>JAVXUP010000597.1:0-402278 GCA_033070095.1 Escallonia herrerae
AATACAAATCAAAAAATTTTACGCTAGAAGATCGTGGATAACCGCTAGAAGATCGGTAGTTTTTTCTTTAAATACATCAAGTCACAACAAGTAAGTATTTTGAATTTCCTTATAATTCAATGTTAGGTTTATACAAATCAGCGTATTACATTTATAGATTCCAAAACAGCGATTTTTTAGGGTGCCAAATATAGACAGTTTTTCACGAATTTATAAAAAATAGCTAGAGCTAGATTTTGCCAAAATACAAAAAAGAGACCCTAGTTATTCTTAAAGGATCTGTCTCAGGTAAAAATTTCAGATTTTTCCAAAGACTGGAAAGGGGTTAACTGATACGGGGAACCTTGTAACTCTGCAGTGTATTTTAAAATATCAAGCTAGCGCGATTTCGCGCGAAACTTTTATGAGAATCCTAGGATGTTGGGAAGTTCCATTCCCCAGGAATTCGGGCCATTCCGAAGCCGTTACCTATTTTTTTGGCCGAACGGCCCTTTAAGCGCTTGATCCGGACACCGGTTCGCGATTTTTGGGCGAAACCTCCGTAAAATACTTTTTATGTCAAGAATGAATTCAGGAAGCCTCAAGTAGCATTTCGAAGCACTTTTGATATTTTTTTATGCCAGGGGGCATTTCGGTAATTCGCCGCCCCGAGAGGGGTATTTCGGTAATTTTACAGTGCTAAGTTTTTTGACGGACTTTTTAGTCCAGAAATATAATTACAAAACCTGAAATGTTGTTTTGAAGCTGACGTGGCGCGCGTAGGGGTGTTTTGGTAATTTTCCCGCGCCAAGGGGTGTTTTGGTAATTTTCCCGTGCCAAGTTTTTCAAACGACTTTTTAGTCCAGAAATGTAAGTAAACCACCTGAAATGTTGTTTTGAAGCTGGTTCGGGGGCGTTGGGGTGATAGTGAACGCTCAGGGGCATTTCGGTAATTTGCCGATGTTCGGGGGCTATTTTGCTAGGAAGGATCCAGCTTAAAATTCATACCTTAAAATAACTTTTAGTTCAGGAAAGGGTGTGAGACACCCGAAAACTTATTTTGTTCCAGATGTTCTGAACCTTGTGACGCACCGGCGATGACTGCCAGGGGATATTTTGCATAAGTAGCGGGTGTTTTGGTAACTTGCCCCCTTTAAAATTTTTCCTGATATATTTGGTATATAATTGACGTAATACATTTAAAAACTTGACTTTAAAGCGGTTTTGAGGTGTTGGAGGTGTAGGGGCCATCGGGCTATATATTGCTATATAACCACGTTGGCGCTAAATTCAGTGGGAACTAGCGTAATTAAGCGTTCGGAGTGGTGGGAATTGAGGATTTGTTTTAATACATTGAAATAATGACTATTGCTAATGTGTTGGTAAGCTAGGTTAAAGATCCAGTTATAGTTTTGGAATGTAAATATTATGGATATTATGGACGCTAAGTTGGTTTATAATTATATTTTGTTCTTAAAGGTATGAATTTCAGCTCTGGACCTCATGATACATCAATCCTATACGATGACGATGACCACGTCGCGAGGCACGTATTTGACGGTGTCGATAGGGGTGTTTTGGAAACAATTCAAAGCACAAGGCACCTTGAAGAGTGGGTACTAAACGAGGAACAAATACAGCTATTACACCGTCAAAATTTAACCCTGTTCACCGATCCCGGGAAATGGTCTCGACACGACGATTGCCTTATATCCGCTCTAGTTGAACGATGGAGGAGCGAGACGAACTCATTTCACTTCCGGTTTGGTGAAATGACTGTTACGTTAGAGGACGTCGGATTTATACTTGGAATCCCATGTCACGGCAGACCCGTTACTTTGAACGTGCCGTCTGCATCCATAGCGAATATGGCTATGCAGTATTTTCCGGGAATTCCAAGGGCAGCGCTTACAACAAACGGCGTCAAGCTTAAATGGCTGAGAGAGCAGTACGGCGTGCTACCGGATGAATACACTCCTCAAGATTTCGTGACGTATACGAAGGCATTCCTTCTGTATATTATTGGAGCTATATTACTTCCGACGCATTCGAAAAACACGGTGCATCCGAAGTATATGGTGTTCTTGGAGGATCTTGAGGAGGTATACTCCTATTCGTGGGGTTCAGCTGTCCTTGCGCACCTATATCGAGCACTGCATAAGGCTACGAGAAACGGTGCCAAGTCCATTGCCGCCTGCCTGACTCTATTACAGGTATGAGCATTTATTTTCTTGGTAGGATCCTTAGTCAATATATTCGGGATTAATTACTAATTCCATATAATGTTTGCATTCACAGGTTTGGTCTTACGAGAGGCTACCCATGGGTCGTCCACAACCGTTGGTAGATTCCGATGAGACGTGGCCTAGGGTGTGGGCCTGGGGGCCTACGACCAACCGGAGGTGGAGACGGGTAGACCCTCACCACCATCTAAAGTTCTATCGGGGGGAACTAGAGATACTAGATGCATCCCAGGTGACGTGGCAGCCATATGGCAAGGTGATGCATCTGTTGGATGAGTGGTGTTGGCAACTTCCGGTGTCGTACGTGCTGGCAGGTTTGGTTCGGGTGCCGCTCATTCACTTCGAAGAATGTGAGTTTCAGATGCCCGATCGAGCTATGAAGCAAGCTGGCTGTCCACAAGGGATACCAAAACCCGCTGTAGACATGCGGCCATACAGGGGTGGTCGAGGGCCGAACTTCGAGGTGGCTGATGCCTTGATTTTGTTGGGTGACGAGGTGCACCAGTGGAATACCTGGCAGGAAACGTATGATAGCCTTGTATCGCTGAAGCACGACGGCATTAGTACTGAGGAATACTTACAGTGGTTTCTCAGGGTGACGCGCACGAGGGTGAATCGCCCTTCCCAGGTGAAGAAGACATCGTACGCGCCACGTGAGGTCTATGACCAGTTCTGGGCATTGGCCATTGTAAGTCATGCTAGTGTTGTTTGATAATTTATTTGCGCACCTTATCGACCATTTGTCAAATATGATTAGCCATATTTTTCTATGCATGTTTTTTAGGTTGACCAGGGCATTGAGGTGTTCAAGCAGCTGGAGTCGTTTGACTGGT
The DNA here is from genome assembly GCA_033070095.1 of Escallonia herrerae. NCBI lineage: Eukaryota > Viridiplantae > Streptophyta > Magnoliopsida > Escalloniales > Escalloniaceae > Escallonia > Escallonia herrerae. The sequence goes on from JAVXUP010000597.1 coordinate 3,056, forward strand.
TTGTCGCGCAGGCTCCTGACAATCTCAAGAGGTCCATTGAGAAGTACAAGACTGAAGTTCAAAACTTTAGTCTTGCGTACCGGGGTTACGAAGGGGAGCCGTCTAGTCGCCCTCGTCCTGAAGCGTACGACTATCAGCCCCAGAGTCAGGTGTGGGAGTCGTCTGGTCGCCCTCTTCCTGACGCGTACAACTATCAGCCCCAGAGTCAGGTGTGGGAGCCGTCTGGTCGCCCTCCTCCTGACGCGTACGACTATCAGCCCCAGAGTCAGGTGTGGGAGCCGTATAGTCGCTTGCCTCCTGACGCATACGACTCTCAGTGCCAGAGTCAGGTTCCCCAAGTAGGAATCCAGGCCTCGCGCCCAAGCTTTCGGTCGGACAAAGGACAAGCGACGAAGCCATTGAGGTCGGACAAGATGGCTTGGATCGACCGGCACTACTTCGGGCATGAGCCTGTCAATTCAGCAGACTTTCCCCTTGCGACATTCCTAGGTCATGAGGATATCAGAACGTTGGCGCCGGAGACAGATCTTTCAAATTTTGTCATGAACGCTTACATAGAACTGCTCCGGATTAGAGAGCAACGTTTTAACCGTTCTGAATATTTGAAGCTTAACATGTATCCCACTCATTTTGTGGAATTAACGGTGAGAGAATTCACAGAATGGAGGCGAGGGGGCGGTAGGAGTAAGTGGAAACCAGGTCGAAACGTGTTAGGCATGATGAACGCAGACTATCAATGTCCCGCTGCTGATGCGAACCTTATCATGATACCCTGTCATCATGCAAACCACTGGTTCCTATTAGTTCTCCATCCAGCGTTCAGAACGGTTCACATATACGATAGCCTAAGGGAGGACGAGCCTGGACAGCTGCTGGCACAGATGTACAACGAGTACATCACTTTAGTGGTTAGTATTTATTTTTTGACCTTGGCTCATAGTATATTGTTCTTGTCTCATAGGCTTGATTCTCGTTTTTATTGTTGGATGCAGACTACTGTCCTCTCGCTAGCATGCGGACGGCCACAGGGTGACCCTTGGACGGTCGTGATGATAAAGGACCGACCAAAGCAATATAACGGTCACGATTGCGGGATTTACGTCCTCAAGTACATGGACTACGTTGCTCGCTCGGAAGTGCTCAAACACTCCTCGTGGACTAGGAAGGATGCCTTGACGTTTAGGTATAGGATAGCCTGGGAGCTGAAAAAGAATGAAGCTAGACGCATTCATTACCATTATCCTGACGTGCGTGGCTAGCTGCTGTGATGTTACAAAAAATTGTACCAAAAAGAAATGTACATAATTTTTCGCATGCTATGAATTTGGCGCTAAAATGTGCGCGAATATACCTTTCATATGACGGCATTCGAAAAAATTACGCGTCTCGCTTTTCGCCGAAATTCATAGAAATGGGCTAACTAGCGTGCATGAGGTGCAATGAGCGAAAAAAAAGTGACAAAAAAAATTTCAACTTTTTTCGGAAGCTATCAAATGCGGCCTATAGTGTGCCCGAATAGGCCCTTCCTAGGAAAACTCAAAAATTAATGTGTCTCGTTTTTCGCCGAAAGTCTTACAAATGGGCTAACTAGCGTGCCTGAAGTGCAATGAGCGGAAAAAAAGTGACAAAAAAAATTACAACTTTTTCGGAAGCTATCAAATGGGGCCTAAAGTGTGCCCGAATAGGCCCTTCCTAGGAAAACTCAAAAATTAATGTGTCTCGTTTTTCGCCGAAAGTCTTACAAATGGGCTAACTAGCGTGCCTGAAGTGCAATGAGCGGAAAAAAGTGACAAAAAAATTACAACTTTTTTCGGAAGCTATCAAATGGGGCCTAAAGTGTGCCCGAATAGGCCCTTCCTAGGAAAACTCAAAAATTAATGTGTCTCGTTTTTCGCCGAAAGTCTTACAAATGGGCTAACTAGCGTGCCTGAAGTGCAATGAGCGGAAAAAAAGTGACAAAAAAAATTACAACTTTTTTCGGAAGCTATCAAATGGGGCCTAAAGTGTGCCCGAATAGGCCCTTCCTAGGAAAACTCAAAAATTAATGTGTCTCGTTTTTCGTCGAAAGTCTTACAAATGGGCTAACTAGCGTGCCTGAAGTGCAATGAGCGGAAAAAAAGTGACAAAAAAAATTACAACTTTTTTCGGAAGCTATCAATTGGGGCCTAAAGTGTGCCCGAATAGGCCCTTCCTAGGAAAACTCAAAAATTAATGTGTCTCGTTTTTCGCCGAAAGTCTTACAAATGGGCTAACTAGCGTGCCTGAAGTGCAATGAGCGGAAAAAAAGTGACAAAAAAAATTACAACTTTTTTCGGAAGCTATCAATTGGGGCCTAAAGTGTGCCCGAAAACGGAGTTACCAAAAATATCAATAATCCACAAATCAAATCACAAATTAAAGATTGCACAAACCAAATCACAAATTTAAACATTATAAAAGTTCAATTTATACAACTGAAACATTAACCCTAACACTCTTCCTCATCATCGTCCTCCTCGACCATACTGCCAGGTTCGATACCTAACACTTTATAATGGTTTCTCTTGTCATGATCAGTCATCTTATTACACAACGCACACTTTCGTAATTTTTTTTGACCCGTTGCTTCTTCAATCGGATTCTTCATGCGTATTGCTCGTTTTCGCCCTTTTGTTTGAGAAATAATTGGATCAAAAATGTCGTCCTCCTCACGTTGTAGGTCAGTGCCGTCAATGACTGGCTGTTTGGCTCGATTGAATCTACCGCCTGGAGTTGGTCGAGTAGTCGGAGTGTCCACAGTTTCTGGTAATGCCATCCTAAACTGTGCATGCATAGCCTTATCCCGTGCGGCTGCTTCAACTTGATACCTGTACCCATCAAATGTCGACGCTGCATCCATTGATAAACCGTGCATGATGTTACAAAGGTGATTATATCGCAGCGACTCAGATTGCTCGAAATCAACTGAAACATTGGGCACGTAAGGAATGTGACCGTGGACTCTGTTGGCTTCCTTCGTCCACCGTTCCAAGATATACGGTGGAGGGATTTCACTAGCATTCTTGGCGCTCAAAACCCTCAACGCGTGTCGACAAAGTATACCTTTATGCTCAAACAGTTGACAGTTGCAATTAACCAACCCGGTGTCCTTACAAATTGCTACGGTAAAATGTCGTCTGGTCCTCGGAGCCGACGAAGAGCACGGATTGGCGAAGTTCGTCACATTTGTCAAAGCATAAACCTTGATGTCTCTGGTGGAATACTCGTGCAACTTTGTCATGCCATATTGATTCGACTTTAGTAGTTCCTCTTGAAACTGTCGAAACATTTCCTTGGTATAGACTTGAGCCGCATGAGCCTCTAAAGGTGAATAAAGTAGTATAGCTCTTTCTTTGCAAACTGTAGCCGCGTCGGCTTCTCTCTCACGGTACAATTGCCTGTCAACGGCTTTCTGCATCTCTAGTACGAACTCCGCTATACTTGAAGACTGGCCTACGTACCCATCAAAGAATGAATTCATAGCTTCGCTTCTCGAGGTCGTAGTCATTCCGGCTGCAAAAAAATTCTTGGTGTAGGCACCGACCCACTGTGTCTTGATCTCATACAACGATTGTAACCATTCGTGATTGTGCAAATAGTAAGTATCCATTAACGTGGCCCACCTCTCCTCGAACACGTCTACCGTCAACGATTTCTTCACACATGTATTAAAGTCAGTCTTGAATGACGGATGGTTTGCATATACATGGTGAAGCCGTTCGGGATATTTGTTGCTTATGTGCCATGTGCACAGGCCATGGTGAGTATCTGGAAGGACCTTAGCGATTGCATTTTTCATTGCCAGATCTTGGTCGGTGATGATGGTCTTTGGAGGAATATGATACATTGCTTGAAGCCACGTTTCAAATAACCACGTAAATGACTCCTCCGTCTCATCCCTAAGCAGGGCAAAGCCAAACGAGATTGACTGATAGTGGTGGTTCACCCCGGTGAACGGAGCAAAAGGCATAGAGTACTTATTGGTGCGGTATGTGGTGTCAAACGTCACAACATCCCCAAAATTTTGGTAAGCAGCTCTAGAACGGGGGTCCGCCCAAAATATAGTACTAATGCGGTTCTCATCATCCAGTTGGAGACTGTAAAAAAATCCAGAATTCTCACTCTGAAGGGACCTGAAGAGATCAAGTGTAGTTTGAGAATCACTCTTACCGAAAGACTCTCTCCTCTGAGCACGAAGTTCATTTCGAAGGTCTACTTCGTTGAAACTCAACTTGTCAATCCCCCCAGCCTGGCTTGAGAAAACCCCCATCATCTTAGAAGGTGGAATTTTAGCCTCGGCCATTGTAAAAATTAGTTGTCTGTGTGCCGCGCTTATTTCTCGGTGTTGATGAATTTGACCAATCTTACTGGGGGTCATCAACTGATGATTATGGCTCAACTCCACTCCTGTGACAACCCAATGGTTTTCATTTTTTCGGTGTACTGCATACACATGGGCCTTGCAGCCGGTACCCGGAAATGTGTCCCGTTTTCTTTGTCTTGTTGTCCCTTCGTCACTGATCCGAACGACCGGAGTTACATGCGGTGCTCCTCTATGACACTCAAATAGTCTTGCACAAATTTGATCTGTATTCGCCCGTTTTCTAGTCGTCTTAGTTCTAATACCGAAACCTATCGTTTTCGAATATGCTCTATAGTATGCTTCAACTTCGTCCAGTGCTTGAAAAACTTGACCAACGTAAGGTGGATCAGAACCTTCACAAAAATTATTTCCTCCAGTTGCATCCATATTTATACTGGAATCTAAAAAATAAAAATTATATCATTCTCAACAAGTCATAGATTTAAATAAAAGAAGAATAAAATTTATTTAAACCACCGTCTTTCGAGAAATTTGGTATAATGTAAAATTAGCAAAATAGCCCCCGATGAGCGACAAATTACCGAAATGCCTCCGGGGGTTCATTATCACCCTAACGCCCCAAATCAGCTTCAAAACAACCTTTCAGGTGCTTTGCTTACATTTCTGGACTAAGAAATCCTTTGAAAAACTTAACGCTGCAAATTTACGAAAATACCCCTATCGGGGATGCGAATTACCAAAATGCCCCCTGACAACAAGCTTCCTGAATTCACTCTTTAAAATAACTTTTCAGGTGTCTCACACCCTTTCCTGAACTAAAAGTTATTTTAAGCACAGATTTGTGTAACGTAAAATTAGCAAAATAGCCCCCGGGGGTTCATTGTCACCCTAACGCCCATCAAACCAGCTTCAAAACAACCTTTCAGGTGTTTTACTTACATTTCTGGACTGAAAAACTTTTTTTCGGGAAAATTACAAAAACACCCCTCGCGGGGGGCAAATTACCAAAATGCCCCCTGGCTTCAGAAAATATCAAAATTGCTTTAAAACGCTATTTTAAGCTTCCTGAGTTCATTCTTGATTTAAAAAGTATTTTACGGATTTTTCGCCTAAAAATCCCGAACCGGTGTCCGGATCGAGCGCTTAAAAGCCCGTTCGGCCAAAAAATTAGCTAACGACTTCGGAATGGTCCGAATTCCTGGGGAATGGAACTTCCCAACACCCTAGGGTTCTCATAAAAGTTTCGCACGAAATTGTGCTGTCTTGATATTTTAAATTACACTGTAAAGTTACAAGGTTGCGCGTATCAGTTAACCCCTTTCTAGTCTTTGAAAAACTCTGAAATTTTAACCTGATACAGATCTTTTGAAAATAACTAGGGTCTCTGTTTTGTATTTTGGCAAAATCTAGCTCTAGCTATTTTTTATAAATTCGTAAAAAAACTGTCTAATTAAGTTTTCACCTTTAGCGACAATTACGCCCCGCAATCAGCTGCAAAATAACATTTCAGGCGTTTTACTTACATTTCTGGACTTAAAAGTCCGTTGGAAAATTTTTTCGGGAAAATTACCAAAATACCCCTCTCGGGGTGGCAAATTACCAAAATACCCCTGGCTTCAGAAAATATCAAAAGTGCTTTAAAATGCTATTTTAAGCTTCCTGAGTTCATTCTTGATCTAAAAAGTATTTTACGGATTTTTCGCCTAAAAATCCCGAACCGGTGTCCGGATCGAGCGCTTAAAAGCCCGTTCGGCCAAAAAATTAGCTAACGGCTTCGGAATGGCCCGAATTCCTGGGGAATGGAACTTCCCAACACCCTAGGGTTCTCATAAAAGTTTTGCGCGAAATCGCGCTGGCTTGATATTTTAAATTACACTGCAAAGTTACAAGGTTGCGTGTATCAGTTAACCCCTTTCCGGTCTTTGGAAAAATCTGAAATTTTTACCTGATATAGATCTTTTGAAAATAACTAGGGTCTCTGTTTCGTACTTTGGCAAAATCTAGCTCTAGCTATTTTTTATAAATTCGTGAAAAATTCTATTTCTGACGCCCTAAAAAATCGCTATTTTGGAATTTTTCGAATGTAATACCCCGATTTGTCAAAACGTAATTTTGACGCCCTTTGACGCCCTAAACACGAATTTTAGACTATTGTAAGAACAACTTAAGCGTAACACAATTTAAACAATCAATTGGTAAGAACAAATTGAAAAATACTTACTTGTTTTAACTTGATATATTTCAAGAAAAATCCACCGGTCTTCTAGCGGTTATCCACCGATCTTCTAGCGTAAATTTTTTTTGTTTGTATGTAGGTGAGATAGGGAGAATGAGGAGGGTGGAAGAAATGATTCGGGGAGGAGGGATTTTATAGAGAGAAAAGTGAGAGAGGAAGAGAAGAACCGTGAGTGAACAGCAGGGAGGGAGAGGGGGGAATGACACGTGGGGGTGGGGGGGTAGGGTGATAATGACACGTGGGGGAAGAGGGGGTTCACGGGTGGGGGAAGGGGGGTTCACGGGTGGGGGAAAAGGACATAGGGTGGGGGCCACGGGGTGGGGGGCAAGGGGGTGGGGGGCAAGGGGGGTGACGGGTGGGGGGTGGGGTCACGGAAGGCAATAATGCCAACCGCATGTAGGAGTTGCGGTTGGGCATTATTGCCACCATTTTCTCACGAGTTTTTCATTTTCTCGTGATATTTTCATGAATTTATCATAGTATTTTCGTCCTTTTTTTCCCTTTTCGTCCTTTTTTTGGCCCACGTGGCCAACCGCTGGTCTTACCAGCGGTTCGGTGGAGAAATTTGTTATTTCTCCACCGGTGGGTGTGGATCGGCCCCCATATATATATATATATATATATATAAAAGGAACATAGAACGCTCTAGCAGAAACATGGGTAAGCTGAGGAGGTCATCTCCAAGGCCTAATCTTGCTCTTGCCCCATTTCGATCTTTCTTTTAGTATCAGTACAATTTACTTGCTTCATTTCCACCATCTTATATCTATATCAGGATGCACACGCCAAATAAGCCCCAAAATTAACTATACTAAGCCTGCTAATAACCAAACTATACTTAGCCCTACTGAATAAACCAATATAGTTCAACTTATCTCTCTCTGTTTAGATTGTTGCTGCCCAACCATTCACCACTCACCTTGTTAACCAACTCCACCATCACTAAGCTCAAGAAGTTTATGAATGCCAGTAAAGACCATGAGATGGCTGTACTCGGTGATTTAAAACAGAAAATATACCCCAGTAGAAGCCCTTGAGCGCAATTCTCTAGTAGGGTCCCCTTGTAGACTCACACGGAATAGAATAAAGGAATGCTTCATTTGAGGAGAGGGAAGTGAGTGATGGCTTCGCTTGAGGAGTGAGAAACTGGCTTGAATATTAAAAAAAACACTGGAAAAAAGGCCTTAAGAAGTCAAGCTTTTAAACATTGGGAAAAAGGAGTGTTTAAGTATGACAGAGAGCAAGTTAGCTACAGTTATATACTATCCACATATGATTACAGCCACAATACAACTCGTTCTCTAAGTTTATAAATCAAACCAATATAATATCCCTCTCAAGAGTTACTTACTCTTGAGAGTGATATTATATACTATCCACATATGTCGGTGCTCATGATGGAAAAAGGATGAAAAGGTGCTCTTAACAAAATTGGAGTGGTTGATCAATTTTGGAAGGGATGAAAAGGTACCCTCTCTAAACAAGTTGAAACACATTGAGCAGATATCAAACAGGGACAGTTTTCAGCACCACTTAGAACTGCTGCCGATATATCTCATGATCTAAAAAAGATTTAGGCCATAGTAACTCGCATCTCATGTCAAAATGATGTAGGTTATAGGAATGCTAGCCTAATAAAAATAAGAATGTAATATAATATTCCAGTGCAGAAATTATATCCTCAGTTTTTCTCAAGCAAACGGAGCATTCAAGTCCATTAAGTTGCTAAATGAAAGAATAAAGTTGCAAGCTGCGGCCTCAGTGTATTACATACTAGAAATCTAGTGACATGATAACTCAGACAGTAAATCAAAGAATAAATTGGCGCCAAATTTGGCAGCCATTATGAGGGTATAGAACGGTAGACAACAAAATAACTAAGAAAAGGGGACAGCTGTCACAACTAAATTAAGTACATGCTGCGAAATTGGTTCAAGCTATGGATAAGTGAACCGAAAACATGGAGAGACTCTAGACATCAAACTACCACAAAATGGATCTTGCAGCTAAAAACATCAACTAAACAAAGTATCCAAAGGAATTGAAGGGTAAAAGCATATGAAAATGAATACTACTCCACCCACCCCTTTATAAAAAATCAAAAACCACCAAACATTTGACCTGGCATTCTCCATCTCTGTTCATACTTATCAACATATTATAAGTAAAAGGTGGTACAGATCGTGTCGGTTGTACATGTTATGCTTAAGTCCTGAAGCAAGTAAAAGGTGCGCATATTAAGATGTGTGACTCCCTGTTGAGACAATGCACTAGCTTTCCTTTCTTCACGTATTCTAAAAATGTTTTGAGGTTGAAGAGTATATAATTAGCCTTCTGTAAAAGTCACAATTCTTGTAGTGCGTGTCCTTGGTGTCTGTGTGTGTAATTTGTGGGATTAAAGATAATTTAATGGAAGGTTGCTTAGTTAGTGTGTTTAGCAATGTGTAGGTATGATTAAGGGGTCTTTAGGAGACAAATTCAATATGTGTGAGTGTGGTTTTTAGTGTGTGTGTGTGTGTGTGTGTGTGTGTGTGTGTGTGGTCATCTACAGTGGTGTGTAAGTTGATATGTGTTGCTGCTACAGCCATGGGGGATGTGTGTGTTATGGTGTATATCGTATGAGTATATGCGAGGGTAGATTATCCTACAGCACATTATGGTGACAAATTTAAAACTTATTGAAGCTGGAATAGTTTTAACACACCTCTATCTGTGGAATCAAGCGTATGAGTATATGTGAGGGTAGATTATCCTATAGCACATTATGTGACAAATTTAAAACTTATTGAAGCTGGAATAGTTTTAACACACCTCTATCTGTGGAATCAAAAGTTTTCTTGGTGAAACCCTTCGCACGTACTACATATTCCCTTGATCTTGAGGCAACTGCTTCTTTGGAATTGGCTGCACCTTAAGGTGTTTTCTTGGTGAAACTCGTGGCACATGCTGCATATTCACTAGATGTATTGGATAAGATGATACCACTTCGATGTCCACTTGATTCATCAGGAACCTATTATCAGTAGCACGATGTAGATGATGTGAACGATTTGGATAAAGAATTTCAAATTCTCACAAAGAAAAGAGTGAAAACTTAACTTGTCCAGTTCCGGAAGAAACATCTTGGGAAGACTGCATCGACAACATCAGAGTCCGTATATGGGACATCATGTTCTCTTGCATTTTAGCCTCCAACTGTGCCTTTATAGTTGATACTTGAGTTGATACTTGGGCAGCTACCTGAGTTTGCATCTCTTGTTCCATTTCAGCTCGCATTTCATCTTTCATTGTAGCCTCCAATTTTGTTTTGATAGTTGATACTTGACTTGACACTTGGGCTGCTATTTGAGTTTGCATTTCTTGTTCCATTTCAACACGCATTTTATCTTTCTCTTCTTGCCTAATGTCTCTCATTTCTACCCGACCAACTCTATATGATGAATCAAAGACATTACTCGGACATGCGCCTAACCCAAGCCCACGAACACATCCATTTCATGGCCCATGACTTTGGAGAATGTATCATCAAAATCATAAGCTAGCTCTTCAACGGGATCTGGAAGTTCTGATGCAAAATTGTCCATTTTATCCTGTGCAAACAAGAGAGTAAAAGCCCACTATTATCCAACCTTATTAATGCTAATAGTTATTGTAATCTTAAAGAAGGGGGGTGTGGAAGAAGCACATACAACAGCTTCAACCACTTTTCCAGTTATATACTACCCCTGCTTCTCTCCGGTCTTATACTTGTGTGTTCCTTTAAAAAACTCACGACGAGATGGGTCTCTACCGATAGAATTTTTTAGCTACATCCCCAAAAAGAAAGCACATTTAAATACCAATTTGAGCTCATTAGTCATCTGCACTTACTTACAATGCCACTAAACAAAATTGACATTCCATTTCTATCACTCAAGTTTCTACTCCATGCTTACATATGTTCATCAAATTTAAGTTACTGCTACAAGACATTCCATTTCTATCACTCAATTACTATATTGAAATGACATCATTATAGCATTCTCTTAAATGCTATGAAAGTTGCACACGTAAATATAGATACAAAAGAATGAAAAGAGTAATCAAACATATAAATAGATTGAATATGCACAAGCATAATAAAAAATGAAAACTGTAGCCCTTTGGGTGTTTATTTATTGACATATACTGGACTATTCTTAATAGAAAGAACACATAGATTAAATATGCACATAAAGAAATTAGTTTCATCTCAAGAGTCCCAGCATAGTAAGTGAAAGTAGATAGGCCCAAACTAAACACATTTCTTATTATTACGCCTGCCACATGCTCAGAAACTTCTTGATTGTTGTTTATTGGTTGATTGTTCATTGGCGAGGTACCACCCACTGCAGTGGCAGGCCAACTTCATTATGGCTCAGGCATGGTGGTATTGACCTCTTGATGCTCCTCAATAGGGCTTGGCATAACTCATGTACTCTTTTGTGCCCCACGTCTACCACTTGCCATTGTGCCTATGTTGTATAAAAACCAAAGGTTTATTTCAACAGGCAACAAGATACTATATACAGAGAAAGACTACTTTGTTTCAATTCAAAGCAACTCTTTGAACTTCACATGAGGTTACATCACAAACACAGTTTAAGAAAGTAGCATAGAAACTAAAGAAGATGAAAGCAAATACTCAAAATCATTAATAGATTATCCAAAAAAGAAAATTATATCCACTTAAAATTCTAAGGTCATTCAACATTTATCAGCTGAGCATCCCTTATCGTGCTTTTCTCCTCTTTCTCCTTTCCCTAGCATCAGTGATCAATGTGGGGTCAACTAAAGCTTGCCTAACTCATGTAACATCCTCATCACACATGAATGTTGAGTCATCCAAAGTTTGCTCATTCCAAAAATTAGTATGATTTTGGCTATGAGCTTGGTTTAGAGATTCTTCTTCAAGAATATCAAAAAAGTCTCTAGGTTTTGCCTTAACAACGATGTGCCAATCTTCTTCCACCGCATCTTGCACGTAAAAAATTTGTTCAGCTTGAGACGCAAATATAAACGGTTCATCTAATATGTTCTGTGAATGCTCCAAATGGTTGAAATTTACAAGCGTAAAGCCCAAGCCGTCTCGATCAACGAGCCTGCAAATCTTATGAAGTGCTCACGGGCATTGCCCTCATGTCCGTTGAAGAGCAAAAAGGTTGGTTGGTTGCTTGTACTTAAAGGGGCAGGATGTGATGGCTATATCATTGGCATACGAGGCGTGGCCTATTAGCCAGGCTGAGGAGTCAAGTTCAGAATTCCTCGACAGACGATGGATAAGTCCTTCCAAGTTTGACCGGGTGACATAGTTGTGGGATGGTTCTTCATGGCCAGTCAAGGGGTGGTGGCTGGCTATGTTAACCCGAGCCCCCAGATGGGGCAACCTGATAAGCGAAAGTAGGGAAGGGCTGGTATATGATAGGGGCTAGTGGCGACAGCTGTGCGGGAGCATAGGTGAGTGGGTGAGACATGTCCACCACTTGGCCAATAGTTTGATTTTGGTCAGTAGGATAAGGGTTGGGCTCTATCTTTATAGAGTCGTGAGGTTTGGAAGAGCTCTGTGACGGCACAGTACGAGATAGCGTGGCGGCAGGGAGGACCTGCTGCAACACCGACCCTGGGTCTAAATGGGGTTTGTGGGAGGGCACCCTAGAAGGATGTACGTCAGCCACAGGTAGTGACAGTGTTGTGAGTCCCACCACCAAGGGTTTGGATACTTGAGGCGGTGGTGGTCGCGACACTGGGGCCTAGGCAGTGTCAAGAGCCGGCCTGAAAACTGAAGGTTAACCTGGTGAAGCAGCTTGCTGTGAGGCTAATGCCTGTATAGATCGTGGCATCTCCCTGATGGCGGCCATCAGGGTGGTCTGAGAGTCTTGTAGACTGGCTATGGTAGGGGTAAGTTGTTGTATGGCTGCCCTGATAACCACTTGCACATCGGGTGCAGCGACTGAGGGTTGTTCTTGGTGTCGTGTGGCACTTGTCTCTTCTTGGTCACCAAGGTGGGCTTCTTCTTGTACAGTGGGAACGAGGCCTTGGCCGGTAGTCCTGGTAGCTCTCCGTTGCACAGGCATGGTGCCTAAGTGTGGAAGATAGGCAAACTGCAATACGATGCTCAGCTCCCCAGCGGAGTCGCCAAAATGATGCCAAGGAAAGTGGGTTCGTACCTATATGGAGGTGTCACAAAGGCTGCAGTCTGAGTTAGCTTCCAGATGTACAAAGTGAGAGATAGTGAGGGTGGAATAAAAGCTGAGAGTAAGGCTCCCCAGGCAGGCCGTGAGGGCTGGCAGTGCTGCAGAGACAAGGCGGAGACAAATAGGGCTGGAAGTTGACAATCCAAGCTAGGGTCTGAATCAGGGGTGCAGCGTCAGGGGTCCAATATTAGAGGTCCAAATGTGTTTCTCTCTCTAGAATTCCAGAGAGAATGGGTTTTAGAGAAAGAAAGAGAAAATGTCAAATGAGATAATTCTATTCAAAATGAAATCCAAGGTCCCCTATTTATAGGGAAAAGTATGCATGTGTCATCAGTGTGTCATCAGCTGACACGTGTAGCCCCCTGGGAGTGACACATCACCAGGGAGTCCACAAATACCAATTCTCTGTTAGACTATCAGTTCCTAAATTCGCACTGCCTTGCCCCACACAGCGTCACTCTACCTGTCTGAGAAGACTAAAGACACCATGACGGCATGATCAGAGTAAGTTTGTTGCCCTAGCCATCAGTCCAAGCCCTTACTGAATCCCATAGGGTGCATCGTGAGACACGGAGAGAACCTGACAGCAGTGAGGGAACATTCATGTGACCAACTACCAGGCGAACTAGGTGTGATGCCCTTTAAGGATATGCTCCCATCTCGGAATGATCCGGTGGTCTTCGTCCTGGGGGCGCCAATGATCACCGGTAACGTGAGTGGACGTGGTCGTAGCTCAGATGTGCCTAGTGTCATGCAAGTCACCCCAAGCAGTGATAGTTTTATGGTAATAAGCCTATCCCGCTGTGAGGGGTCCTCGTGCCGAAGCACTACAAATGGAGCCCCCCCAGAATGAAGGCGACGATAGCTTTGTGGTAACGAGCCCATCCCGCTACAAGGGGTCCTCATGCCAAAGCACTACGAATGGAGCCCCCCAAAATGAAGATAGTGATGGATTCTATGGTAGCAAGCCCATCCCGCTGCGAGGAGTCCTCGTGCTGGAGCACTACGAGTTGAGCCCTTCAAAATGAAGATGACGATGGCTTCTGTGGTAGCAAGCCCATCCCACTGCGAGGGGTCCTCGTGTTGGAGCACTATGAATAGAGCCCCTCGAAATGCTGCACACTCTAGGGAATGGATCGAAGCATGTTCCACGTCCATGGCAGGGGGCATGGTGTGGTGAATGATAGTGGTGCCCGGGGGCCTGTAACATGATTGTGGCGCACGGGCACGACGACTACCGTCGCGAGACAGTACCTGGTGCCGGGGGCACATGTTATGAAAGTGGCGCATGGGCGCGGTTATGGTGCCGCGGACACTATAGTTTGACAGAGAGCCAGGGGCACAGCTGTATCAGTGACGCGATGCATAAGGTGGCAGAGTGTCGGAGATGCAGCGCGGGCGACGGTCATTACGACGACAGCATACAAGCGTCGTACGGTCGCAGTGATAAGTGAGCATTGTAGACCATAGTGCGCTTGAATGAACAAAAAAAAGGCAGCAACACCCGCGGGGTAGGGGTGGCCGACCCCCCCTCCCCCCCAAAAGAGTGTGGCTAACCCCTTCTGCAGAGGTGGCCAACCCCCCATAAAGAGGGTGGCCGACCACTCCTTAAAGACGGTGGCTGACCACCCCCCCCCCCCTTAAGAAGATGGCCGACCCCCCTTAAAGGGAATGACCGACCCCCCTTTTAAGCAGGTGGCCGAGCCCCCTTTAAAGGAAGGTGGCTGAGCCCCTTAAGGGGGAAAGCGCGCTAAATCCAAGTCCATATATTTTTTTAATGTGGATGGTGCCAACGTAGCTACGTTGGCAACAAAAAGTAATTTTAGTTATGCACAAAGTTGATGAAAAATGCACGTGACTTAAGTGTGCGCATTTTGACCGGTCGATAGCTTTGAAAAGTTTACCGTTAAATATGTGACGCGTCGTGCAAAATGGGACCCCTGGTGGGCCTTTGGGTGTGACCAGAATAGGTTAGGAACACATTTCAAAATTTCCAAACCACTACATGATGGAATTCCATCTCCAAATAAGTATATTCAAACTCCAGAAGTGCATGATCGGTTCTAAACTTGGAATACATTATAGAGTTAAAGAAAAAGAAAAGTTAAAACTTGATATTTACACGATTTTTGTTGGCAACCAGATACCGACAAAGAACAAAATCTCTAGGCTTTGAGAAGTAATGAAGCTTCAGTGTAGTACAAAGAATTGACTTCAAATTCTTGAACATCATGAACCAAAATTGACTTACCCAAAATTGCAAACATCAGTGAACCAAAATTTTTGATAATTTAGCTATTTTTTGCAAATTTTGGAGACCTAGTTTGGTTATTTCTTGGTGATACCATGCATTTACTTGTCGAAGCCATGAAAAGGGTGCCAAATGCATCTGCATTACCAAATTCTCGTCAATCCAACCATGTAAAAACAAACAAACCAAAGTATAAAAACATAAATGAATGTGATAATTGATTGACTATTTTTATCCAATGCTTGTTCAAGACGAAGACTAAATGCTTATGTATAATGGCTGTTATTCAAGGAATGAATAAGAAAGCACTAAAGAAACCCTTATTCTTGTACCAGTAGATTGTAAGAAACTATAAGGAAAACCACAAATCAAATTCATAAGAAGTCTAACCAAATTGTGTGACTGAGCATGTAGTCTAAGGGCAGAGTTGTGTGTTCTTATGTCAATTCAGGTTTGTTACAAGAGATGTAAAAGTGAGGGGGGAGAGGAAGAGATTTATCTTTGCGCAGGCCTACAAAAGAGGAGCAACCAACAAAAGAGCAATATGGAAACAATTTAACAAGCACCTGATGTGTAAAAGTGCAGAGGAACGGTCCAGTGTGAATGCGTCATTGTGCATATGTTCAAATACCTTGCATGCAATGATTATGCCAAAGATAACATGAACCATTGAATCCATGAAGTAAGATAAAATGAACAAAGTCGTGGACAGAGTAGGAGTAGGCATACCTATAAATAGGATAAGGAGCGAGTTTTGCTTCTCCACAAAGTAGAAATGCTAGTGTTCTACAGGTTTTGAGATGCCATGATATTGAATTTTAGTTGCAAGGTGCGTATTCTGGTGTAGCTTAGCAGGCAAGTTCTTAGCGGGGCATTGTTATGCAGTTGAAGTTCTCATGCATCTTCTTTTGTGAGGAGAGTATAATGGAGATAGTTGGAAGGAAGGAAGGAAGTTGCAGTTAGTTTTGATTTTATTATTGTGAGGATCCGAGACTGTGTGCGGGGCAGCGTGTTTGCACCGATTCTGTAAGGGGCCACACAGTTTGTACTACGGAGTGTCTCATGGGGCATTTTGGTCATGGGTTGTCAAACACAATACACTTTTAAGATAGAGAGATTATTGTGACGATCCGAGACGGTCTGTGCGGGAGCGTGTTTTCACCGGTTCTGTAAGGGGCTACACAGTTTGTAATATGGAGTGTCTCATGGGGAATTTTGGTCATGCAAATGTGTAGAAACATTGTTAAACACAATACACTTTTAAGATAGAGAGATATACAAATACATGATCATAACAATTTATCACCAACACTATGTACCAGTACTGGAACTGAAAATCTCTCCCTCAATGGCTTCCTTTTGTTCAACATACGGATGGCATCCATCGCAAACAGATTCTTGTTGGCGTCTTCGTGTTCAAAATCCAACTTCTCATCTACCATGGTTGACCCTCCTCGTGTCTTTGCAGACGACCTTGCATAGACTGATGTTTTCTCTTCCTTGTTTCTATGGAAAAAGCAAGCGGCACCCCGCACTTCTATCTTAAGAGCAAAACTCGATTTAGAGCTCGAGCTAGTAACGTGGCTCTCTCTCCCAGGACTCGAATCTGCTGGAAATGGATCTCTCGCTCTATTCATATCAAGTGTGAAATCCACTAGCCCTTTATAATAAGGGCTGATGGTTGGATTCCATCTGGTGATCTCCTCCAAAATAGCCACTGTTAAATCAGAATTCGTATCATCTGGAAGTGGAAGTCTTTCTCTATTCGGCACTAGAGTAAAATTGGTGAGGCCTCTATAGTGAGGAGTAACAGTAAAGTTTCTTTTCCTCATCTCTTCGAGGATAACTGCAACCAAATCGGAGTTCAAGTCATCTGAAATCCTCTCTCTATTCAGTACAAGGGTGAAATCAGTGAGCCCTTTATAGTAAGGACTAAGAGTAGAGTTGCGCTTATCTTCTAGAAAACGAATAACAGCATTTCTTCTATTTAACTTCGAAAGGAGAAAGACGAATAAACCTAGGTACGTACTAGGGAAAGGGTGATTGTGATATGAAGTGGAAACCCTGGTTCGTTTCTAGGGTTGTTTTAAAGTTTTTGGCGGGGATAACTAAGGCCATCTGATGGATTAAGCAAGTGGCTGGCCTTTCATGAAGAAATTGGTTATAGGTTTGAAGCATCTTACGTAGCATTCAAGAACCAAGGTGACATAGCCTAAATTGACCCAAACAAAGGAGAGGGAGAAAGCAAAAACCTTATATGTTGCATTCACCCAAATAACCCAAAGAGAAAAAAGAAAAAGATGGTAGGGTGGGGTTACTCTACGTTTTGGCTTAAGGATAACGAAATGCTTACAAGGAAAAAGGAAAAAGATGAACAGTCTAATGAGCACTCTCTTCATGTTTGTCAGAATCACATGCCCAATTTGTGCATCTTGAGAATATGAAGATTTGAATATTGTCCGAGTTTTTAATTTGGTTGTCTTGATGTTATGAGTGACAATAGTGAATATCGATGTTGTATGAAGAATTGTGTGGGATCTAAAATTTAATTATCTTGGTCATTTGATGCATTGTTATATCTTTACAAAGGGTCGTTAGGGACAATGGTTTTGCCAAAGAGTGTGGTGGTGAGCATGCTCTCAGTGCAATGTTTGAAAGAGGGAGGCAGTAAGTACGGCTGGTTAAGATCAATTTATGTTTCCTTCTCTTAAACAGCAGCAGCATTCTATGTTCTATAAGATGCCAAAAGGTACACATAATTCTACTGTCTATTTGAGGATAAGAATAATAACGATTATCTACATATCAAATACTTGTAACATGATCATCGAGCGCTTAAGTTATGAAAATTTTGCAATGGTTTTCAATAAAATACCTATTAAGTTTTTGCAATGGTTTGTGGGTATTATTGGCCCAATTTTTATAAATATTATAAAACTAGAATATCAATTCTTCAGATTGCAAAACTCTACCGAATCAATGTACATACTTATTAGAAACACCTTAGAAGAATTTAAATCTACCAAAACAAAATCTGTAAAATGCGAATACAAGAAACATTCACCATTAATACTACAAAATTTGAAAACTTTTCTTTCCTTTTTATGGAATCAATAGACAAAACAAGTATGATTTAGTACTTAAAAGTATTTTAAAACCATCAACATAATAGGATAGTTAAGAAATTAATTTTGATTATATAACTTCAAACTCTTATATAAACTAAATTCTCCTACAAATGCCATAAAAAAAAAGAATCAAACCTAATATGCCTAAATTTTTAAAAGCACTTTAAGATATTAAAATAACAGATTACTCCATAAATTTATTTTTAATTAAGTAATCTGAAATTCCGAAGGTTCACCTCATCAACTGATTAAGTTACTAGGATTTAATTTGATTACAAGAGCTTAAATAAAGTTTCAATACCCAAAAACAAATCTAATAGTATATGAAATAAAAATTTAATCTGAAAATAAATGTTATAGTTCATAAGCTAAAAACCATTCTATATACTCTTAATCAATAAATAAACTTATTAGGACTAAGGTATAAATTTAATCACCCAAATATACTATACAATATGAACCGACACTCTACAGTCTATTTGATGATAAGAATAATAATCATTATCTAATTATTTATCCCAATCTTTTGCATAATTGGTATACTATTATGACAAATTTAACTAACAATTAACTGTATAATGTACATATGGCCTACAAATCTCAAAAGCATTTCAAACAACCACATAAAATGTCACCAAGGTAAATTATGAAAATTATATTTGAAATTTTAAAATAAATATTTCACAAATTGAAAGATTTCATTTTCTTTTAAATTATTTAACCTCAGTATTTCACAATGTTACATAGAGTAAGAATAGTCATCAGTTTATAACCGTTTAACCTTAATCATGTGCAAAGCTTTTGTAGGATACTCTGGTATTTTGTGATAAATTAAAAAAAATTATTAGCATTAAAAGGTATGCATAATTCTAAATTGATTCTCTTAGAAAATCTTTAAAAATACATCAAAACGGATGGCCTAAAAAGCATCAAGCATGACCTTCAATGAAAAAACAAATTAAACAAATATAATGCCACTAGATAACTTCATATTATCTCTTTTTAAAGCTAGTTTTATATTTTAAAAGGGGGTTTATTTGAAAGTAAGTAAAATAGTTCAATGTGCTTCAATTTATGTTTCAACCTCTATTTCGCAGAACATATTAGTAGGCTACTTAAGTCTAGTTTGCGCCTTTTTAACCTTCTTTTATGATTTTAATACAGAGGACTATAATATGTATCTAATTTAATGATAATAATCAGTTATATCAAAAGTATCTCTAAATAAGAATGTTAATCAATGACCTGAGCCATAAAGTGGAAAAAAAGAAAATGTCTACCGTTATTTAGATGGATTATTCGTAAAAAGTTCATTCAATTGTTAGTAATTAAATAAATGAAGAAATATATAGTTGTTTTTTATTTCTTGAATGTTTAACTTCTTAAACTCACTTTTTTTGTACAAAAATAAAATTAGTACTAACATACTTTGGATTGATATGGAGACTATTATTTATTGCATGCTTTACTTTTCGAATGCTTTATTCCGTACCTTCAACATTAATGTTCGTAATAATTTTCGAGTACAAAAAGGATATATTAAATTATTACAAAACTATATGCACATGTAATTTAACTATAAGTTTATATTTATGTCTCGCCCGTCCAATTTCACAAGTCTTAATTCAAATTTCATCTCATTCTCCTTCCTCTGTAACACCACTTCATGGATATATATATTACACACACACACACACACACAGAGGTTCACACACACATCACCACACATAGCACTCACATACACACATTACACTACACTCATGCACTCATGGTTACACTCAAAACCTCACACTCAAAATGGGTTTACACAGACACGCCACTCTCACCAAACAATCTACACAAAGAAATGGACACAGCTACTGCCTTCCTCTTTATTTTTATTCTACACACAATGCACATACACAGCTCACATCTCTTTGCTCCCTCATACACAGCAGACCCGAATCCAATACACATTCTACACCCATTAACTCACCACTTCACATAAACCCAGATTTATTCATGTAATACCCACTTTGGACAGCCACAACCTCACGCATATACACACACAATACTCACACGAGCACACAGTTCACATGCACAAGCCCAAAACAATTCTACACAATACTCCGCTATTGGTGTTACAGCAGCAGGGTGGGGGTGGAGTGGGGGTAGGCAGAATTTTGGAGGGAAGGGGTCTGAAGGGATTGGGGGAGAAGAGTTGGGCGGGGAGGGGTATTTTGGGGAAGAGGAAATAGTGAGATTAAAAAAAAAAACCATTTTTTTTCAACCCACCCCAGTTTTTAGGGATTTCAAAGTTTCTCCCCCTCTTTTCACAATTTCCCCAAAAAAAACCACCAACCCCAAATAATTAACTAGAAAACTCATGTTTTACTAATTTTCCCTAAAAAGTTCTCTCTCCCTCTCTAGGATTTTTCTTTCCTCGTCTGTTCACGCATATTCATAGATGGGAGGTGAATGGTACTGTTAAAATGGTACAAACTTGCTTTTTGGTGGAGAGAAGAATCTAATACCCCAGGCCTTCTCTTTTTGATGTGTGAGTAGGTGGTGCTCTTTCCTCAACTCTTAGATCTCTCTCTCTCTCTCTCTCTCTCTCTCTCTCTCTCTCTTGTTTCTCTTTTTTCCCGATCTTTGTCCAAAACCATCATCCTAACTGAAAGTAAAGCTTCATCAAAACAAGGTTTGTGTAATTGCGAGTGAAAAAAAACTATATATATATATATATATATATATATATATATATATATATATATATATATTCAAAATCTGAGGGGGTACATTAGCCCCCCTGGTACAAGCGGGCTCCGCCTCTGGGTGGCGATGGCAGTGGCGGCACCGCACAGGGGTAGCAACATCGACGGTGGAAGTGGTGGGTGGTCAAGTGATGGTAATGATGGTAGTGGTAGTAGTGGTGGTAGTGGTGGCTGTGGTGCCAGTAGTGGTGGCGGCAGAGGCGATGGTGGCAACAGTGGTGGCATGGTAGTAGTGATGGCGACAATGGTAGAGTGGCAATACTGGCGGAGGTGGTGGGGGATGCAATGGGGAAGGTGGGGGCAGTAGCAGTAGTGGTGGTGGCAGTAGTGTCAGCGATAATGGTAGTTGTGATAGTACTGGTGGTGGTGGCGATGGCCGTGGTGGTGAGGAATACAATAGTGGTGGTCATGGTGATGGCGGCGATGGCGGCGGCGGCGACGGTGATAATAGTGGTGGCGGCGACAGCGATAGTGGTGGCAACAGTGGTAATGGTGGTGGTGGCGGCAGTGGTGATAATAGTGATGGCAACAGCAGTGGTGGTGGCAGCAGTGGTGGTAGCGGTGGCAGTACTGGTGCCATTGACGGTGGTGGTGGTGGCTGTGGCGATAGTGGCAGTAGTGATACCGATGGTGGTAGTAAAAGTGTTGTTGCGGTAGAGGCAATGAAAATGCTAGTGATGAGTTCATTATTGGAGAGATCCAGAAAACGGTAAGATAAGTAAATAATTACTTTTAATTCAAGTAAATTAAAATCTCATGAAATTCGACCATTTATAATCAGATTTCACACTATAGAAACAAATCAAGTCAAATTCCAAGAAATTCAATCCTAGATCCTTTTTTTAAGGTTTCAAACAATAAATTTTGAATATTTGAAATGAAATCCTATCAATTGAATGGTTTCAAACACACTATTAGTTTCCCCAATAATCTCTTCTTTAACCGTCTCGGTGACAAAAAAGATTATTGACTTTTGGAAAGAAGAAGTGGATGTAGTTAGACCCTATTCCAGACCGAGTTCCGGTAGAACAAAGATAATTTAGTGTAAAGTCTAGACTAGTCTTTAATCTACCATACACAAATTCAAATGAACATTTATACCTTATGATTTGTACAAGGAAAGTAACAAAATAATTTTTGCTTGGTAGAAACAAAGGCCACAAAAATTCAAATTCCCAAAAGATGGCTCATGTGCAAACAACTAGTTGTATTTTGCTTACAAACATAAGCAAACTCTAGATTAGTTGTATTTAGATTCTTCAGCAATGGCTGAATCTTGTAAAACAAACCAAACGTCGGTAACAGCATGATCTGTAGTCATACTGCTTAGAAGGTAAATGTTTCACTCAACTGTCGTCAACTTGCTCCCTGAGGATGCTGCATCAAATTTTTCAGTCAGCAACTTGTACCCTGAGGATGCTTCATCATCACTTACAATAAGCAACTTGGCCCTTGTGTTTGCATCATTTTCTTTATTTTGTACCTCCTTTTTACTTGCAATCTCACGCTTGTAACAACTCATGAATTCTGCTATTAAGTCTGGAACGAAATGAAAATTAATTTGTGTAAGTTATTATCAAGAGGAACTACATCACAACGTAAACTTTTTTGAAGTTTACAACCAACTAGACAACAATAAAGTAGACCCTAAAGGGTAGCTTCTAACTAACGGTATCTGCATTGACGACGTTTTTCAGTGCATAAAAGAAAGTCACAATAATTAAAGGAGGCTGCACATAAAAGTATTTAATCCTTCTACTAGTAGTTTGCTTTAGATACCGTGTAGTAGGTCAAAACATACGTTATTAGGGGTACAATTTAGACTCCGTGGATAATCCACGTCAGCCCATAAAAACATAGGCATGAACCTAACTAATATTATAGTAACCGTGGTAGACAAAGACACCAAATTTTGAGTCCGTAAAAAGTATGGGCTGGACATAGAAAAAGATTTTTTAAAACTCGTTCAGCCCTTGGGAAACTCAACCTGTCAAACTTTTATATGATATATGAGTTACATATATAAATTTTACGCTTACTGGTCTTTTTTTTTTCATCAGCCTTTAAAATTCTCTTATCATACACGTTTAGAGACCTTTGAAAACTTTTATTTTTCACTCTTGTTTCCTAAGACTTAGACTTCGTAAGATTGTTTAGCAACCGTTGTCTTTTTACTTTTCTTTCTCCTTTATTTTAATTTGTCATGCAACTTGTTTCCATGCTTATGATTAAATTATTTTGAAACTTCACAATACTCTTCTTTATTATCATGACTACTTAGTAGACTTCGATGGTAAATGATATGCTTAAAAAATAAATAAACAAAAAAATCATGATTAAGTAGTAGACCTGGATGATATTGATACGCGTTAAATCAAGTAAACAAAAACTAATATGAAACCATGGACAACCTATGGACAGCCCATGTTCAGCTCGTACCCGCAAAAAATTTGATCGGCTAGGCATGAATAGATATTATTTAGCCCATAAATAGGCTGGACTGGACACGGGCATGAATTTTTTAGCGTGAGCTGAGCATGGTTTGACATTTGAGCCATCTAACCCGCTCAAGTTGCAGCCTAACTTTACATTCTCTAATTTGGTTATTCCGTTTTTTATGAGTGAGAGTGCAACTTATTGGAGCCATCTGACAAAGTGGGAAAAAAATAGAATGCAAATAAGAGTGCAACTTATAAGAGTAATGTGCTATAAATCCACAATTGTAGATCTAGCAGGATCGATCGAAAACTAGCCTGGAGAAGGTTAATTGCATGTTGCATGTCCTAGAAAAACCATAGTTCGTACAAAGTGCCCCCTGATTTTGCTCAAGTGGAGTAGATAGTTGTCAAGAATTTGTGAGTCTTACGCAGGTTGTTGTCACGAAGAAAAAGTTTTACCTTCAATCCGGAAATGTTGGACATTCTTCTTCGATGGATAGTCTTTTTTCTTGGTCATTTTCTCGCGTCTAGTGCGTGAGTAAGCATAGGGATTCTGAGGGTCTTCAACCATCTATATAGAAGTAAAATTCGATTAATCTACTAGCATTTGCATTTGCATTTGCTGGAGAATATTACAAGAACATGTAGTTGGAGATACTGGGTGCTCATACGTTGTATTCGTCATATAACTTGTCTAGTCGTATCTTTAAATCCTCATCCAAAAGCTTCTTTAATTCCATTTTTAGAGTCTGCATATGAAGAAAATTGATTAGTAGCATCCATCAGAACTATCATATCTTTACGCAGGATTAGGAAGCTCTTACTAGGAAAATGAACTCAGGAGATACACTCTGCTCTATGAGCTTCTGTAATTTTCCGCGAATGCTATATAGCCTGTTTAGACAAATGTTTATGTCAGCTTTGAGGTCCATTACATTTCCAAATCCTCAAACAGATGCATTGTCAAAAGGGCCTTGACGATATTAGTTGTAGTATAGTCTAAAATTTCACGCTACTTCTTCACACCTCATCAGTTGTCAAGAAGTGCACCAAGGACAAAATATTAAAATTTTGGCAACAAAAAAGTGTGAACAAGTATATAAGGGATGTCCATTCTGACATTTTTGAATCTTTTTGTGGTTCATAAATGCTTTTGCAACTAGTAACTTACTGTTTTGGACTTTGTTCTTCTATTATACTTTTGGCAATGCTTGCAATATCTTCTTCCCACCCGGTCATGATTACTTGATCGTCCTTCAAGGCTGAGGTAGAACTTCATGTACATTGCAGAACATGCATGTTTAGTTAATGCAGATAAGAGGAAATCAAATGTACTTGGAGAACATATTTTAATGACTATAAGGTACTAAAGGGGAGAGAGGGAGAGGGAGGGGGAAAGAGCGAGAGAGAGTATTGCAAAACATCATAAACGTCTGCTAAAGAATACTTGGACAGCGAGGTAGCCTCAAATGAACGTATGGCTTGTCGTAGGTTACTCTTGGAGTTCGTAGCAATTCTCTCAGCCAGCTGTTGAGGTAAATCTATCCCTTCTTGTGCTGCTATGAATTCCAAAACTTGCAGAATCTGAATGAAGAATTCTGCACTTATGAAATGCAAAACTAAATGATGGTACCAAACCTTTCGCGAGTAAAAATTCTGAGGTTTGTTACCTCCTTATTGGATGGTGGAAGGAGCTGAACTATGGTGCAAGTCGACTTAAGTGGCTGAAACTTTGAGATATCACTGCAGCAGAAAAAGACCTTGTTACACCCTTTGTACCTTTCTAACAGCCACCTAATGGATAGCAGGGCATCTGTAGATAACTTGTCCGCCTCGTAGAGAATGATAGCTGCAAACATTATGCAAGAGTTATAACACATTGTCCTTTGCTTTAGCATTTTGATTTTGTAAAACTTGCTTCCATTTCAGGGGAAAGTAATTGATACCTCGACAGTTATCATGGCTGCACCGCAAAGCTTTGCCGGACAACCTCTTATTTGTCTCTCTGATGAGTTCCACTATAACTTGTTTCTCATACCCTTTCATCTCCGAGAGATTCACTTCTACGTGTTGAGATGATTCCATGACATTTACATGAATGCTTTTTACAGCCTCCCCCTGTAGCAAAAGATTTCATAAAGTAACCCTCGATCTGTTGCTTTAAATGGACACATAGAAACTTGCTATAGCTGGCTGGGATTGGTCATAACAACTAGAAGGCGCACAAGAGAACAATCATACTGTCCTATTTTGCTTTGGGAATTATAATAATGAACCCTAAAGTCATTGGCTGTTTTTGAGCATGTGCCTGAAAGACTGGATACTAGGTAATAACTCACTTTCTTGTTGTCTTACATTGCCATTATTCTAAAACTTCTATTGGTCCAACATTGTTACTGACTTATAAATTCCGACTTAAATGCAATCCTCTGTCAAATGTTTGGAATTTTAACTCAGTTTACTTATTGCTCTACAGAGCAAAAGAAAGCAAATACTCCTTTACAGTCCAGAAGTAGTTTTCATTTTTTTCTTATGCTCATAAACTTCGTCAGCTCTCTCACAATCATCATGCGACTTCACTAAATAAAAAAGACATAGAACAGGAGCATATCAAGTAAGAGACGTAGATGTCATCCAATGATGAAAGGAGAACACGTTACAAATAATTAGAAACAGAATTGAAGGACTTGTGAACTCACCGTCAAGTAGAACTCCTTGCACTCTTCTCTCACCTGTGGAGAATACAGGTAGACAGAACCAGCATCAGTCTGTGCTTGCTAAAGAATTATGAGACGTTTTCCTTTTGTAGGAGAATTAAGGAGAAAATGGAAAGATCCTTGAATGGTACATGAGCTTGTGCTGCATTAGAGGGGCGGAGGAGCATGGGAATGGCCTTGGAATACTCATATTCATATATGATTACGTATAATGAAGTTGCCTTCTAATTCTTATCAGCATGGTACTTGCAGGTTTGTACATATGAACTCTTCTATATCGTTCTCACCTGTACTCTGTCTGCACCAAAAACTTCGCGAAGCAAAGCCCTAATCATGGTTCTTTTTCCCACTCCTGGAAGTCCTTCAAATATGTAATGACAGCAATCATCTGATCTCGCCTGCAAAATTTGGTATGCATGATTTTGTCAATCCTCTATTAGATTTCTTGGTACAACGATATACTATTATAGAAATTACCGAATGCTGCAGCTCAATGGCTTTTCCTCGATTGCATATAAAATCCTTTATGGCGTGAGGCCTATATTTATCCGCCCACGTGAACCTTTTGTCCTTCTCAAACTCATCAATCCTTTCCTTCTTACTTGATACAACAGCCTGATCTTTGGTAGGCGATGTATGTACTGGTACTGGAACTGAAAATCTCTCCCTTACTGTTACTGGGTTCCCTTTGTTCAACATATTGATGGCATCCATCGCCAACGGATTCTTGTTGGCATCTTCGTGTTCAAAATCCAACTTCTCATCTACCATCATGGTTGACCCTCCTCGTGTCTTTGCAGACGACCTTGCAGAGACTGATGTTTTCTCTTCCTTGTTTCTATGGAAAAAGCAAGCGGCACCGCACACTTCCATCTTAAGAGCAAAACTCGATTTAGAGCTCGAGCTAGTAACGTGGCTCTCTCTCCCAGGACTCGAATCTGCTGGAAATGGATCTCTCGCTCTGTTCATATCAAGCGTGAAATCCGCTAGCCCTTTATAATAAGGGCTGATGGTTGGATTCCTTCTGGTGATCTCCTCCGAAATAGCCACTGTTAAATCAGAATTCGTATCATCTGGAAGTGGAAGTCTTTCTCTATTCAGCGCTAGAGTAACATCGGTGAGGCCTCTGTAGTAAGGACTAACAATAAAGTTTCTTTTCCTCATCTCTTCGAGGATAACTGCAGCCAAATCGGATCAGAAATCCTCTCTCTATTCAGTGCAAGGGTGAAGTCAAAGGAGAAAGACGAAAACAGGTTTATCTTGAAGAAAACGAAAACAGCATTTCTTCTGTTCAACTCCTCGACAGTTTCTAGAAAGGAGAAAGACGAATAAACCTAGGTTGTAGCGCGGGTAATTGTGATGTGAAGTGGAAACCTTGGTTCGTTTCTGGGGTTGTTCTAAAATATGGAGACAACAACCCAGCTAGTCCCTCAACGATAAGCGTTTTGCCATATTAATTCTTAAATTTTTTTTTTTTGCCATATTAGCCCTTAAACACTAATTTGCTATCGTGGTCCTTTTCTCCGATTATGTCCAAAGAAACCGTTAGTGGCCCCACAGTAGGGACATTCGAGTCATTTCACAATCCTCAAGAACCAAAAGCTCTCTTACAGTTCATGAACTATTAACATGTTGCTAAATTAGTCCATGAACTAATTATTGCCCTCTTGGTCCTTTAAAATTGCGTCATTAGTCAATTTCGTCATTTTGATAACTTCAATCACGGTTTTCGTACGTCCACGAAAAGAGTCAATAAGCCGACACCATGACCATGATCTTTTAGTACCGTAACCACAAATCTTTTAACGAGGTGGCTTTTTTCTTGCTATACACTACCAACACCCTCTATCCAGGGAGGGGTATAAGTTGGATTGAGTTTTTATGGATTTAACCAATTCAATTCAAGAAAATGTTGACTCTTACCATAGTCTAGTTCACTTAATTAAATGAGGTAGGATGGGTTAACTCGATATTATAGTAGGTTATATTGGGTTATGTATAATAACCTATTCATAGTGTTCACTACTTGCCACCGTCATCACCCAGCCGCCACCATTGCTGTCGGTTGCAAGCAGCCCATAACTCTACGATGTAGACAATCAGTCATCAGTTGCCACTTTTGACAGTTATAACTACCGACCATCGATGACAACCACCGCCTCCAACTATCACCAGCCCCTAACCTCCAGTTGCCACCACATTACCTTCATCCAGCGATAGACTACCGGAAGCGAGGGACTGGCTACATTACTGGTTGGCAGTAGCGTAGTGGCGGCTGGAGGTTGGGGGCTGGCAGCAACCTGGCTTTAGTCGTCTACTGATGGTGGTAGTTGATGGCACGCTGGTAGTTAAGGCAACGACGAAGTGGTGCTGGGGATGAGATGTCGAGGTGTTGGTTGTGTTGGTGGCAGAGGAGGGGGTGTTGATGGTGCATAACAAAGACAAAGCCACCTTGATGGGATATACAAAGACTTCTTTTATTAACGTACGAAAATTGTGATTGAAGTGATCAAAAGGACGAAATTGGCTAATGATGCAATGTTAAAGGATCAAGAGTGCAAGAATTAGTTCAGGGACTAATTTAGTGCCACGTAATAGTTCGGGGACCATAAAGAAGCTTTTGGTTCTTGAAGATTGTGAAATGACTCTACTGCCCCTGTTGTGGGGGCCATTAACGATTTTCTTTTTTTTTTTTGGATGAAAATGGAGAAAAGGACCACGATGGCAAACGGCGTTGTGTTTAAGGACTAATATGGTAAAAAAAAAACTTTGTTTAAGACTAAGATGGTGAAACGCTTATAGTTGACGGACCACCCAGGTTGTTGTCTCTAAAATATTTGGCAAGGATAACGAAGGCCATCTGGCGGATTAAGCAAAGGATTAACCTTTCATTGTTAAGTTATCATCTGCTCTAAAAGGTTTAATGTTATAATACTTAACACTCCCCTCATGTGCAAGTCCAGATTGCACGTGGAGAGACATACCAAGTCAGCAATAAACTAAGTGCAAATAGTACTATAATGAAGGGGACCAGATATACAAGCAGGAAGAATATGACCTTACTAAACTAGAGCTCTGATATCATGTTAAGTTACCATCTACTCTAAAAGCTTAAGTTGTTAGAGAATAGGCCCGACAATGTTATCATGCTTAACATTCATGAAGAAATTGGTTATAGGTTTGAAGCATCTTCCCATAGTCATTCAAGAACCAAGGTGACATAGCCTAAATTCACCCACACAAAGGAGAGAGAGAAAGCAAAAACTTTACATGGTGCATTGACCCAAAAGACTGAAAGAGAAAAAGTTGGTAGGGTGGGGTTGTTGTATAATTTTGGTTTAAGGATAACGAAATGCTTATCACATGACCTAATGAACACTCTCTTTAGCTTTGTAAATATCACATGCCCAATTTGTGCATCTTGAGAATATGAAGATTTGAATATTGTCCAAGTGTTTAATTTAGTTGTGTTGATTTTATGAGTGACAGTAGCGAATGTGGCTATTGTATGAAAGAATTGGGGGCTCTAAAATTTAATATCTTGGTTACTTGATGCATTATTATATGAAAAAAAATTTGGCTACTACTCTGATTAGAGGAATCTTCCTCCTACCCCTTATATAGCGACAATCAATCGTCTCTAAATATTTCTAATGACTTTAATCTATGAAGCTAAAAAAGTGTTGTTAATAATTGTCGCTGAAAGCATTAGAAGAAAAGTCATTAAAAACATTTAGCGACTATTAATTGTTATTATACACTGGATTGGAGAAAAAAATTTACAATCCAGGTAAGAGCCAAAGATTGTTCTTATTATATCTCTACACGAGATCGTTAGGAACAATGGTTTGCCGAAGAGTGTGGTGGTCAGCAGGCTCTCACTACAATGTTTGAAAGAGGGAGGCAGTAAGTATGGGTGGTTAAGATCAATCAATGTTCCGACATCTTAAACTGCAGCAGCATTTTATGTTCTATAAGATGCCAAAATATCGGTGGGCATCTTGTGGATGTCAACTTCAGCTGATCTATGTGTTAGAATCTATCAAAACATTCAACATCACAACAGTTTCACACCTCTATTTAAGGTGAAACAGTATATGAGGCCATGAAGAAATATATGAGGCTCCGAAAATAGACACTCCAAAAGTGGTATACACTATAGCGAGCAAAAGAATCTACTTTACATTTCAACTTGCTTTTGGCATAATTAAAGGTCTATGGAATATCAATGTTTTTAGGTAAAGGAAATACAATCGATAGAAAAGCAGTGAGATAAATATAATGGAGCTTGCTTTTTTTTCCAGTTATCTTTGGAAGAAGTCCTTACTTGCATAAAAGGTTTATTTATGCTATAGTTAGAGGTGGCAATCACAACCGATTTTCACGCCCCTAAAAGTCACCCAAAGCCATCATTTTAGCAATTGGCTGGGTCATTAATTATAGAAACCCCAAAACCCACAAGTTTAAATGGTTTTCAAATGGGTTCAATCTAACCATAAAACATAAGCTACAATTTTTAGTTAGTTAGTCAGGACTGCAAGTGGGGAATGCAATGTACATGAAACGGTAATGACTTGCAACCACCCACCATTTTCATCTCGGTTGCCACCTGCCATAGCCTCTGTCATCTCCCGTCTTCACCTCCGCCGCTGCATGCTACCGCAGTGGAAGAACCATAAAGAATTACTTGAAGTGATGGACAATGTAGTGAAGGAAGATTATCAGTATTAGAGAGAAGTTGTGTGAGAATATTGGTGATGTCAAAAATAGAGATTCGAGAATTGCAATTGAAGTTCTCAGTGGGAGAATCCCTGGTAACAACAGCAAGTCGAACCATACCTAAAATCAAACTGAGTACTTTGACGTCGATTGTTAGTGGATTGCTTATTAGGAGTGATATAGCTAAAAGTATGCCTCCAATATGTGGATGACACGTGGCAGCTATGACACGTGGCAGCTATGACACGTAATCCTCCACCAAGACGTTATTGATTTGGCACTTGCCACATAAGTCTTTGGATAGACTCCTAAAAGGACTCTAACTCATTCATCAGAGATAGACATGCGATCCTCTAGGATCATAATACGATTTTCCTGGGATCTGTTCACAGCCTAGTCCTACTAGGGCTCTTCTTCATACTACTATTTAAAGGGGTCTAACCCCCAGGCATGGACAACCTCACACACATATACACTGTGCACTACTGCTTTCAGAGTTCTACATTGTTAGTCATCTCTGATTTAAGCATCAGAGCGTTTCCCCGTTGGAACCCCACCCTGCAGTCACTCCGTGTTCTCTTTTACGGGCTTATTTTATGATGTGGTTCCCGATCCAGTTTTTAGCTGCAATAGATTGGCGCCATCCGTGGGAGCACAACAGGGAACATGGCCAATCATTCTTCTTCCAGCGACTCTTCACATAGTCGTTCTCAAAACCATCACGTCTGAACCAGCAGCTCTCGTCAACTCAGTCATTCTCGTGACCAATGTTCAACACCTTCACATCACCGTGCTGGTTCTACGAAAGATGTTCATATTAATGTTACATCTACTACTCCCGAATTAGATAGCAGATCTCGGAGAAACTAATCTCTGACATCCACTCAGAAGAATGGTAACCTTCATCATCGTATAAACCGTCAGCTATTCAAAACACCCTATACCAACCTTTACAAGAGAAATCCACGAGCTAAAAGATGTCGTGAACACTCTTTAACAAAAACTCAACATGGCGGTGGCTCCACCATCCACCCATCATTCTCATTTGGATCCCAACGACTTTCGTCTCTAGATCAAGTTACAGCCGCAAGTACAGGCCGAAAGCCGATTCGACATATAATCCCAAAAAAACTAGAAAACACACGACTAGGAGTGGATCATGCTACTGTCGTGATCCATCTGTCGAAGGCAGTACCAATTCCTCTCCTAAAAAGGTTGCCAGAACCGAAACTCCTCAAAGATCAATCCACAGAAAAAGGATGTCTAAGTACCGTTCCCGAGAACGAGACTCATGGAAGGTTGTCCCTAGTTATCATTCTTCGAAACAATCTCCCCCGAGGGAAGAATCTAGATATCTATTATCTGAGGCAATCGAGAAAGACAAATTACCTCTCAACTTCTAAATGCCTCAGTGTGACCTCTATGATGGAACCGAAGATCCGGGAGAGCATGTTTATCAATTCGAGACAAACATATTGCTCCTCCAAGTATCGGACGTTGTCATGTGCAAAGCCTTCCCTAACACTTTACGAAAGGCTGCGCATGCATGGTTTAAGTCTCTACAGCCAAGGTCCATATATTCTTTCGCCCAACCGTTAGATCTTTTTCAGAAGCACTTTGTAAGCAATCGCTCTCGAAGGAAAAACTCAGGAAGCCTGCTTAACATAGTGCAAGAGAAAAATGAATCCTTGGCTTGTTATCTCGGACTATTCAATGCAGCCAATTTGGAAGTCGATAACTTGGACGAATCTATGAAGTATGCAGCATTCCTTCAAGGACTCTGACCTACTTCAAAGTTCTCATTCTTCGTCAACAAGAGCCCGCCTGGCAATATGAAAGCCTTCCTGAGAAGGCTAAAAAGTATATCCAAGCTGAAGAATACCTGGAGACCCATAGAGGACAACGTGGAGAAGGCAAAAAAGAACAAAAGAAATGGTCATAGGAGTTGACTCCCCAAGAAGGAAAGAAAGCAAAGCGCTCCAAGCATGACGAACGCGTCCCAAAGACCCGTTTGCCCTAGAGAATTTGACCCCTCTCAATGCCAGACCATCACAGATACTACACGAAATCAAAGATAGTAAATCTCTCAAACGGCTGGAGAAGATGATATCTCAACCAAATAAAAGAAACAAAGACTTGTGGTGCCACTTTTACAACGACCATGGCCATACAACTGATGATTGTGGATCACTCAAACGAGCAATCGAAGCTCTAATTAAGTGTGGCCAGTTGAGAAAGTTTGTGGGATGGAAGGAACGACGACAACAGACAACCCCAGCCATTAAAGAAAAGGAAGAGAATGCGGGTACAATCAACACTATCTCTGGGGAATTAGCCACAGGAGGCTGATCAGGACAAGCTCAAAAAGCATATGCCAAGTTAGTGTGTGTAACGAGCTAACCCCCGAGCAAGAAATAGAAGACTGTGCCCTTACATACCATCTTTTTTTTTACGATGAGCTGCAAAATGTGAAGTCTCCTCACGATGATCCATTAGTCATCACCATTAAGGCCGAAAATTTTAACATGAAGCGAGTTCTAGTCGATAATGGGAGTTTTGCCGAAGATTTGTTTTATGATACGTTCAAAAAGATGAACATCCCTACAGACCATCTTTGAAAGATGGATACACCATTAAATGGATTCTCCCATCATCCAGTCCACAGTTGAAGGTATCATCACACTCCCAGTTGTGATAGGCGCAACACCAACACAAGCAAACCTAATAATTAATTTTGTGGTGGTAAAAGTTCCTTCTGCATACAATGCCATACTTGGATGACCAGCACTTAATCAATTGCAAGCTGTGGTATCGATGTTCCCTCTGCATACAATGCCATACTTGGACTACCAGCACTTAATCTGTTATAATTTGTGGTATCGACCTACCACCTTAAGAAAGTTCCCAACGGAACAAGGAATTGGAAAAGTTAAAAGAGATCAGACTGTGGCTCACTAGTGCTATGTCACTTCATGTCATTCGAAGAACAAAGAAGCACTCATCATTGAAGACCTCGGGGAAGATATGAAGATACAAATAGGAAAGCCGGTGGAAGATCTCATGAGCATTGAAGTGTATCATAAAAAAATAGGACAAGACAGTTCGGATAGGTTTAAATCTTAAAGAAGACACTAAGCTCGTGCTTGTGGACTTGTTACGAACCTATGCAGACATTTTGGCATGGACAGCCGCGGACATGCCTTGGATTGATCCCAAGGTCATCACACACAGGCTGAATGTTGATCCTTCCAAGAAACATGTCAAGCAGAAGAAGAGAACCTTTGCACCAGAGAGACAGGAAAAGATTCAAGTTGAGGTAGATAAATTCTTAACTGCCAACTTCATAGAAGAGATCTATTATCCCTATTGGATCGCCAACGTTGTTATGGTTCCAAAACTCGGTGGCAGGTGGCGAATATGTATAGATTATACAGATCTCAACAAGGCATGCCCAAAAGATAGCTACCCCTTCCCAAGGATTGATCTCCTCATCGATGTTACTTTGGGCCACAAACTGCTTAGCTTTATAGATGCATATTCTGGTTATAACCAGATCATGATGCACGAAGACTACGTCTCCAAAACTTTTTTCATCACACAGAGAGGGTTATACTGTTACAAGGTAATGCCCTTCGGACTCAAAAATGCTAAGGCAACTTATCAATGCTTGGTGAACATGATCTTTCGAGACTTGATTGGGAAGAACATGGAAGTATATGTTGATGATATGCTCGTGAAGAGTATCAAGACCGAATTACATGTCAAAGACTTGGAAGAAACCTTTGACATACTCAGGAAGTTTAAGATGAAGCTCAATCCGCTCAAATGCGCTTTTGGGGTTGCATCGGGGAAGTTTTTGGGCTTTATGGTCTCTCAACGAGGAATCGAGGAAAATCCAGAGAAGATAAAGGCCATCCAAGACATCACATCCCCAAAGACAATCAAACAAGCACAAAAGTTGACACGTCAGGTTACAGCCTTGGGAAGGTTCATGACTCATTCAGTCGAACGATGCTTACCATTCTTCAAAGCCATCAAAAAAACAAAAGAGTTTGCTTGGACAAAAGATAGTCAAAAATCATTCGAAGAACTTAAGACGTACTTGGCTTCTCCCCCATTACTTTCCAAATCACTTTCGGGGGAAGACTTGTTTCTGTACCTCTCAGTTACCGAAGTTGCAATTAGCGTCGTTCTGGTCAGACAAGAGAACGAAGTCTAGAGGCCAATTTATTATGTCAGCAAAGTCTTACAAGATGTAGAGATGAGATATCAAAAGATTGACAAGATATCACTAGCCCTCGTTACATCGGCTAGGCGTCTCCGACCATATTTTCAATCCCATACCTTCGTGGTTTTAACGGATCAACCACTCAAAAAAAGTCTTGCCGAGACCCGAGGCATCAAGAAGACTAGTGAACTAGTCAATAAAATTAGGGGAGTTAGATATCCAGTACAAACCATGAACTACGATCAGGGCTCAAGCCTTAGCAGATTTTATTGTCGAATGTACTTTACCTGAAGACCCCCGTATTTGGTGATTTCTGAAGTCTAAGATCCTTGCAATCTTTATGTGGAAGGCTCTTCAGCCGTTGGTAGTAGCTACGCAGGAATCATCCTTACCAGCCCAAAAGGTTTTATTGTTAAATATGCACTTCGGTTTGGATTTTAGGTTTCAAACAATGAGGCAGAATATGAGGCCCTTCTCTCCAGGATAAGACTAGCACATGCTTTGAAGGTAGATTCGCTACCAGTACATAGCGATTCCCAGTTAGTGGTCAATCATGTTTTAGGACAGTATGAAGTCAGAGATGAAAGAATGGCTTAATATCTCCAGCTAGTTAAGATTTTGGCATCAAAGTTCAATAATTTCACCATTTGTCAAATTTCCCGAGGTCAAAACACTCAAGCAGACACTCTATCAAAGCTCGCATCCGTCGAGGTCATAGAATCCGGTGCTCGGTCTATCTCCAGTTCCTTAAAGAGCGTACTATCAGTTCTCAAGCTGAGATTGGAATGGTAGACCAAGAACCATGTTAGATGGACCCCATCATCAAGTATCTATCTACGGGAGAATTGCCCAATGGAAAACATGAAGCAGGGAATCTTCGTGTCAAAGTTGCTAGATATATGTTAGTGGAAGGAGTGCTGTATAAAAAAATCCTTCAGCCTTCCTTACCTCCGATGCTTACGCCCATTAGAATCCTTATACGCGTTACAAGAAGTACATGAAGGGATATATGGTCAACATCTTGAAGGAAGGACATTAGCTCAGAAAATCTTAAGGCAAGGATACTATCGGCCTGCGATGCAAAAGGAGGCCATCAAATTCACACGAAGGTTCGACAAGCGTCAGAAGTTTGCTCATGTATCACATACACCAGTCGCCCCTTTGACTTCAGTTGTTTCTCCGATGCCTTTTGCCATATGAGAAATGGATCTACTGGGCTCATTTCTATTGGCTTCTGGTTAACGACGATTTGTGATTGTGGTGATAGACTACTTCACAAAATGGACCGAGGCAGAAGCTCTAGCAACCATTACTTTGGCAAATGTGAAGATTTCTTTTGGAAGAATGTTGTTTGTCTTTTTGGAGCACCGAAGGCTCTTGTTGTTGACAACGGGAAATAAGTCGACAAGAAATAACTTTCGAACCATTTGTAAAAATCTTTCAATCGATTTATGCTTCACTTCTGTTGCCTATCCACAATCTAATGGTCAGACCGAGAACATGAACTGAAGCATCTTGCAAGGATTGAAGAAGAAATTGGATGAGGCTAAAGGAGGATGGGTTGACGAACTCCCAAAGGTGTTGTAGGCTTATCGAACAACTCCACATTCAGTCACAAGAGAAACACCTTTCCTACTCTACCATGGGACAGAAGCAATGTTGCCTATTGAGGTAGGAGTTCCAACAACATGAGCTTCACACTTCAATGAAGAAGACAATAAAGTTGGACTCTGAGGAAATCTTGATCTGGTAGAAGAAGTTTGAAGTCAAGCCCATGAATGATCCGTCGTCGTAAAATAACGAGTCGCGCGTTATTACAATCAAAGGGTTCGATCCAAGCAATTTCAAGTAGAAGATTTGGTTCTTCGCAAGTTATAAGTATATGATCCTAAGGCAGCAACGGAAAAGTTATCTCCAAATTGGAAAGAACCTTATCGTGTGGTACTCAAGCCAGGTGCCAATGCACTAGGAACACTTTCTGGAAATCTGATGCCTTGCACTTGGAATGCTGAAAACTTGCAAAAATATTATCAGTAGCATGTGTTGAACTTTTGCTCCTTTGTAGAAACACAAGGAAGAAAAAGCCATATATTAGAATAAAAGGCCAACGGTTTAGCTACAGATCTAAATCAGTGAAGTTGTAGTAGTTAATGGGGGCATCGTCACTCCATCCAGCTTTTACTTCCTCGAAACTTAGCTGAGCAAGGGTGCTTGACTTATTTGCCAACTCTTTAAAGTGACGAATAAAGAGTTCAAGTCAAAGTAAAAGCAAGTAATGCTGTGTGAATGGTAGAATAAACCACAAAAAACACATAGCGAACAAAGTATCATCAATAGAACAAAAGATAGATTTTATATAAAGCCCTTAAAAGGGCATCAAAATACTTAGTCTGAAGGAAAATAAATAACCTAGAGATAAAGACTAAATCTAAGGCTCAGGGGCATCACCTGAAGGACCATCCTTTAGAGGCTTAGGAGCTGCTGCATCTCCTGCCTCTGAAGGCAAAACAGTCTCCCCAGATGGAGACATCATTACAGGCATGACAAAGTCATCCAAAGGGATGTCGGAGAAGCTCTCAGCAAGCATCTCCTTGGCTTTCATGAAGCCCATTTCGTAAATCTCTAGCCCATCATATGTTCGCCTCTTCAGCCACTCATCCCCTACATTCCCATTAAGGAAGTTATAGATGCCTTGATCTTGAACCTCAGTCGCTTTCTTCTTTACCTATTCTAGTCTCCTCTCTAGAGCTTCAATATGGGCAACATAATCAGCCTAACTTTTGCTCAACTCTTTTGCTCGACAGGTGGCCTCTCTAGAGGAAGTCTATACCCAGACTTCATTTGCTCTTCATAAATCCCTATTTTGAACTTGGTTCCGTAGTTGGCTGGCTCTTATAATCCTAGAACTCGAGCATACCAACCTTCAGAAAAGGGATATTCTGGAATCAACGTTGTCAACTCTTCCTTGGACATCTTATTTGATTTCTCATCAGCAGTGAACCAAGGTTTGGGATTCTCTTTATCTTCGGCTTGGTCCTTTACATCACCTGAGGCATTCTTGGATCGTAAAGGCTATGAGGGTTGAGAAGTTGAAGGTTAAATTGGTTGAGGAGTTGAAGGCTGCGATGGTTGGGGATGTGAAGTACCAACTTCACTTTCTGATGTTGGAACTTGTTCCGAAGATGAAGAGGAACTACTTCTAACAACTTCTTCGGAAGAAAATAAACTATCTAAAGACTCGGACATAGTTGCTACTAGTCACAAGTTTGAAACTATGAAAATAGAAGTGCTGAACAGAAAAAGGAGAGAAAAGGGAATTACTTGTTAAAGAGAAGAATGCACCCAAATGATTCGAGTGAGGTAAAAATGAAATGAAAGATCTCCTTTTATAGAGAATCTCCAAGTAACTGACTCTTGGGGAATCAACGGTTCATTTACCCCCTCTACGTGTCACAACCTAAAA
This sequence comes from Escallonia herrerae, assembly GCA_033070095.1. Classification (NCBI taxonomy): domain Eukaryota; kingdom Viridiplantae; phylum Streptophyta; class Magnoliopsida; order Escalloniales; family Escalloniaceae; genus Escallonia; species Escallonia herrerae. The sequence continues at coordinate 41,543 of JAVXUP010000597.1, forward strand.
GAATAGGAGTTTGAAATTTGAAATTTCCCTCTCAAGAGTAGTTATTGCAAAAAAATAAAAGACACATGGATATTGAACCAAACGTTCTGCCCAAGCAGAATAATGGCCGAGTACTCTGCCCTAGCAGAATCCTGTCTGGGCATTTTGCCCGAGCAGAGTGCCAAGCTTCAGCCGAAACAGATTTCTGCCCGAGCAGAATCCTGTCCGAGCAGAGTGCCAAGCTTTGGCCAAACAGAATTCTGCCCTAGCAGAATCCTGTCTGAACACTCTGCCCGAGTAGAATTCTATTCAAGCACTATGTCCGAGTAGATTACCAAAGGCATGCCCAAGTATGTCCGAGCAAAATTCTCTCCAAACGCTCAAAGTACCGAAAAACGATCTCCTTACTATTTCAACATATTTAGCTATCTCTAGTGGGAAAAGTGAGCTTTCGCCAGCTTTGTTAACGCTGGCAGAAGCAGGGGCATTATGATATAGCTAAAAGTACACCTCCAATATGTGGATAACACATGGTAGCTATGACACATAATCCTCCACCAGGACGTTATTGATTTGGTACTTGCCACATAAGTCTCTGCATAGACTCTTAAAACGACTCTAACCATTAGAGATAGGCATGTGATCCTCTAGGATCCTAATATGATTCTGATTGGATCTGTTAACAGCCTAGTCCTACTAGGGCTCTTCTTCCTACTACTATATAATGGGGTCAAACCCCCCCAGGTATGGACAACCTCACACACATATACACTGTATACTACTGCTTTTAAGAGTTCTACATTATTAGCCATCTCTGACTTAAGCATCGGAGCGTTCCCCCACTGAAACCCCACCCAGCGGCCACTATGTGTTCTTTTTTATAAGAATATTTGCTGGTGTGGTTCCCGATCTAGTTTTTAGCTGCAACAAGGGGTTTTGGGACTATTCTGAATAATGACCAAGCCCTTTTCGGCAACAAATTTTACAAAATCTGGTAGGATAACAAGTGAGAAGAAAATGATCAAGCTCATTACAATATTTGTACCGCTTCTGGACCAAGAATTTCCTTCAAAAGAGCTAGAAAAAGAAGTGGCAGAATTGCATCAGTGCAATTTGATTGAATGAAGCCATGTTGTCATAAAGAAGGTTAGAAATAGAAGCTTCAAGGATTGGAAAGGGACTCCTGTGGAGAAGAAAAGCACGAATAGACAAAGAATCAACGGGAGAGCCATAAGAGATTGACCAAGTCATTGCCGATCTCGGTAAAGTAGTATATTTTTTAATGTTAGTATTGCAGTCCCTTTTTCGTTCCATGAGTGATAACTGATGGTGTTTATAGACTGTTCAGGTTCATGTATCATGGATGCAATGTTCCCAAAAGCTGATATTCGCAAGGTCGGAGGTGGTGTATCGTTGAGATTGTAAATCCCAAAATTCTTTGGATATGTTATAACGGCAAAACTGAATATGAACGAAAGGAATAGATGTACTTCTGAACGATGCCGTTATTTGGTGATTTCTAGCGAGCCATTCATCATGTCTTTTAGCAAATTTGGCAACATCCTCGTCCTTTTCTTTTGTTGATTTGCAAATATCTCCTATAATGTATCTCCAATGTTTCCAACCTTTTAAGAAATTGCTCATGGGTTAGGCCTAAAGAATGTGATTTGTACCATTCAGGATTGTCTTGATAGGTTTAGAAACATCGGTGTAAACACTAAAAAGACCAATTGAACATTTTCGAAACTATGGTGGTTCTAATTACCAGTCAAAAGAACATGGTAATGGAGTGGGATGAGTGCATCAATGATGGGGTTGACAAAGGGAGTTACCGATGGCGAGGCTAGAGTGGTTGTGGTCATGAATGCTGGTGGCGTGGAGGTCACAAGGGCCGGTGGTGGAGGAGCAGGGAGTTAGAGAATTTACTGAGTATTCTGGAGTAACTTTGCTTTGAAAAATTCAGTTCATTAAAATAATTTCTCTTGGATGTCTAAGGTGGCCAATGACATTTTGAGCAATACTAATCTTTAGACTTTTGATTTTTTTTTTCACCAGTCTTTTACATGAATACCATATCAATCATGGCATGGCATGGAATTCACATATCTTGTTCCTAAAAGCCGTTCGATTTTAGGCATATTTGCGACCATTTTGTAGTCTCAAGGAATCAAAAGTCAAACTTCAAACTCCATAAGTATTATATGCCAAAACCAAAATGGAAAAACCATGGAAGGTCAAATGCCATTTAGCCAATTTGACATATTAGGATGTTTCCAATCTACATGCCATTATTTGCAAGACCAAAAAGTACACAATGGGTTTTCGACTCTCTCAAGAAAGATTCGGTTTTTTGTTATATTTTTTTTATGTTCTCATGCAAGTCTACTTTCTTAATTGATAACAAAAAGCAAGAAGTGGGATTAACTTGTAGTTAACTTGAGATTGAAATTTGCCAATAAAACTTGGAAATTTTTCTATTATTGGACCTCCAAATAGTAGTGATATAACTCAAATATATACTCCCAATAATGGGAGAAACCCTGCGATCCCAGTCAAATTGGGAGATTGATGATTATCTTATCAGATTCTAAAAGAGTCCTTATATATTAGAGATCGTGACATGATCCTCGATGATCTTAATGCGATCCTAACACATCTGGTGTAACGACCCGGTCCACGGCCCCACCACAGGGCATTGCCTCCCTCAAAAGGGCTAGCCAAGTAGGTACTTATGAGTTCATAGGCAGGGTCTTATAAGGCTAATCGTAAACTCTCCCATAACCGATGTGGGATATTACAATCTCCCCACCTTATTCCTTAGCGTCCTCGCTAAGGCTCGATCGTACATAGCCCAGAATCTTCCTCTCTAGTCAATGTGGGATATACCAGGCTCACCCTTCGTTGCCCCAACCATCCTCTTGATGTGGGATATACTTGGCTTGCCTTCGTTTCCCCAACCATCGGCAACCCGACTGGATAGCCCAGCCCGAGTTTTCGAGAGTCGGCTCTGATACCATCTGTAACGACCCGGTCCACGGCCCCACCACAGGGCATTGCCTCCCTCAAAAGGGCTAGCCAAGTAGGTACTTATGAGTTCATAGGCAGGGTCTTATAAGGCTAATCGTAAACTCTCCCATAACCGATGTGGGATATTACATCTGGCCTATGGCCCAATCCTACTAGGAGTCTTCTCCTACATTAAGCTAGTGCAAGTTGGTTCAGTTGATGATTATTTCAACACGTTTGAATCAATGAGGGCACAAGTTGTCCAAGAGTTTGATTACCTGGATGAAGGCTACTTCTGTTTGAGTTTTATTGGGGGCCTTAAATCTAAAATCAGGAGTAGGGTGGAGCAATTTGAGGTGGATTCATTATCTAAAGCTATTCACATAGCTAGAAGAGAGAAAGTTTCTCTCCATAGTCTATTCAGAAGCCACAAACCTATACATTCCATTATTGTTACTTCTAGCCAACATCACTCCATACTTAAACAAAATTCCTCTGACCTTGGACCTAACCCATTGACCTTCCTTCCAAAACCACCCTGAACCTTCCAATTTTGAAACCAAACCCTCTCCAAGCTCTACTTTATAAACCTGCTACCACTAATCATTCCACCAATTTCTAAAAAGGCTTGCTACCAACACCTCCTAGACCTCCCCCACCAAAGACTAATCAACTGTCTACTGAAGAACACCAGAGAAGGATCACATAAGGACTTTGTTTTAGATGTGGAACAAACTTTGAACATGGTCACAAAAGTATTTGCCCCATGAGATGTATAGCAATGATCATAGCAGAAGATATAGAGGAAGGTGATTATGTTGAAGATATAATTGCCCAAGATTACAGTGACAACTTAACCTTAAACACTCCAGATTCTGCCAGTGAACCTGAGATTAGTGTTCATGCACTAGCTAGCAACCAAACTCATAACACCATCAGAATCATGGGACAAGTGGGGCACAAAATGTTCAGCATTCTCATTGATACAAGGTCAACAAATAACTTCCTTGACCCAAGATCAGCTAAAAAGTTAAGGTGTATGCTGGAGACCACCAACCCACTCACAGTTGCAGTGACTAATGGCACCAGACTTAAGACTGATACTATATGCAAAAAACTTCAAGTGGAAGATGGGGTCCCAAAATTTTGAAGCTAACATGAGGATATTACCTCTTGGGGAATGTCACTATGTGCTTGGCATGCAATGGTTGAAGCAACTGGGAAGTGTGAACTTCAATTTTGACAAAAACCACATTTTATCCCAGCACCAAGGCAGACTGGTTATTTTGCAATGAGGAGAGTTCAAAAGAACTACAATGAAGATGATTACAGCTCAAGCTATGCACAAAATCCTCAAAACCAATGTTGGCACTCCTTTTGGCAGACTTATGCTGTGACTCTAAACAATCATGACTCTCAGATGCCAATGGAAATACAAGGCCTACTTGAAGAATACTAGGATGTATTTGATGAGCCAAAAGAGCTACCACCAAGGAGGAGCCATGATCATCACATCAGGCTGGTTGAAGGAGCCAAACCTGTGAATTTGAGGCCTTACAGGGTGTCTTACGTCCAGAAGAAATTGAGAAGACCGTGGCTGAACTAGTACAAACAGGTATTATCCAACCCAGTAACTCCCCATTTGCATCACCTATTTTTCTAGTTAAGAAAAAAGATGGAAGCTGAAGATTATGTGTGGATTACAGGGAGCTCAACAAGCTCAGTGTGAAAGATAGATATCCAATACCAGTAATTGATGATTGTTAGATGAGTTAGCTGGTTCACACATCTTCACAAAGTTGGATCTCATAAGTGGTTATCATCAAATTAGGGTGGTTGATGAAGACTTATACAAGACTGCTTTCAAAACACACACTGGACACTATGAATTTAGAGTCATGCCTTTTGGCCTTACAAATGCACCAGCCACTTTTCAATCACTCATGAACACAATTTTCTAGAAATTCTTAAGAAAATTTGTGTTAGTGTTCTTTCATGACATATTGGTTTACAGCCCTAGCCTAGAGTCTCACATAGAGCATTTGAGGATTATAATACAAGTTTTGAGAGCTAATACCCTATATGCAAAACAAAGCAAATGTGTTTTTGCACAGAAGCAGGTTGAATATTTGGGTCATTTCATCACTGGCCAAGGTGTAGCAATAGACCCCAGCAAGGTAGCTGCCATGCTTGATTGGTCTATTCCCAGAAGCATCAAGGATCTGAGAGGATTTTTGGGTCTCACGGGCTATTACAAAATTTGTTAAGCAATATGGTATCATTAGCAGACCACTTACAAGTTTGTTGAAGAAAGATTCATTTCAATGGAATGATGCAGCCAGCCAAGCTTTTGCCACTCTCAAATAGGCAATGGCTACCACTCCTGTCTTAGCTCTTCCAGACTTTTCCATACTTTTTGAAGTTGAGACTGATGCTTATGATGTGGGAATTGGGACTGTATTGATGCAACAAGGGAGGCCCCTTGCTTACATTAGCAAGGCTCTAAAAGCTAAAAACTTGGGGTTGTCTAGTTATGAGAATGAACTTTTGGCACTGGTGCATGCCATTACCAAGTGGAGTTTTTACTTATGCCATGCACATTTCATAGTAAGAACTTACTGTAGCAGTTTGAAATACTTGTTGGGCCAAAGAGTCACTTCTTTATTACAACAAAAGCTGTTATCTAAGCTATTGGGATTTGACTTAATTTGAGGTGCATTATAAGAAGGGAACTGATAATGCTGTGGCTGATGCTTTATCTAGAGTTCCACTACTCAACCAAGGGGAATGTTAAGCTATTAGAGTCATTACACATCTCTGGCAACAAGAGTTACAAGACAGTTTGGACAATGATAAAATGGCTAAGCAGGCTATTCAAGAATTACTGCTAGATCTAATGGCTACCTCCTATTATTCCTACCAAGGGGGAATTTTGAGGTTTAAAGGAAAAATCTATGTAAGTATGACTGGAACACTGAGGAAGCAGATTACGGAAGAGTTGCATTCCTTAGGTATTGGAGGACATTCTGGTATTCATAATACATATAGAAGAATTTCAATGTTTTTCTATTGGCCAAGGCTAAAACAGGATGTTTATCAGTTGGTGAAGGAATGTCATACATGTCAGCAAAACAAACAAGAGAATGTTCCATATCCAGGCCTGCTACAACCACTTCATATACCTTCACAACTATGGACTCACATATCAATGGACTTTATGGAAGGATTACCAAAGTCCAGTGGCAAAGATGCAATTTTGGTAGTGGTTGACAGATTGAGCAAGTATGCTCATTTTATTGCACTGACTCACCCATTCACAGCAGAAATTGTGGCTCAACAATTCTTGGATGTGGTGTTCAAATTACATGGAATGCCTGGATAAGATTTTTCTTTCCCATTTTTGGACTAAGCTTTTCAAACTACTGGGAACCAAATTGACTCCCAGTTCTGCTTATCATCCTGAAACTGATGGTCAGACAGAGAGAGAGAGTCAACCATTGTGTGGAGAATAACCTGAGGTGTATGTGCAGTGATAGGCCACATTAATGGGTTAAGTGGCTATCACTAGCTGAGTATTAGTATAACACCAGCTTCCGGTCTGCTATTAAAATGACTCCTTTTGAGGCTCTCTATGGGTACAAACCCAAGCTAATCAGTTTGGCAAGGCCTGAAACCACCAACTTGAGAGATTTGGATACCTATTTGCAAGACAGAAATAAGGTTCTACACCTACTCAAAGATCATTTGACTGTAGCTCAAGCCAGAATGCAACAGTATGCCAATCTCCATCGCACTGTGAGTTCTTTTGAAGTTGGGGATTGGGTGTATTTGAGGTTGCAACCCTACAGGCAAACTTCCTTAGCCTTGAGGAAGAACCTCAAATTATCACCTAAATACTATGGCCCCTATCAAATTCTTCGGAAGATAGGCCAAGTAGCTTATAAATTGCAATTGCTTAGTACTAGTTCTGTGCACCCTGTGTTCCACGTCTCCTTATTGAAGAAACAGCTGGGGCAGCATGCTATTCCAACAGTGGAGTTACCTCCCATTGGAAATGAAGGTCAAATTTTTATGGAGCCTGTGGCAACTTTGGATCACAGGATTGTTAAAAGGGGAAATGCAGTTGCAGCTCAAATTCTGGTTAAGTGGTCAAATGCTAACCCAGGAGAAGAAACCTGCGAAGATTGGGAGGTTATGAAGATCAGGTTCCCTAATTGGAACCCTTGGGGGCAAGGGTTCAGAAAAAGGGGAGAGAATGTTATGTCCCCTGAGTCCTTCTCAGATGAACAGGCTGCTGGTGGTGAAGATAGAGCTGTGAGTGAGTTGAATGAAGGTGTGAGGAATCAACCAGGCTCAAGATTCGCATCAGGAGATCAATTAGAAGGCCTGAAGTCAACCCAGTGGAAGAAGTCTCCAATTCTGATCAAGAGTTCAACAGGGATATGGCGGCAACAGACAACGGCATCTTTAGTTAATTGAACATTGGAGTAAGACGGCATCGTTTGGATTAAATAAACCAAGAAGGAAGACGGCATCGTTTAAGTTTGGTTTAAATTCTTTAGTTGAAATTAGCGACAGTTGCTGTAATTGAATTTGACGCTAGAGCCAAATTCCAAAATTTGAATTTCCATTTGAATTTCTGTTATGCATTTAGGCGTGAGAAGGAGAGTAGGAAAGGCAGGAATAATTCAATCAGAAATTACCAATTCTTCTCTCTACTCCCCTTCTGTATTCTCTACTCTACCTGTAAACCTCAATTTCTAATACAATTTTCAGATTCTCTCACCTTCTCTCTTGTTCTGTGAGCTTATTTCTTATCCATGGCAGCTTATTCCAGTAGTATCTCAGCAGATATGCTACACAGTCCAATCAAAAACAAAAACAGCCACCAAAGGGCTGTTTCTTCCACTGCTGCTACTTCGGCGACCCTCCAACGCCAACTCCAATATGCGCGGACTTGCACGACGCCGGCGAAGGGCTCCGCCACGCTGACGTGACCGTCGCCTCCACTGCCGCTACCGTGAAGCTACTGCAACATCAACAACAATCACAAAGAAGAAAAGGAACAGAAGAGCAAGAAACAAGATCGGTGTAATCGCCAGCACTAATCGGCGCTATTGCCGACGTCGCGCCACCACTATTCCATCTAGGCATGACCTCAACCAACGACAACGCCACCATCGTCATGCCAAGCCAAGAATTCAATTTTACAACAAGCACCATCACTGGCTCACTCTCGATTTACCCAATCACCATAGTGGTCACTACCGACTGTCCCTGTGAAGCAGCCGGAGCAGCAAAGGCAACATAAAAAGAGAGAGAGAGAGAGAGAGAGAGAGAAAGAAGATAAAGAAGCCATGGCTACGCCGCCGGCCATGGGTGTGTATCTTAGTGCCGCCACCGCGCATAGCTAGGCCATCTGCAGCCAGCAAGAGGCTATTGACAACCAAGGGGCCACCACATCGTCGCAATCAAGCGACGCAGACTGGCGCTATCCCGTTGGGGCACAAGTTGCGACCGGCAGCGCAGCCACCGCCGTCTTGTCATGATACTGCAGTCACAACCAAAGCAGGCCCTCCGAGAAAGCACCGGCGCCACCATATCAACAACCACCGGTCGATCGGCACATCGGCATAGCTCTACCACTAGCACGGGCACCATAAAATCGCCGGTCATCTCTTAGAAACTGCCGGCACAGATCCTGACGTTGCAACACGTTACACTGGCAGAGACATTACTTGCGCCAATCGACGCCTCGCAGTGGCACCTAGCGGCACCATCGCCGGCACACCGTTAACCACCACCAGCTGCCCCAAATGGCCAAATCTGCCTACGGAGGCCACAATTCGTGGAAGCCAAAAATGGCCTGATAAGTGCAATGCTTCTTTTCTAAATTTCGTATGCCACCTTATAAGATTATTAATATTTTGGACCCACAGGGTCGATTATTAATATTCTAGACCCATATGGTCTTGTTTATTCCACATACGTTACGTTCTTTCAAAGCATTAGACTTTTATAAAAATGCATATTTGTGTTTTAGGCCCACGTGGTCTTATTTATTCAGCATATGCCATGAATTTTAAGTGCGTTAGATTTTTTGCCTATGAAAGCTGAATATTGATATTTAAGACCCTAAGGGTCTCATTTATTTGACTTAGGTCATGTATTTAACCCGAGTAAATGGCCTATTTAAATTCAAGACCTAACCGGGTCTCATTTATTCAACATATGCTACCCATTTTTTAAAGTCTAAGCATATTTTGTCGCATATGTGTCGCTAAAAATAAAGCAGATACAATTCTAGGCGCTAAAGCCGTCCAAAGGCTACCCCCTGTGCACTTCCATGTTGCCTAGACCTACGTTCTTTTTTGATCTAGTATTATTTAGATGCGCCAATTAGTGCAAGCACGTCACAAGTCAGGACTTCTGACTACTATGACGTTTTAAGCTCAAATGCCCTGTCGTTTAGCCGGCAAAGCCTAATAGGGCCATGGTATCTGAACACTACTCTTAATTCTGTGGTAAAAACATAGTTGCATTTTCATATGCTTTATTACTTCAAAGGTAGTTTTTCAGTCATGTACTTTTTCTTGTTGCAAGGGCTTACATTGCGCTCTCGAGCCTCAACAACGACGTATAAATTGCTTCGTAAAGCGATTCACAGCACCCTGCGACTAGAAGTCACGCCTAGGGATTCTGCTGCAGCATCCTTCCGACTTGGCATTATAGATCATCTCATGGTATATTAGATCATACAGAGGCCTCTATCTGTGACGTATTAACATCGCTTCTCGTTGAAAAAGTAGTCCTACAAAGATGGAAGCAGGCAAGCTGCCACCATATCTAGCGAATTAGAACTGATTGTCAGCTTCTGCTGATGGTATCACTAATATGCCCGGTACTACTGCAAGCTCAAGCTCATGCAACTAGCAAACTGAATCTAATTATTTATCAGTATATGAATAAACTGTGGCAACTACTTTATTGATCACCCATATGGACTCCGTGTCCTCTGCTTTATATGCTCGCGGAGTATGGTCTTCTATATTGCTCCCACTGGTCTTCTTGCCACCAGACCCTACATATAGGCTAAAAAACAATCTTTATATATCTACGCCTTCTCAAAGGCGGGGGACTTCATATCTTATGATATCAGCAATATTACGGGTCTAATGCCCTGCGCCCTCTTAGATAGGGGGCCTTCGAAACAACGGTCATATTACGGGCTCATGCCTCGTGCCTTCTTAAGCGGCGTCATGATGATGAACTATGTGTTTTTTTCAACTGCAGCCCTTAAGGGCCTAGGACAAGAACTTTAAGTTCCGTCAAACCCCCAAGGGTATTTTCATGAGCTTTGGGTTCTATCTGCCCTTGAGGGCGCATACGACGAGACCTTAAGTTCCGGCAAACCCCTGAGGGTATTTTTCATGAGCTTTGCACTCTATCCGCCCCTAAGGGTGCATACCATGAGAACTTTAACTTCCGTCAAACCCCCGAGGGTATTTTCATGAGCTTTGCGCTTTATCCACCTCTGAGGGCGCATATGACAAGAACTTTAAGTTCCTTCAAACCTCGAGGGTATTTTCATGAGCTTTGCACTCCATCTGCCCCTAAGGGCACGTAAACGAGAACTCTAAGATCCATCAAACCCCCATGAGCTTTGCGTTCTATCCGCCCCCGAGGGCGCCTACGATGAGAACTTTAAGTTTCATCAAACCCCCGAGGGTATTTTCATGAGCTCTGTGCTCCATTAGCCTTCAAGGGCTCTTACCAGAACTTTACTTTCCACTAGCCCATTAGGGCGGTCCCTCGAGTGACGAACACCCCCAAGGGTGACATGATAAAGCTCGAGTTCTATCTGAACGGTGTAGCTACAATTGTAACACGTGAAACGGCAAAGCACTATGTGGGACTTCATTCCCCCACCATTCTTTGTGAATTCAAAACCTCGCCAAGCGTTAGTGCGAGGCTTTTTTGTCAGCTCTTAGTTGATGATAAGTGTTCGCGTCAAAGTAAAATGCAAGCGTGATGTGGTCAGCTCAAGCTAAAGGACACAGTCTTGCACAAAACAAACACCTTCCAAAGGAGAGGTGACCCCTCAAGGGGACATTCAAGCACTTAGCACATGCGACAACTTACATGCACAGCTTTATGCCCTCTCTCTAGAAAGGCTACCATGGGGCACAGCCTCTAAAGGATCTTAAGATCACATGATTCGTCTTCTCAAAGATGATTTCAAAGAGCCTACTCAGGCGACATTCTAAAGACCTGGCTCTAAAGAGCTAGAGTTCTAGTGCCCGACTAGGGCAAAGTTTCATCGCTTAAGCTCCCAAGAGCTTAGGTCCGAGCACATGGAGTAGAGAAATATTATTTACCCCTACAAGCGGATGGAGAATTCCTTACAAACCTGGTGCATGTCTCAAAATACTAGGTATAACTTTCTCAACCAAATATTTTGGCTAAAGATTTGGGGGGCTTATGATATAACTCAAATATAACTCTCAATAATTGGGGGACACCCTGCGATCCCAGTCAAACTAGGAGATTGATGATTATCTTTTCAGGATTCTAAAAGAGTCCTCAGAGATGGTGACATGATCCTCGAGGATCATAATGCGATATTAACACAACTGTCCCACGGCCCAGTCCTACTAGGAGTCTTTTCCTACAACTATATACAGTTTCCTACAGCTATATACAGGGGTCTATCCCTATTCTCCAATGTATGGGACAATTACACAGATAGACACACGGTCTTTTTCCTACTTTTTCAGAATTATTATTCTGTAGTTGCGTTCTGACTTAAGCATCGGATCGTTTTCCACCGAGAACTCCACCCGGCAGTCACTCGTTTTCTGTCTTTTAGGTCATCGGTCCAGGCTCGAATTTCGAAATATACGCAGAGCATATTTTTAGCAGCAACAAGTAGAAGATTTAGCTAATATATTCTATAAGACCCCAAAAATGTGAGGTTGGTTTTACGGTAAAAAACTATACATTAAAACACACACACACAGACCGTTAAACACATACATTAAACCAAAATTAGGGTAAAATGGACATATTGGCGGCGGAGGTGGTGCGGTAGCAGGGCGTTGGTGGCGCGGCAGTGGAGGCCCACAGGAGCTGTAGCTTTGTGCGGTCGTGGGGGGTTGTCGTGCGCGGGGGTAGGTGGGGGCACCGGAAGGGGGATCGTTGGGGGGGGGGGGAGAAATCGTCACAGAGTGAGAACCAAAAAGAGAGAGAAAGACGGGGAGAGAGAAATTATGGGTTAATTTTATAACAGAACTTTTAGCAACGGATATATACCGTCTCTAAAAGTCCGTCGCTTAAGTCAAGACTTCTAGCGACGGAATATTCCGTCACGAATGGCTACCTTGGGGAGTTTTAGCGACGGAATTTGTAGCGATGGAACTTTTTTGCCGCTAAAAAGTTTTTACAAAATTTTATAAAAAAATGGCCGAAAATAGAAAATTTTTAAAAACCTTCTACCGTCACTAAAAAACAATTGTAAAATGACATGGGTAAAACTATTTACCGACAGAAGACCCGTCGGTAAAAGTTTGTTATGACGGAGTTTTATAGACAGAATAATCCGTCGATAAATCTGCCTTTTAGCGACGGATTTGAGTCCGTCAACAAAAACCCTTTTTCTTGTAGTGCCAAAAATCCTCAACCTTTTAACTTGGGGGATTTTAGACCTATTAGTCTTGTGTAATACCATCCATAAGGTCATTGCAAAGGTCTTAGTTAACCACCTCAAGTCGACCCTTTCCTCCCTCATCTCCCCAACACAGTTGCTTTTATTCCAGGCCATAAGATTATGGATAATATATTCCTAGCCCAAGAACTTACCAACAAATTTTGCACTTGTAAAACTGGCAAACGTGTTCTTGGGGCTTTAAAGATGGACATGAATAAGGCCTGTGATCGTCTCCGATGGGATTTCCTCGCCGCTTTATCTCTATATACTGATAATGTATCTCTCTTATCACAATTGGCAGGAGTTGAAAGACTCTGGAATGAGGTGAAGCCTTTAGTTTAAGATGTATGCAGTGTATGCTCCTTTTTTTATGAGTGCAATATTGCTCTGGGAGTTCCAGACTTATTTCTAGAAGTCAAAATATTTGCTCAATAGGCAATTGCAGTAGACCGTTCCACCAACTAAGAGTGGCCACCGCTTTCAGGAAGCTTTTGGGAGGATCACCAGGAGTTGCCAGCTAATCTTATTATTACTGCATACAGGAGTTATCTCTTTTGTAATAGTGCTTCTATTCTCCTGTCTTTTGGCCATCCACGGCTTTCTGATGTATTGAACACTTTTCCTTTGATAAATTCAATTCTGATTTCAAATAAAAAAAAAAGAATGATTTTGTTGTCCCACAAGCTACTTGCTAGAATTGTTCTAAAATTATTGACAAATATTATGCAACAACAATGAAAGGAAGTTAAGAACCAATAACATCGTGAATGCTCATGAAACTTAGAAGCGATTAGCAATGGAGGAAGAAACTCAGAAGCTATTAGCAATTATATTCTCAAGAGCCAAAGATCAAAAATGGCAAGAACATAAATATACGACGAGTAGCTAGGCCAGTTTCTTTGTGACTAAAGGTTTCTTCTATTGACAAAATGAGAACTTATCAACTTTGATGGATTGTATGTATGCATGTAAATCTCACCAACGTGGATGACTTTGCGGGAGGAGATGACGGAATTGCCAGATTTCTCTTCCCTGCTTTCAAAGGCAAAGCAAGAAGAACTTCGAGAACAGGTGGCTGCACGGCTCTCTCTTCCTTCATTGAGACCAAGGGAAAGATGTCTGAGCCCTTTACAATCAGGACCACCCCCAAGACTTCTCAGAAGAAAGAACCAGCGATCCCCTTATAATAAGGACCATCTGAAACTCTCTCGTCGCCGTTACTTCGAAAGCAGAGACAGGTTGCTGCCGGCGGTGGTTAGAATCAGAGCGAGGCTTGTGAGTTTGGAACATGTTTGCTGGGTTCTGCACTGTTGAAACGACCTGGGCTTGAAACTTGGTACAGGAGAAGGGGAAAACCTGGGCGCACGCGCGCGCACACAAACATATATATATATATATATATATATATATATATATATATATATATATATATATATATATACAGACACACGAGATGATAAAATGATAGCGCTAACAACTTAATCCAAGTTACTAGCGCGATCTGACCGTCCACGGGCAAAAATGGACGGCCAGATCGCATGCCACGACTAGCATTTTTTTCACCCGTCCACTACATAATGTAGCGGACGGTAAATTATCGTCCGCTACATTATGTAACGGACGGTCAAACAGCGCTAGCAACTTTCTAGTACTATCAATGGATCAGTTCCCTATATATATATATATATACACATACGGTGATTGTGATGAGGGTAGACAATATATAGGTTTTCGTAGCTTCTCATCTATTGTGTGTGTGGGGGGGGGTGGGGGGGGGGGGGGGGGGGGAGACAAGGCCAGCTGTTCTTTGCCGGTGATTGTCAGCATAAGATCAGGGAAAAGTTAAGACTTCCTACACATTCTCCTATACGCCAGTGATTGTCAGCATAAGATCAGGGAAAAGTTAAGACTTCCTACACATTCTCCTATACGTGACGTTGAAGGAGATCATTCAAGAATTAATCGACTTCTTCTTTGTAATTGTTTAGTACAAGTTTTGCTCAGTTAGTCAAGACGATTTTTGTAAAGGAAGTACCCTAATTTTGCATAATATTCATACATCTATTTGTTTTGCCCTGTGAAGTACAGAACTTGTAAATCATCCGTTGGCAAGGCAAATTCGGAAGGTTAACTGAACTAAAATAGGCATAGGCCAGTAAATTCGCTTAAAGAAGCGACCGAGTTTTATCATACGCACATTTCAGTAAAATCAAATTTGATCTAGCATATCGGGAACTGTGCACCCAGTACCAAAGTAGCCGGATGACTTTATGATAGGATACGAGGAGACCCAAGTTAAGCGGAAAAGCGCAACTTTTCGCTAAGATATGCTTAATTTCGGACAACGAATATGCGACTCTGGCCTTTTGCCCATGCGATTAATGGAAAAGACCATGAAAAGAAATATTTATGAGTCGTGGCACATTAGTACACGTAATACTGTGTTATCGCCAGACATGAGCCCTATGGGCAGCCAAACATTGTCACAATTTAAAGAAGAAAAAAGCTTCTCCTTGACAATGTGCTACACACGGACAAACTACGTGGACCCTCCTTCACATTACTTTCTTTGCTTAGAGATCCCTGTGAAAACTTTGCAGATACATGCACGTCTGAAGATGCAACCAGTTGTTTCCTGAAGGAGATTTGAAGAAGAATAGGCATGGACTGCCACCATGGAACCAAAAAAGGGAGAGATGGAGATTGTCATATTGAAGTCGAGGCAATTCAGTCCGATATCTCACTTCAACGGCGGAATCCGCCCCAAACACCCCTGCAGCTCCCTTGGACACAGAATTGTCTTGATCCTTTCGCGCTTGCCCTCCTCCATCATCAATACCCTCACCCAATCTTCATTGGGCATATGTTACACACCTCCCACCAAACAAATATTCATTTGCAATGGCGAATTGACTCATGAAAGCAACCAAAAATGAGAATCCGCATATAGAAATGGAGACACAATAGGAAGACAGCCAAAATAGAGAGACAGAGAGACCCTGCCCCGACACCGAGACTATTATTCTCTAGATATTGGATCCAGAGTTCAACTGCAAAATGTTTTTCCCTTGCTAACCAACTCTACTGTGTAACTAGCCTGCAAACTTTCCGCCTACAGAAATTTAAACATCTATTCCCTCTTACATCTAGATTCAGCTTATTACGACCCCTTCCTCCCTCCTCCCGTCATGGCAGTAGCAAAAATTTCGTCATCACACTTTCTTGAGCACACAATCAAGTATTAAAGAGATTTCGAGCAAGTTGTGTCATGCAAGTCAACCCTGGATGTGATACCCATTAGCTTCCTTATTAGCAGTATAGAAGTCCTTCACAGCAACTGATGTGTGATGCCTACCAGCTTTCTTACAAGCTGTAAATCAAATTGAAGTGTTCCTATGAAACTCTTGAGCAATTTTAGATTATGTGATGCTAAGTGAACTAGGTACAATACCTAAAGAACTACAAAAAATATATATCTTCCTATTACCCTATTCTCTTCACCTATCTCCATTCTATGCATCCTCAGAAGCCTCAAATATCCCCCGAAAGCATATCTGAATCTATTCCTCCAACCCTTGCCAAACAAAAACCCAACGTGTCCTGCAAAAACCCTTAACCATAAGCTCCAAGTCTCTTCACTGACACTGTTCAGAGTTTCCAGAAGAGTCCTGATAATTGCCTCCCCGCCAAACCCCCCCCCCCCCCTCGGGGCAAATCAACCGAATTCCTTTCCCTACAGAACCCGAGAACCTTTTTGTGCCTCTGCCCAGTTAACCATGCAACAGAACAGATACAAATTCAAGACTGTGAATTCCGGGTTCTACCCCATCCCAGTCCCTTCCACCGCGGAGTAGCCACACAAGGGAAAAAAGGAGCCACGTTCCACAACCTCATTGTTCTTCACAGTGCTGCCACTTCGATTCTTGAGACAGAGCAGACCTACATGTCATGTGCAAATCCATTCAGACAAAAAGGCATATGCCCTAAATCCAATACCATCCCAGAATGAAGTAGCATGAGATCCACAAATTCTCAACACGAGTATTAGTTTAGTCTAGCTATGCAGACTGCTAGCATTGTGATGTAATAGTCAAAGCTCAAGAAAGAATACGAGAATAGAATCTTCGACGCGCTGGAATCCAAATGGGCTCCACTCGGGAGACTGCAAATGTTTTTTAGTTTTTGCTCCTAGGTTTTTTCTACTCTTCTCGTTTGCAGTATGGCAGGAATCCTTGGGTAATTGGCGAGAGAGTAGCTGCTTTATTCTATTCACTCTTGTTCACAAGTATGTTGGCTGCTTGTGTATTATAGGTGGTGGTGGAATACTCTAGACAGACACCCACTAACATACTCTACACAACTTTGAACATCTTCTCCATCTCCAGATCTATGTCCTCCTAGAAGAGTGCAATCTTTGCGAGAAATGTATGAAAGTTGTAATTTTGCTGCACTCTTATGTGTGAACCCAAAACGTAAGGAAGCTGCAAAGAGAACGCATGGATTGAAGCTGTGAAATGAGATAGATAAAGAAGAGAAGAGCTGGTTGACAAGCAAAAAGACAGAGTGATTGCACTGAAATGAGCCTGCAAAGTCGAGCATGGTGAAGATGGATCGATTCAAAAGTATAAGGCACCCGTTGCCAAAGAATATCCTCAGCAGTCCTCAGAGACTTTGGCGAGACTTTTGCACCTCTGTTTTGCATGGCCACAATGAAGCCAGTCTTTGCTCTTGCAGCCTAATTGAATTTCCTGGCTATGAATTGGATGTCAAATCAGTGTTTCTCAACAATGGAATTGAATATGGCGTCTATGTTGAGCAACCAGTAGGCCATATTGTCTAGGGACAAGAAGTCAAGGTCTAATAGGCTATGAAAAGCCTCGTGTGCACGGATTAGCAGAAAGAAATATTTGTGCAAAGAAACTAAGGGACCAAGAATAGCAAAGTATCTTCTTCAAAAAGCCCTAGGGACAAGAAGTCAAGGTCTAATAGGCTATGAAAAGCCTCATGTGCACGGATTAGCAGAAAAGAAATATTTGTGCCAAGACACTATGTTAAGGGACCAAGAATAGAAAAGTATCTTCTTCAAAAGCCCAAGTGAGCTATCTTTGTATGTGACGATGCTGGGTAATCAAGATGGTTGGAGATTTAAAGAAAGTCATGATGCAAAACAAACGAGTGGACTGATCTTGGTCTCTTAACATAATTTCTTGGCACAAACCAAATATTTATTTCTGAAAAAAGAGAACATAACGATTTCTTGCTAAAGATATTTACTATGTCAAATTGCAAGCCTTTAGCTATTCCAATAGCATCCACTGATCAGATACCCAAGAATGATGAAAAAGATGAAGTGGAAGAGTCTAAAGATCTAAGACTTGTTGGATCATCAATCTATCTCACAAACATGAAGCCAGATATCGTGCACGTTGTCAACTTCGTTTCTCAATTAATGAGCAAGCCAAGTAAGATCCTTTTCGCTGCAGCTAAGAGGAATAAGATATGTCAAAGGTACTTAAAACTTTGGCATCTTGTATGAGACCAAGTAGAACAACAGCCTAACCGGATTCTGCGACAGTGATTAAGGAAGAAACATTGATGATCAGGAATAGCAATAAAGGATATGCAATTCGTATGGTATCCTAAAATCTTTCGCGGTTCTTGAAGAAGCAGAAAATAGTGGCACTATTGTCTGCCAAAGCAGAATATGTTTCACACAGAAATGCAACTTGTGAAGCGGTAAAGCTTAGAAGATTATCGAAAGACCTACGGCGTGGATCAGATTTAATGTGACAACACATAAGCAATTTCTATGACCAAGAATCCAGTATTACCATGGAAGGAACGGACGATTCGAACCAACCGATTGCTATACTAATCTGGTTCTTGATTTGGATTGGAAGTGCACTTGGACCCAAAGACATGGCAATAACGGGAATTTTTGGGTCAAACCGAATGGTTAGACTGGTTAGCCCACTTGGAGGCGTGTTCAATGTGAAAAAAATCGATAAGAATCAAACAAGCAATGTCCCTGTTGTTGTACTAGTGCCCTATCTCTAATCACACGAGCAGCCACACGTTTAACTAATATCAACGCAATATAAGGTCTCCTAGATTTGACACTAAATAGCCTTGGAGTTTAAGGAATTAAAGCTTTATAGTAACTTCACCGCGTTTGTTAATGTTGAAACTCGAATTGATACATAATCGTGGACATTATCGAGATATTTGTTGATGTTGAACTTGAATTTGTACATAATCATGGACATGATCTAGAGATTCATTTTTCTGTTGAAATCTTAATATTTAAGTCTCTTGTTTATCCTACTGGTTGAACTAGTGAACCATGACCTGGTGCCTTCACCGATTTTTAATATCCGATCTGGTTACAATATCATTGAATAAGCAAACTTGGACAAAGGCGAGATCAAACTAAGATCTTGCAAGATGCCAAAGGAGAGCTTGAATTTGAATGTTGAACTTGAATTTGTACATAATTGTAAATGTTAATGTTGAGCTTGAATTTGTACATAATAATGGACATGATCAAGAGATTCATTTTTCTTTTGAAATCTTAATTTTTGAGTTGTCTTGTTTATCCTACTGGTTGAACTAGTGAACCATGACCTGGTGCCTTCACCCATTTGATATCCGATCCGGCTACGATATTATGGTTACAAGATTGTTGAATACACAAACTTGGACAAAGGCGAGATCAAACTAAGATCTTGCAAGTTGCCAAAGGAGAGCAGCTCGATGATATTTTCACCGAGCCGATCGTAACAAAGAAATTTATACCGTTTGGAGACCAACATGGAGTTCATGAGTTTTAACACTTAACCTCTCACACTCCTATGACAAATATCTATGTCTAGAAGGTTGTAACAAAACACTTATGCAAACATCAAAATCTAGAAAGTAGTGTAGAGTAGATTAGTCGGTGTGTGTCTAGAGTATTCCATCACCACCTATAACTTTATGGAAGCAACTTATGTACCTGCAAGTGTGAGAGGATAAAACTAAATAACTCCTTCGTCGTCACATACCAAGTGGAATCCGCATGTACCTAGAGAGCTAGTGGTATGGCATATTGACTGTTGCGTGCCCGATGAGTTTTAGACTTTAAGGAAGGGAAAGTTGAACTATGATCTATAGGGATGAAAACAGTAGTATTATTGCGGGGCTTATGGATAAACGTACAGTTAAAGTCTGCATCCAAGATTTGGTCAGAATTGCTTCACAGCCAGACAATTATAGAGGAAGCACAATTGTTAAACTATTTTTTCTTGACAGTTTGCTGCTAATTCAAATCAAACATGGACTAAAAGTACACTTGTACGCAATTCTAACTTTTCTAGGAGGAGTACGCTTAGTTAGAATGGTATTTATAACCTTATGCATCAATATATGCCAACAAGAGACATCTAACTGTCAAAGAAGAGGACCTGATGCAGGACAGAAACGAAGAAGAACAAAACGGATTTTTGGCGGCAAAAGTAAATTTCGTAGGGTGAATACTGACAAAGTAGTCCTAATCCATTTACAATGATTTAGAGGTAGACACTGGAATCTGTTATAAAAACATACTCAAAATGCCTATACCCTTATAAGAACACTACTATAAAACAACCAAACTCAAACTTATAACTACTATAAGAATCCTTTTGAGTAACCTGATAATTAAAGTATCCCACATAATTAAGCATCTAAATCATGTATATTAACATCGCATTGCACGGCCCCTTGTATACTCCATCTTTCACACGTTCTTTATCCCTGTTGTAAAACTTGAACCTCGATATTAGCCACAAGGCCCACAAAATCCATCACAATAAGACATCAAAACCTTGTTGGCCCCATCCTAAATCAGCTTTAATGCCATAAAACTAATGGAGGGTGGCTAATAGACAATTGCTACCATCTGTTACTCTTTTTGTTTCTAATTCTATTACATATATTCACCGTTTGGTTGGGGGTGAACAAATAAGTGAGCATAAAAAAGCAAATTAGTACTGCAAAAAGTACAAAATGGGCACAAAAGAGTACTTTGGCAACACAAGCTTTAAATGTACAGCTTCTCAATTAAGCATTTACTAAAAAAACAAACAACTGTATAGTCATAGATTCCGTAAAGGGAAAAGGACAAGCCAATCTGAAAATTTAAACTTTACTATCCAAAAAATTTACTTAAGAAATAGAACAAAAGCTAATGTAGAACGGAACAAGACAAATGCCCTCACCTATTGAAGCAGCAAGCGGGTGCATTTAATCCAGCCTAATGAGTCAGGCAATGCTTGACTCCCATGCTGCATTACAAATCCATCTCCAATCCACAAGAAACGCCATAAAAAATTGAGACACCAGTGGAATAGATCCCGTGCAGCCATCATACAGCCAACAACAGCCACGTTCGTCGAGACCACTCAAGACATTGCAGCATCACCAGAATCTAAAACGCCAAGAATCCCCACAATCAGCCAAAGCCAAGTTTCTCCTACTTCCATCATGGATCAACCACCAAACGCATCAAAACCGGCTGTAAGTCCGCCCGATGGGCTCACCACTGACAACGGACAGCAGCCCGCCTTCAGCCGCCTCGTTCTCGTCCAGAAACAAGTCAGTCGTACCCCTAAACGCAGCGTGCAGCCCAACCACCAAAACTCCAATTATCAGAGCCACAAGCACGTTCAACCCGACGTGGGTAAACACCAAGGCCAGCACGGTCACCAGGCCCAATACCGCCACAACAACACGGTCATCGAACACCCGGTTAAACACCACAATCGCGCCGTCGCGAAAAAAGTACAGAAAAAACCAGCCCACGAAGACAGCCAAGAAAACTATCATGGATACGGGGTGGTAAATGAGGCTGAGAAAGAGTATCAACAGAATTACCATGGTGTAGTTGACGGCGAAGTGGCCGAGGTTCCGCTTTATGCGGGCGGTGGCATCGGCGTAGCTGTCGGGCCTGGAGAAGGAGGAGGGATCGAGGAGCTCCCGCCAGGGACGGCGGGTGGAGATCAGGTTTTGGGTCTGGGCTCTGGCGCGTGACATGAATGATGGGGGTGGTAGGGGGCGCGTGGTGGATTCAGGATTGGTGGTGGTGGGAAGTGTGCCATAACCGCTGGGGGGGTTTGTTGACATTGTGCACAGGATCTGTTACAGATTGTCGAGAGAGATGGAGAGAGAGCAAGTTGAGATTCTGGGATTCTTGATGATAAAACTTGGAGATGCAAAGGTTTGTTCTTGTTGATTTGATTGTGGAGGCCTGTAATTAGTTGGGATGAATGAATGAAGAGTCTAGAAATTTTTTGTTGCTAAAATTCCATTTTGGTGGCTTTCCATAACTTGGTGTCCCAAAGATAATACCTTTTTTTTAAATCATAATTTGATCTGTTACTTCTTCTGTTGATCTATTTTTTACATTAAATAAAAGGACTTAAAGTAATATATTATGTTTTTCATTTTACTTTTGAGAGAGAAGTAAAAAAAAGAGGGTTAAAAGAGAAAATAAATTAGTAGAGTGTGAAATGTGGAGATAGAAATGAATAAAAAAATATAAAAAAGCGGGTCGAGAGAAAAAAAAAAGTTGAAGGAGAGTTAAATGTGAAAAGAGTTTTGGTTTTCTGTTTCTAAAAAAACTCAAAATCAGTTTAATTTTTATTTTTAGGTGTTTGATTACTAAATTTTTATTCTGAGTGTGTGATGATCTAATTTTTATTTTGAGTTTTTTCTTTGATACTGGTTGCGATAAGGTGGTGGGGCATGGCAGTGGCCGGCGAGGCCCTCGGGGGTTAGTTGTGGTGGTGGGCTCAAAATAAAAATCAAAACTAAAAACCCAAAACTCTAAAATGGGAGTTTTCAAAAAACAATCATGTCTAAAAACTGAAGGAAAAAAAAAAAAATTATGTGTCAAACGCATTTTTTTCTCCCAAAGCTTTCCTCACGTCAAGCTTTCTCTATATGTCTCTTCCTTTACTAAGCAGGCCGTGGAAGCTTCTCATGTCCTTTCCAATGCTCACTTTTCTACAACAAAGTTCTTTGGATCGGCTCCCACCAATACACCGACTAAATTATGGCTTTGATAATAATTATTTGTAGCTATTGTAATAGCCAAGAAGAAACAATATATGTTGCTCGAGTGTCTGACTCTACGTATGATACTTTTGGGTTCCCTTTTTCCTAATTGTGAACTCCTATGATAGAGGTATTAGCCAGCCATAACGATGACGACTTCTGAATAACTACCATACCTATCTCATCATAGCCACTTGGAGATAAGGAAAATGAGGATTGCGATCATCTTTAGAGAGGTGAAATTCTAACCACGAAAGATCATTGTTCAAGCAAAAGGTTTAGCTCGTGAACTCTTTAAATTATGGCGGAAGCATATGGCAACTAAGGCTACCCACCAGACCCTTAGATAGTACCACGCTTTGTACTCAGGTCTTGCCACCCCAGTACTACATGCACACTGAAGTAGGTTTTATCCTAACCAATTTGATAGTTAAGAAGATATAATTATAAGTCAACTTCAATCCCTAGTATGTAGTCTATTGTGGTGGATCCATTCTTATTTTAACATTTGACATGCAGAAGGCAATCATGTCAGTCTCTAAAAAAGCAATCTCGTGTAACAATGTTTTGTTGGCGTTTTTAAGATCAAGGTTTAAGACTGGGCTCAAGATGGATCATCCTTTAGCCTACCCTTGCCTTTCCAAGCCACGGGTTATGGCATTACCTTGTGCCAATGGCAATTAGACGGCCAATAATAGCCCTAAGAATCTTTGATTTGTGTGTTGTAACAAGCTCATTCTTTGCTACAAGGTCAAACAATTATCCAAGACAGCTCTAGAAGATTCAGAAAGTTGCTAGATCGACTCAAAACAATACTAGATATCGGCTTATTTAGACTTGTCGTCCTCGATGATTAATGGGTTAACAATCACAAGGAGTGGGTAATTTATTGTTGATTTCATAGGTTTTAGCTTTAATGGCTAGTAGTCCAGCTATTTCGTAGCTTACACGCTCTCAGTTTATAACTCTATCTTTTTATTTTCCTATTAATGAAGTCCCTAACCTTGTTTTGGAAAGAAGGGAGTAATTCCATGTATGCCCTTTAAGTTTTCAAATCTAAACCACTAAGTCCCTTTTTTTTTCTTGTGCCTAATAAGTTCTTGTGATAAAATTTCATGTCATGTGAAACCTTTTGTCCACTTTTTTTTATGGGAGGCAATAAAAAGAACTAAAAAGGCAGAAGGACAAGGGTAATTTAGGAAGATCACTCATTAAAAAAATACCCCTAATGGTCTTATGTGAGTGGGAGTTCCAAAATAGTGGACAAAAAACAGTCGATCACCAAAGAAGAAGATCAAGAAGCCCATGAATCATCAACAGAGAGAAATTACAGTCTGTACCTCTGAAGATAATTGATAGAAGGCAAGATTAGGAAGAAGAATAATCATCTCAGGCAGAATTTTCAAGTGGCCACAGTAGGTGATTTAATCGTTCAGTTGGGTTTTTGATTTGGGAAATGCTCACTTTTGGCATACGGTATGGGTGCGAGTGCTTTCTGTTTGTATCTATATTTTAGGGATTTGACTAGAAATTGCATTTTTTCTAATGATTATTGAACTAAAGCTTTTGCCACTTTAGAATTATAAAATGCATGAGGTTTCTTGGTATTTGCTTTTGAAAAAACAAATGGTTGACGTTTGTTTGTAATGGAGTATTCAATGAAAACCTGACTGGTTTCAAATGTTAGTTGTAGGTAATAAGTAGATCTACTTTTTTGTGCAGACCGTTTGTATCTCACTAAATATTGAAAGTTCATTGTGGTTGTAGCCGTGTTGTAGAACCAAAACCTGTGTGTGTGTGTGTGTGTGTGTGTGTGTGTGTGTGTGTGTGTGTGTGTGTTCGGGGGCACCACAACAAAGTTTGGGTATTCACCATGTAGTTGCAATTTTTACTATTTTATTCAGGTACATATTTGGATAGTGGGTTGGTTTTGATCCTTTGGTAGCAACATGTTATAAACAGTAAGTTTTACATCAGTGAGTTTAACAATAGAACTTTACCTAGAGCATAGGTACTTTCTAAGGCAAATTGAGGGTCCTGTGAGTCGTGTAAGAGATATGGTAATTGAAGTAATGAAGAGGGGTCTGAGACTGATGATGACGTTGTTATTCTTGATGAAGATAGGCTTAATGATAGTGATTATTGTGAAGATAAAACCCTAGGCTAGTGAAGATGGTGAGGTAATACTAAAAGAGCATGAAGGTATGAATGAAAGACAAGGTGATGAAGTGGAAATTGATGGGAATATTGACAAGAGGAAAGGTAATACAGAAGAATCTAAAGAGCCAAATGAACCCAAGAAACCCATTAATCAAATGCACATATACAGCCCAATGGCCCAAATGAACGTATTGCACCTATTAAAGGAGGAAAATAAATAGCAGACGGATGGAGAGAGCATTCAAAGTCACGTGCAGGGTGCAAATAAAATCTAAAATGATTTTGAGGATAATGAAGAAAATATTTGCTCAGACTATATAGAGTTAAATGTACTTAGTAGTCCTAATTATTCATCTGGTACAGATGAAGAGGTAGATGATGAGATAAGGATTAAGAGGCCAAATTTCCTGACTTAGAGTCCACATAAATATGCAAATGCCTATTTAGGCTGGAACAGTTGTTTAGCAGTGCTAAGGAATATAAATAAGTCGTGAAAAACTGCTTGGTGATGCATGAAAAACCTGTATTATTCAACAAAAATGAGACAAGAAAGGCAAGAGCTATTTGTAGCAAGGTTAACAGGATAACACGCCCATGAATGATATATGCTTCATATGTTACAAGGACATCAACCTTTCAGGTGAAGACATACATTTACAAATGTCAAATGACCTCCGAGCTTCCTCTTGTGGATTATAAATGGTTAGGAAAATGGTACGCAAATGAGTGGAGACATAACCCTAATTGAATAAATATAAGTGTATGGAAAGGTTGAAAGAATATCACCAGACATTTGTCTCTAGAACACTGCCATGCAGAGCAAAGAAGTTGACTATGAATATTGTTAAGTGAAATTACATGGAGCAGTATGAAACACTTAGGGATTATCTGTGCGAAGTAGAAAGGGTCAAGCCCTGGCATAACATCAAAGTTAGAATTTGAGAAGGATTGTGATGGAGGTAAAGATATCTTTAAGAGGTTGTATGACTTTTATGCATCTTGTAAAGGTGGCTTTCTTGATGGTTGTAGGAAGATTATTGGCTTAGATGGCTGCCATTTGAAGGGACCACACAAAGGAATACTATTAACAGCCATGGGAGTATATGGTTTCCTTCCAGTCTTTCCATTCAGTGATCTTCCTATATAGCCCATACTTTTACCACTTTGAATTCTTTTAACGCTTTTTGTCCAAAAAATGAACAGGAGGTTTCATAGGATGCGAAATTTTACCCCATGAATTAGTAGGCACGGAGAAAAAGATAAGGGACTTAGTGAGTTAGAATTGAAACTAGAGGGTCATACAAGAAATTTTTGCATTAAGAGAAGGGGAAAAAATACAAAATGTTCCCCTCATGAGTATAAACCAGTAAATCAACAATAGGATTTTTTTAGCATCCGTTGATTGAGAGCTTGATGTAGACAGAGTTTGAGAACCAGAGGAACGGGGAGTTGATGTCACCGATGGAGGAGAGGTAATTAAGTTTATGTGACATGGCAAGGAAGGATGGTGGATCCTTCAGCAAAAACCCGTCTCCATCAAGATGGTAACAATAAAGCTGCCACTCTGACCATCTAATCATCCCTTCACCATAATTTAATTCCTTCCTTCTTGGCACTACTTCTAACAAATACGGCTATTTTTTATTTTCAGGTGCAGAAAAGGTGTCTCTATTCATGGGTGGTAATTTTTGGAATCATATGCAATTGTGGGACTTAAATGGCGGAGGTTTAGGTGATTAGTGCCATGGGTCATAGTGAGTATGACTGCTTTCAATGTAGAAATGTTGAGAGGTAGGATTGTGTTGTTCCATGACAGCCATCTACGAAGTGGGTTCGCTTTATCATCTCTATTTTTTATTTAAATTTGGAAATGTTAAGGATTAGTTTAGTCATTTGGCAACTTGGTATGTGGAACATAAATTTAAATACTTGATATAGTTCAGTGTCATAAGCCTAAACCTCGTGAAGGTCACAATAATCAACACATCAAGGTACTTCATCTGTCTTAAGTGGTAATTTGACTAATACATGTTTTATAGAGATAGTCAATATATTATGTCTTATGTAGTTTCTTTACATAGCCACTCGAGTAAAACATCACAGCCATCACCCCAACTTTCATCATTGATCCATCAACATAAATTGAAATGGTTAATCTGTTTATGCCACCTTCACAAATGCTGGTCATATTTGTTAGATTTATTTCATTCATCTTGACCTCATAATCAAGATCATTAGAATCTTACAATAACATAAACATAAGAACAATAGGGTTACAAACTCACCGAAATCGAAGGAAGCCATAGATTACCAAGAGTTTATTCCGATGATAAAAGAACGTCAAGATGCGGAAGCGAACGCGTACCCTTTTGGTATTGATCTTCACTACTCTTCTCTATTCTTGATGATGGAATAGAGTGGTGTATTTTTTTCTTTAGTCTAGGAGGCAAAAGAGTGGCCAAACATTATATTACCCTAGCCTCCAAGAAAAGAGATATTTATATAGAGAGAATAGTGGGATCAACTCTAAAGCCTACCAAATCTCAACCGTCCATCAAAGTTAAGAGATTAGGGTCTATAAGCCTTTTATACACAATAAATCATAAGTGTATTGGATGTTAAATTAAATAGGCCCATAAAGTTATTTTGCCTAATTTAATTAATTAATGTCCAAGTCAAATAATAAGTCAACATTAACATGACCCGTTAGGCCACTTAATTGGATTGGACCGATCAATTCCAACATTCTCCCACTTGGCCAAGGGTTATACTAAGGTTAATGTCATAAGTTTTGACATAACGAAATTTGAACAAAACATCCCGTAAGTTAGGCCACATTTAACAAAAATACTAAAATGAATCGAAGATAGTATCCGTGTCTCTCAACGCCACAGAACCGTTCTCCGGTTGCAATCTCATAACTTTTGCCAAATATGACAGTCAAACAGCTTAATAGACATGAACCGCATCGTTCCATAATAAATAACAATATGAGCAAGTTCATGTGATCCTTACATTAGTGTTTGTTTCAGAATACTTCAAATGTGCACTTTCAAAGAGAAGTAACAAATCATAATCATAATATCCAGAATCCATAACATAAGGTGATCACGAAAATAAATGTCTCAAATCAAAAACCCATCATCTAAGGGAAAGACTATCAATCAAACCCATGCTAGCAACATGTTCTCGAAAGAGAGTGGGTGGTAAGCCTTTCGTCATGGGATCCACCAACATAGCGATCGTACTGATATACTGAATAGACACTATTTGATTCTGAATTCTTTTCCTCATAACGAGGTACTTAATCAATAATCTTAAAGGTGCCAACACACCCTACATAATCAGAATCAGAATAACCAATGACCTCAAGGTTATCCGACTTCTTATAGGTAAGCATAAAATCCTTGATACCCTGTAAGCAGCGCATGACTTTCTTGATTGCTTTCCAATGACTCATTCCTGGGTTTATTTGGTAACGTCCAAGCATGCCAACAACATACGCTATATCTGGGCGAGTACAGTCTCGAGCATACATGAGACTCCCTACTGCTGATGCGTGAGGAATACGCTCAATTTCGTCTTGCTCCAGTTGGTTCCTAAGACATTGTAGTGAACTAAATTTGTCACCCTTAACAATAGAGGCAACGGTGGAAGCATAGTTATGCATATTGAACCTTTTCAGAACCTTATCAATATAGGCTCTTTGGGACAATCCCAATATTTCACGAGACATATCTCGGTGAATCTCAATGCCTATAACATAAGAGGCATCTCCAAGATCTTTCATATCAAAATTTTTAGACAGAAAATTTTTGGTCTCATACAACACATGCATATCACTACTAGCAAGTAAGATATCATCTACATACAAAACTAGAATGATAAACTTACTCCCACTGATCTTTAGGTATATACATTGGTCCACTGCATTTTTTTAAAGCCAAATTTACTAATCACATCATGCAACTTAAAATACCATTGTCTAAAGGCTTGCTTTTATCCGTATATGGATTTCTTCAACAGACATTTCATATGTTCCTTTCCTTCAACCATAAACCCTTCTGGTTGTGTCATATAGACATTTTCATGCAAGTCACCATTAAGAAATGCAATCTTTACATCCATTTGATGTATCTCTAAATCATAATGAGCCACTAAAGCCATGACTATTCGAAAGGAGTCCTTTTTCGACACAGGAGAAAATGTTTCATTATAATCTATCCCCTCCCTTTGAGTGAAACCTTTAACGACAAGTCTAGCCTTGTATCTTTCGACATTACCTTTAGGATCTAGCTTAGTTTTGTAGACCCATTTACAGCCTACAGCTTTGGCCCCTTCAAGCAAGTCAACAAGGTCCCAAACTTCATTTATTTTCATCGACTCTAACTCATCTTTCATGGCCTCAAGCCATTGAGTTGAGCGATCACTCATAATAGCTTCTTTAAAGGATGTATGATCATTTCCTATGCCTAGATTATAGTCAGCCTCATCTAGGTACACAATATAGTCATCAGAGATGGATGTCCGTCTCTCTCTTCCTGACCTTCGAAGAGGTTGCTCGTTAGGAGGAATTGGAGCAGGATCTGTAATAGGGGCACATCATTAGGTACTACCTCGGGTGCATCGTTATCCTCTATATGAGGTAATGACGCACCAACCTTTTGGATAACAGGAATAAATACATGATCCCGAATTTTCTCAAGGTTTATTATTCTTGGTGTACTACTCCCACTATACTCAGCATCTTCAAAAAATATTGCATGCCTAGTTTCAACAATTCTAGTGGTATGTGATGAACAGTAAAATCTGAAACCCTAAGACCTTTCAGGGTAACCTATAAAATGACAACTTATGGTCTTGGGATCGAGTTTCTTAGTATGCGGATTGTAGACTTTTGCTTTAGCTAAACAGCCTCACACATGAAAATATTCTAAACTTGGTTTCCTCTGTGTCCATAATTCAAAAGGTGTTTTAGGCACAGACTTACTAGGAACCCTGTTAAGAATATGCATAGCTGTTTTAAGTGCTTCAACCCACAAAAACTCTGGTAGAGTGCTTTGGCATATCATACTTCGTTCCATATCCATGAGGGTACAATTTCGCCGTTCAGCTACACCATTCTGCTGGGGTGTACCTGGCATTGTATACTGAGCAACGATGCCACATTCTTCCAAATACAAGGCAAAAGGACTAGGGTTACGACCCATTTCAGAGAATTTTTCATAATATTCTCCGCCTTTGTCAGATCTTACAACTTTAATCTTTAGGTCAAGTTGGTTTTCAACTTCGGCTTTGTAAGTCTTAAACATGGCAAGTGAGTCTGATTTTTCATGAATGATGTAAACATATCCATAATGAGAATAGTCATCAATAAAGGTGATAAAGTATCTATGACCACCAATACACGGTGTAGGGAAAGGTCCACAAATGTCAGTGTGGATAAGCTTTAAAAGTCCTATATTTCGAGTGGCACCACGTTTATTGCCTTTTACAAATTTTCCTTTAATACATTCAATACATGTGTCAAAATCTGAGAAATCTAAAGAATGAAGAATTCCATCCTCGATGAGGCATTCCATTCTGCCTCATGATCCTAGACGTTCATTTTAGCAGAATTTTCATTCAGTTTTAGCATTCATTCACGTTCAAAAGGACTCAGTAAAAGAAGCATTCAAAAGTAATTTGTAGAGGTTTTCCTCCAACAAACCAATAACTATGGAGTAAAAGAAAATAAAGAAGCCTTTATTCTCAAACTTAAACGAATATCCATAAGCGTCAAGTCTAGAAACAGAAATAAGATTTCTAGTCATACTGGGAACATAAAAAATATCAACTAAATCCAAATTGAAGCCACTCTCCAAAACTAAACAGAGAGTTCCTACAGCTTCAACTTGAGCTTTCTCTCAATTTCCTACTAGAACATTACGGTCCCATTTGTTTAACTTCTTCACAATAAGGAATCCCTGCAATGAATTAGTTATGTGCACAGTTGCACCTGTGTCAACCCACCATGTATTTAAAGGAGCATCAATTGTATAAGACTCATAACAAACGCAAATAGATAAATTACCTTTCTTTTTCAACCACTCTTTAAATTTATGACATTCTTTTGTCATATATCCTTTATCTTTACAAAAGTGACCCCTGGGACCAGAAGAACCCTTGTTACCAGAAGAGCTTGCCTTATTAGTCTTGATTACAGAAGCACTCTTATTCCTTGCATGCTACATATGCCAAATTTCTTTCCTTTTCCTTTAGATGGACCAGTTATGGCAACGTGAGCACTATCAGTTTGTTCAGACTTTAGCCTCTCTTCTTCTTGGACACACATGAAAATCAACTCGTTCATCTTTCACTTCTCTTTCTGCGTGTTATAGTTGATCTTAAAAGGACCACACTGTGCAGGAAGGGAAGTCATAATAAAGTGCACGAGAAAACCTTCAGAGATTTCCATGTCCAAACCTTTTAGTTGGGAATCCATATCATTCATCTGTAAAATATGCTCACGAACACCATTAGATCCACTGTACTTGAGCGTAACCATTTTAGTGATAAGAGTAGTAGCATGTGCCTTGGAAGAACCCTGAAACTGTTCTTCAATATGAGCAAGGTAAAGCTTAGCATTATCCAAGTCAGGAATGGCTCTTCGAATAGCAGTCGTAATGGAGCCTTTCATAATCACTAGGGATATGTGGTTAGAACGCTCCCACTTTTCATAAGCCTTCTTTTGCTCAGTAGAGCTTTCAGCTATAAGGGCAGCTGGCGCGTCAACCCGTAAAGCATAATCCAAATTCATAATTCAAGGATTATGCTAATCTGCTCCTTCCATTTTCTAAAATTGGTGCCGCTCAATGATTCAATAGAGGAAAGATAGCCAGTAATTGCAGCAGGACTATACGCTAAACAATAACAATAATCATGCACGTAAGAACCGAAAATTCACATGATGAAGACAATTAGTTCATCATTTAACATAATAAAATAAATTGAGAGATAAACAATTTATTTGTATGAAAAAGGTAAATAAACAAAACCTTTCTCAAAAGGAAAAAATTAACATATCACTTATAACCTTCCGTTGGGCTGGTTATTAACATACCAGTGTTTTTCCATCCTTAACAATTTAGAAATCATTAAAAGCAACATGAGTACAAATTATATCACCGTTGGACAGAAAATAATTTGACCCGTGCAACTTATTATTTCCTTTCTTTCTGCTTAAAAATTAAAATATAATCTTTCGTTGGGCCAATCAATATTTTAATTAATAAGCATAACATGATGTGGTTTATCATTATCTCAACTTATAAAAGATAATAAACTTTCGTTGGGCCGCTTACTGCCAAAATAAGTAAGAACTACTAATTATTTCAAGTTTATTATTATAGTCTAGACATGCCAAACGAAGCATAAGATTTTGGCATAATCTCTTAATTTTAGACTAATTCTTGAAATTATAATAATATTGGCACGTTATATTCATCAGTATCCCTAAATAAACTAATATTAAAATACATATGTTATCAATAATAACATATCAATTAAACAATTTCAATAGGGATATAATATTAAGTGACTTTATAAATTTTATTTTACAAGGCCAATTAAAATAAACAAGCCCTTTTGAAAACCTATTTTTCTTTAAAATGGCCAAAACAGACCCAAATTTCCACATACAAGGCCTTTTTCTTAAGTAGCCAAACAGACCCAAATTTAAGTGGCCAAAACAGGCTCTTTTAACTGGCCAAACGGACCCAATTAAGTGGTCAATTAACAGGCCCAAAACAGATTTAACTAAGGTCTGGCCTTTCGGCCCAGTTTTGCAAGGTTGAATAACAGGTTACCATTCCCTTTTGCTAGGCCAAACCATAAAAACAACAGGCCAGGCCACAAGCCTTTTGACTGGGCCATTTAACAGCCCACAGTGCCCTTTCGCTAGGCCAATCTTGAAGGCCGAATGAACAGCCCACATGGCCAACCAACATGCCACATTTTTTTTAGCCCAAAAACTAAATAACATAATATCAACAGGCACGAGCCAATGCTTTTGGCCAAATCATGCCACAAGGGCCGACTGCGTGGGCCCAATTTCATAAGCTAATGGTCTGGGCAACCGACCTCCTACGGCGCGCAGACTACGGGCAATCCCACAATTTTTTTTCTTGCGTTAACATTAATCCTTCAAATATTCCAAGAATTTTGAAGGAATGTTCTATGTTCATGCAATTAATTAACGTGGCTCTGATACCACATGTTAGATTTATTTCATTCATCTTGACCTCATAATCAAGATCATTAGAATCTTATAATAACATAAACATAAGAACAATAGGGTTACAAACTCACCAGAATCGAAGGAAGCCATAGATTACCAAGAGTTTATTTCGATGATAAAAGAACGCCAAGATACAGAAGCGAACGCGTACCCTTTTGGTATTGATCTTCACTACTCTTCCCTATTCTTGATGATAAAATAGAGTGGTGTATTTTTTTCTTTAGTCTATGAGGCAAAAGAGTGGCCAAACATTATATTACCCTAGCCTCCAAGAAAAGAGATATTTATATAGAGAGAATAGTGGGATCAACCCTAAAGCCTGTCAAATCTCAACCATCCATCAAAGTTAAAAGATTAGGGTCTATAAGCCTTTTATACACAATAAATCATAAGTGTATTAGATGTTAAATTAAATAGGCCCATGAAGTTATTTTGCCTAATTTTATTAATTAATGTCCAAGTCAAATAATAAGTCAACATTAGTATGACTCGTTAGGCCACTTAATTGGATTGGACCGATCAATTCCAACAATATTGTCAAAGCAAACACGACTTTGTCAAAAGCAATACCTATTTTGGGGTGATTGTATCATTGTAACATCATTTACGTAGAACATGAGTCACTTATGTCAGGGTAAATTACACACATGTCCCTGAAGTTAGGGTGAAATTACAATCAACGACACTAAGTTTCAAAAGGTCACAGACCGTGACTATTTAAAAAAGTAATACTTGTGTCCATCCATCAGGTTTTCGTCCAAAAAGTATACTTTTTGTAATGTCATCAATACGTATTTTCAAAATATGACAATCATATCCCAAGATTATTGTTACCTCTCATCTCTCTTCCCTTTTCTCTTTCATGAGCCATCTTTCTCTTCCCCTTATCTCTCTCTTCTTCCATCAAACACACAAGTGAATTTCTCTCTTCTTCTCCAAATCTTCTCCAGCCACCACGTCGCTACCTCATCTGTTTCACCACCAAGTCGCTATCCCCATCGTCCTACCACCACGTCGGTGCCCCCACCGTCCACCACCACGCCCTCTGCTCCCACCATCAAGTCACTGCTCCCCCACCCCCCGATGCCATCCTCCTCCCTTCCCCTACCTCGCCTCCTTACCCTTGCCCCTACCCCACCCCGTCGTCCCCCGCCCTCCCTTCTTCTACCCTGTCGCCTTCTCCTTCCCTTCACCCCACCCTGTCGTCCCCTGTCCTCCCTTCCCCTACCCTGCCCCACTTCCTTTGCCCCCCCACCCTCCCCATTGCCTTCCACACCCCTCCCCCACAACTGCCTTTTGATTGCTTGAAGAGTTGGAAAATAAATGTTGGAATTGAAAAAGAATTGAAACCCTAATTTGAAAATTAGGGAGATAAATTCTATTTGACACCCAAATTTAAAAATTAAGGAGATCGAAAGAATGGCATGGTAAAGAATTTACCTTTCAAGTCATCGACAATAAGGTCATTTTGACCATTTCGTTACGTATTTAAGTATTCCGTTAGGTCAAATAACATAAGTGCCTACTTTCCAAACTTATGGACGCGCGTATAACTTCACCTAAATCTTAAGAACATAGGTGTAATTAACCCTTTACGTTATGGTAATAGGCTTGCCTTTTCACAAGCATCATATATAGGTATCATGACAAATGCAAGTGTTGTTTGATAAAACTGAAATTTAAGTGCTAAAACGTAGCGCTGAATTTGTAAAATTGAAAATTTTAAGTCACTGAATTTTTACTGAAAATTAAGTTAACATGTTTGGTAAACCAAAAGCAAATGTCTGAAAATTGTTCCATTTACAAAGTTATCCATTTTGCCTAAATTATGCATTTATCTATGTACTTTATAACTTTTTTCCGGCCAAAATCGTGTTGGTTGTGGTGGCGTCGGCAGCGGCAAAAAAGTGTCAATGCTGGCGGTAGTGGTGCATGAAGATGTGGTGTTGGTAATTGTGGTGTTAGCGATGCAGTGACATGGCAGTGACGACAATGGTAATAGTGTGGTGAATATTTATAAGGTTTTGGCATACATGAACATGGTGAAGGTGGTAATGGTGTGGTGGAGGTGATGGTTCCTTGTAGTGGCGATGGTGGTAGTAGTGGCTAGGTTTTGACAATTGTGGTGGTGGTAGCAAATGGAATAATGGTTGTGGTGATGGTTATAATATGGTAGAGGCAGTGTTACAAGTAAATTAATTAAGGCGGCATCATGGTAATTATTCTTTTATGCAATATTATATTACCTTTTAATCATCTCACTAAGAATTAAGTAAAAAGTACTAAGAAAACCCTAATTACATCTACAAATTAAGCAACATCCATATAATAAGAACCATGAGAAAACAAATACAATCACACAGCTGCAATTATAATTGGAAAGTACGTGAAAGGATATTGCTGCTTCGGCTCTGTGTGGAGGAGGAAGAAGAGATGATGAAACAACGAGGAAGAAAATGAGGTAAATAAGGAGCTATTGAGGGCATATTTGTCACTTATGAGTTAAATATTTTAATGACCTGCGGGCGTTTTCAGTGATAAGTGATAAGTCAGTTATGAGTAACTTAAAATATTGGTCTTTAATTGACTTGCCACTTATCTATACTACCTATAAAAGTACGAATGTCGTAAATCATTTTTGAACGATTATGTCCTCCGTTAGTTACGTTAATAACACTCTTACTCCTCATTTATGACTCTCTATTAAATTTGGTTGAAATTAAATGAATATTAGGTAATAAATCTAATTCTAAACATTAAAAAATGAAAAGTCTCATGACAAAGAAAAAAACAGAACAAAGAAATTTTTTTATTACTTCCTTCTAAATTGGGTTGAAATGAAATAAATATTGGATAATGAATTGGGTAATGAGAACTGTGATTTTTTTTTCTTACATTTTTGTGTTAGGAAACAATTAATCAATTGAAAAACTGAAAATCAACGTATTGGACCTAAATACGCTGGCCCTTTGGGCGGTCAGATCCCTACACTCTTATTTAATCAAAATAAAAACAAAAGACAGAAAATAAAATAAAATACGTGAAAATTTAGTTAAGAAACAAAAAGCTGTTGAAAAAAAACACAAAAATAGGGTTAAATATACATTAAAAAAATGGAAGAAAAAAATAGACTTAAATATGGCACCAATTTGAACTGAAAATCTATTTAGTTACACACCTGATCTTGAAAATTACAAATCTTAAATGTATATCATAAATCAATTTAATTGATTACAAAAACAAAAACGTAGATTCATTCTTTTAATTTCTCTATTTGCTTTTTTTTTCAATAATACCATCAATTTTTTTTCATTCTAGAAGCTTACAAAGAAGTTTTTTAAATATTGAACGGATTATAATTGCTAATATCAAATATATATTTTTTCTAAAATAAGTCATAAAAGAAATAAGAATATAATTGAATTATATTATTTTTTGATTCCAAAAAAACCTAATGATATCACTTCAAAAATTACTGTCGGTCATGTTCACGTGCAACGCACATGCTCGATACTAGTTAATTTAAGTGGTAGAAAAAGTTGGTAAACAAACGGGCACTTAATTTTAAGTCATTGAAAATTTTCAGTTTTAAGTGCTGAATTGAGTTATCAAACACCATAAGTCTTTCATCAGTTTGTTCATTTTTATTTTATTTTTTTATTTTTATTTCTTACTTTTAAAACCAGAGATGTTGAGATCAATTTCAACAAAAACAGAAAGAAATAGGTTAACAGCTTTTCACCTATCACCACTATTAGAGATGTTTCATGAACAGGGCTGGCCCGGATTGGGCTTAGGGCCTGGGCTTGGATTCTGTCAACAAAAACGGATATATTCCTCCAAAATTTCACTTTTACCCCCCCAACAGCAATATAACGGCTAGTTATGTGTTCAGATTTTATTAATAAAGATCACCAAGAAGAGTAAGAAAAGATTTAACATATAGCAAAAAATAAAATGAGAGACAAATAAATATATCTATACATACATACATACATACATATGAATATTACATATAATGAAATAAAATGATAAAAATTAAATTTGTCAAAATTTGAAAATTGGACATGCCTAAAGATGAAATTTAAAATTGAATAACAAGAAAATTTAAAAAAAAATAAAATAAAAAGGGCCCGGGCCGGCCCAAGCCTGGCCCTAGAAATTGGACCTAGGGCCTGGGCCTGGACCGAGCCTAGGAAATTTCACTTAAAGCATTTTGACATCTCTAGACCACTATCTACATTTATCGGGAATCAGAAGAAAAGAAAAACACATTAGTCCATTCCAGCCTTGTCAGACAGACAGGGCGGAGATTTAAAAGGTGAAGGCGGCAAAGAGGAAGCCCGTCTTTCAGCCTTGTCCAGCCAGCGTAGCAACTCTTGCCACCTCTTCTGCTGCTACTTCTGCTGTTGAAGCTAAGGGCTCGAGGGAGGTGACTCGAAGCCCCCGTGTTCAGAAGAGCACTTAAAAAGTGGCTATACAAAGATTTAGCAGCAGTGCTTTAAATGTAATCTTGGCCCTGAAGTCCCCCTTTTGGATTACACTTATAAATGATTAAATGCTTTTGGGCTGAACATACATGTTGATATATGCTTATCAGAAATGGTGCCCCCTTTAAGTTAACCTGGTGGGTTTTTATATCATTAGAGATGGTGTCCTAGGAGGGAGATTCTGCATCAATAGCACGGAAAATTGGCCCTGTTTGTTGCATGAAAAACGTTTTCAGCATTTTTTGTGTTTGGCATGTTTATCGGGAAACCATTTCCAGAAAATGTTTTCTGTTCACCCAAAAGAAAGACAAATTTCTTGGAAAACATTTTACGAAATTAAAAATGGGAAGTCATTTTCCTTGAAGCCCGACACACTCTCCCTCTCGCCCCCACCTCCCCTCCCCCTTCTCTTGCTCTCGCCCTTATCTCTCTTTCTGTCGCCTTCATCAGGTCATCAAGATGACAAGAAGCGACGCGGATGACCTCCCATCGGCCTTGTTCTGGATCAAAAAAACTCGCCGATGACGTCCAATCCGAATCAGGCACTTCATCGTAGGGGCCAAAGAAGTAGATCTTGCCATCAAGGACCATTAGTGCAGGGCGTGACCACCATGAAATTTCCGCCAAGCATGAAGATTTTGGAATCCACGACGGCGATGCCAGAACAATCAGTATATTCTATTGGGGATCTGGAAAGTCGAGTCATCAAAGCATCATCATTATTGCTGAGGGTAAAAGAACCACTGCGTCGTTTTCTCTCTCACCCCTCTCTCTTTCTGTCGCCCCCCTCAACGGCGATGACCGCTGCCGCCAGAGATGCAACAGAAGCATCAACATCAATTGCATATATTAGGCGTTCTGCATCCTACTTGTTAATTTTAATTGGATGGCTTCGGTTTACGAAAGTAGGTTTTGTGGTGATTGAAGGTTGTGGATGGATGCTAACTTTTACTACCGAAAGTGATGCCGATTCGCTAGTGTTGGGTACAGCGGTGAGTACAACAACCTTGACTGGTGTGGTGTTTGGCGTTGAACATATTGTTGGTTTGCTATGTCCATATGGTGGTTTTCAGGTGTTCCTTAAGTGTCGATCTTGGCTGGTATAGTGGTGGTGTGTGGGCGACCGATGGTGGGTGTTGGTTTTGGAGATGGAGTTGGAGGTTCTAGATCAGGAACCGATGGTGGGTGTTTGACCACCACTGGTGGCGTTGTTCTGGTGATAGAGCTGCAAGTTCCGGATGATGAAGGGGTGGCGGATGTTTACCACCGGTGAAGGTCTAATTACTGTGTGTTTGTAGTACTGAGAGATTTTTTGGTTCATGTTGTTTTATCGTTTTTCCGGTCCAAATAATAGAAAATAGAATTACGTAAAACATTTTCCAAGAAACCTTTTCCGTCAAGTATTTTTCGTGAAACAAACAAGACCTAAAGTTACGGGCTACTGCAAGGTAAATAAAAGTCACCAAATAGACCAGAAAATACAGAAGATAGGTAGGCTGAAGACCCAACAAAGCCTACTGATCTGGCATTTAGGGTTCATAGCGACAGAGGTTATCCATGGCCCCCAAATAATATGCTCTCGGGTGACCAAGCTTGACTAACTTGTAGAGACCATCCCAACTGCAAATAACTTCCCTTCAGCGTCGCTTAGAGCTGAGGCTTTGACCCAATGAAAGACCAAGTCATCAACTGAGATGGCTGCATTGCAAGTGTGATAATGGCACACTACCCTTTGTTCATAACTAGCCATGTGAACTTGATGTCAACCTCGTACTTCGTCAAGCAAATCAAAAGTTAGCTTGGAGAGTGCTACTGTTTAAAATTTCACTCTCTTGAACTTCGTCTGGCAAATCATTTAGCTCGAAGATTTGTGCCGGTTGAAGTTTCGTAGAAGTGCTCTATTTCAAGAGAGAGAATCCAAACCTCTAAAATGATTATGCGCAAAGACCTGGTTAAAGGGGGCATCTCTCGTAGGTAAACCGTTAATGGTACAATAAGCCTAGAGAATTTTCAGGAGCTCAACCCGAAGGCCTTTGGTCTCTCTCTCTCTCTCTCTCTCTTCCACAACCCCAAAAGAGTCGTTGGAGTCATTTATCAGTAGAGCTTCTAGGGGAGAGATGACTGAATGGACTAGAGTGGTGGGCGAAGAAGAAGCTCGTAGTAGTCATTGTGGTTCCGTCAATACCTCATCTAACCATGGTTTAGTCTGTTGGCTCATTTATCGGCCATCATGGTGGAAGTTAGAGAGTTATGAAAGAAAGGCGGAGCACTGATGCTGGAATGACAATTTCTCCTTACCAATGTAGCGTTCATCATCTGATTTTTTAGAGTATTTATGTCAGAAAAAATGGAGGCCTCATGTAGATGGAGATGTAAACCAAACCTATATGTGTCATAACATCTGGTGACAACCAGAACAGTTAAAGTACGCTTTTGCCACTAGAGATCATCCCATAGTGTCACCTAAAACATTTATCAAGAAAACTGGCGAAGATGATAAAAAGTGTAAACCGGTTATTGCTTCCCCAACTTCTGCAAGTTACTACAGATATGAGCATGTAAAATCTGTGCATGAAGAGGCGTTGTTTGGATTCATTGAAAGACCACGACATCAACCGTGGTGGGCTTCTTGGGCATACTTCTTCACTTGACATATGAACGTATAGCCCTCTGGATTGTCTCTCACTCCATCATGGAGAGAGAATTTTCGAAACCAAGTTGATATTACTACGTTAGATAAGGTGCCAAGATCTTAAACGAATGTTGCTCATGCCTCCAGCTGCAACAAAACCAGAGCACTTTGAAGGTCAATAATCTCGTTCTCATGATATTTTCAGGCAATTCAGCTCCCAAACAAATTAACACCATTTTGCAAATGCAAAAATTCAAACAAACTGCATGACTAAATATACTAAATATGGAGCTGGTCACCAACTTTACTGTAGACAATCTACCCTCCACGAGCCATTCTGTTTTAGATACCACTCACTATTAACTTGTTAGGATTCAATAAGTTTAGGTCCCCTTCCAAGTTTTCTTTTTCTTTAGGGGTAAGGAGGAAGAAAGAAAGAACCTAGAGATCAAATCTGGGCCTGTTTGAGGTTGGAGCTGGGCAACTGTTACCAAGAAAAAAATACTCAAGTGGTCAGTCCCAGCATAAATCACTAACAACTAAAACCTAACATATCCCAGCTTATAATGCATGATTTTACACACCATGTAAGGCACACAGTGACTGAAAATACCACTAAGGTTCAAAAAACAAAAGCGTTAGAAATGAAGGGGTCCACAAGTTTCATGTAAAGCAAATGTTTACTCACCCCCTAAAAGGATATGCCCCATTACCGCTCCTTTGCATCAGTATTATGCAGGCCACCGCTATCAATTTCTTTGTCCGTACCATGAAATTTCCTCCCAGCCTCAATTGCTTCCCTGCAAAGATTGTAGAAGTCACTTTCCAGCTAAACAGGGGTAGAAAATGCATGTATAGCTGCTCAATGTCAAGGATTAACTATAAGCGAATCAAGTTTCCACACTGCCGCAACGAGTTCGTACTTAGTGATTGTGTTCATTTTGGACATGTCTTTCATCAATGCTGACCATCAGAATATGAGACAAACAATATACAGCAATGTCAGAGCAGGTCTGTGCATATGTGCCAAGCCAATATTGTGCCATGATGTCGTGATCTAAAATGGTTCAGACAAATCCAGGAAGATACTCTAGTGCATATCATAATATTACAAAGTGGCTCTACATTGTCTGAAGTAAACCATATAATGTTGACTTCCAATGCAGTAGTTGAAGCTAGTTTGTTTCCCAAGAGAAAACTTATAGCATGCTCATGGCTAGAATTGCACTCCAGGATAGTTACACAAAGAAGAAGTAAGATAAGACTTGCATTGCCATGACTTCTATTTAACCAGACGCAAGAAGATACACACACAAGATATAGAGGGGTCTTCTTTTTTTTCTTTTTTGGCCCTCGGGGTTGGGGGGGGGGGGGGTGTAGTTCCTTAGAAATCCATTAGAGGGAGTAAGGGAGTCTGAAGACCGAACTTCTTCCATGTACTTAAGTCAATTCTTTAGCAGTAAAAGGTCATATTTGTGGCAGCCAGGTGCACAAAACCTTCTAGATATGTACTACTGACATTTCAAATAGACGAAGCCTTACAAGAAAAGTGCATAAGGATTCTACTGATGTCAGAGGACCATGAAGCATTTCTCTGAGCAGGTGGACAAGCGTAACCTCGAGAATATCATACAGGTTATGTGGCAACATTCACGGACACTCATCCATGCTCGTTACACTATGTGAGGGGCTTCCCAAGTATTTGCCTTAACTTGCGCTTGCATACTAGTGCAAGCTTGAGCAAAAGCGCAAGCCAGAAACCTTATTCTTCAGCTCATGGAATCTTGCCTCCCCATGGATGAGAATGGCTAGTTTCCCTAGTCAGTCCAGGCTAAACTACCCAATCAGGCAAATGAGCCCCCCTATGCAACTTCTCCAAGTGGATCCTTGGGAGAGCTCCACTTGGTAGCCTGCTTGGCTTGTAGCTGATATGCCAATGATACGTGCAATGTCTATCCAAACTATACACACTGTCATTAAGGGTTAATAGCGAAAATATACCCTCACATACGGCACGTTTGCAAATTATGTCTCAGCCTCTCAGACCTTTCGAACTAGCATTTTTATCTACCAAACTATAGCACAATTCTGATGCCCACACCCCGGTAGTTTTTCCGTTAAGTGAGAGGGTATTTTGGTCAGGTGACTTTTTGCCAGGTTATAAAAGTACAACCCTTACAAAATTTTTGGGAATAATTTCGCAAAAGACATGTGTACTGCAATTTGTCCCTCTTTCTTTGCATTGACATAGTGAAAAAGTGACAATCTGTTAATTCTCTGTGTACTGCTTGCTTATTAATGATATAGCTGATAAAAAAATTTCCCAAAGTAAAAATTAAAAAAAAAATCATCTACATTACCTTCTAACCCAATATGATGTAAAAAGGCTATTGTCCTCCTTCAGTCTTCAAATAATAATAATTTGAAGAGTGAATATTACAATTATCAATGAATGTTGTACAACCATTAATACACATTGTACAACCAATAATACACATTGTACAACAAATATGTGTTGGTAGCAAGCTACCAACAACCAAGACGACGGAGTTGCTTCCATTTCCCACCAACAGGCGCATTGCCAGCAACACCCTCTGTACTGTCACACCCACTGCCCGACAGCCCACCACCATCACCACGACTCACTACCGCCAGCCACCCATGACCACCCACAACCACCTATCAGCACACCCACAGCCACCATTCCCATAACCCAAGGCCACCGCGGCCACCACTCTCCCCATCACGGCGACCCACCACCACCAGCCACCCGCAACCAACCCCGAAACCACTACCAGACAAGCCACCACCGCAGCCACCACTCTC
This sequence comes from Escallonia herrerae, assembly GCA_033070095.1. Lineage (NCBI taxonomy): Eukaryota > Viridiplantae > Streptophyta > Magnoliopsida > Escalloniales > Escalloniaceae > Escallonia > Escallonia herrerae. The sequence goes on from JAVXUP010000597.1 coordinate 84,694, forward strand.
CCCAACACTAGGACCCACCACTGTCGGCCACCCATGACCACCCTCAACCACCTACGGGCACAACCACAACTACCTACCAACCACCTACAATTTGACCAATATACATTCTGGACTCCCTTATGCAATATACCCATCATTTCTTTCCTCTAAAACACGCCCCTGCGATTTCACCAAATATGCCCTCAATATGTTGGGGTGTACTTTTGCAAACCCTAGTTTTTTCTAATAAGTTGGACGGAAGGTAAACGTTTGCAACATTAACCATGGTTTGGTGGATAAAAATGCTATTTTGGAAGGTCTGAGACATAATTTGCAAACGGGCCATATGTGAGGGTAATGTTTTTGCCATTAATCTTGTCATTAATTTCCAAAATAGCCCATAAATTCAATACACTTTCCCTTTATGACCTCTATATGATTCTAAGCACTAAACACCACTCGGGGTGTGTACGTTAGTGAAGCACATACTTGGATCACGTAAAGAATTAATGTCGGCCTAAACTTAACCAAAAAATTATGTCAAAGGGGAGTTACTTATTACTTAATTTTGAGTTGGGACAGGCAAAAGTTATCAAACGGAATATGAGGTATATAAAATAAACCAAAAATCTAAGTCATACGGGTGTTACATATCACTTTAGTTTAGTTGGGATAGACAATAGTTATTAAACAAAATATCAGGTAAAATAATATTTACACCGAGATATGCCGCAGCCACCAACATCATCTCCACCAGAAAGCCATGACCTACACCATTACACCTCCATAGCCACCACACCACCACTACCACAACCATACTGCCAACAGAAACCACAACCGCCACCATTTTACCAAAAACACCGCTTCCACCACACTAGAGCTGCCGCCAGAACCATCATGTCTAGTTGCCACTACAATGCTGCCACTGTCATGATAGTTATGCCAACAACAATACATCATCACCACTGCCACCACCTTCACTTCCAAGTTCCCGCCAACACCGCCTGTATTTCGAACACACAATGCTGCCATCTACGGCACACCTTCCCCCCGCCCCCACCATTCAATAGCTAGACCACCACCATTACACCTCCATAACGACCACCACCACCAATGCTACCACAACAAGGATGACATACAGTCACCTGCTCTATGCCAAAGCCACTGCCTACCAATACCACCACCACCACCACAACCACGAACATGATAACCCCCCCACCACCACCTCCATCTCGAGCACACTACAGCCACCATCACGACCATAACCGCATCGCATGTTGCCACTTCCACAACGCCATCACCACCACCATTACAAGTACCTTTCCTCCACCACCACCGGTATAACACCACCACCGAGACAACACCGCAATTTTGGCCTTTCAGGAAATTATAAATTATGTATGTAAATGTCTAGTTCTCATAAAATGAATATATTTTTGACATCTGAACAATTTTCAGCTACAAAGCACAGGTGTGCCAGAAATAAATGAAGCACCAGCATCCTGTGCGGCATATGCGCGCACTAGGTGAGTGTCCTGGAATTTGAATTATTTTCTAAATTCCTAACTATCAGGTGCGCTTAGGATACAGCTAGGACATGACGTGGGGGCATATTGAATAGTTAAGGGGTGAAAACATAATTTTTGAAAGAATTTAGAGACCAAAACATAGATAGGATACTTAAGGGTGAAAACAGAATTTTTGGGGGGTCGAAGCATAAATATATAAAACATATACTTAACCTAAACAATGGGACAAATCTTCTTACATCAAGGGCTTCAACTCTTGAAGAGGAGTGGAAAGCAACGAGCATGACCACCCGCAACGTCCGCCAACGAGTGCGACCAGCCGCAACGACCGCCAACAAGAAGCAACAACCGGCAGCCACCACCCGCAACAGTTACCGAAATGTAAGTCTTCTCATTTATAGTCCTCTCACTCCTTTGCTCTATTTTCTTATTTTCTTTCAGAGAGGCTTTCTTCTCATTCCTCTTTCCTTCGTACTCTATATTGTATTCAATTTGCGAATTGTGGACCAATTTTCTTGGTTGGGACTTGAGACTATAAATGAGAATCAAAATCCTCCACCTCCACCCAATCACGGCACTAGGCCCTCATGGAGTTATGTCACAAGATTGAGAAAAGATATGGTATAAATTTCAAGTGGACATGCAACTTCTTGTCATAGGACATTTTTTAGCAACTAGTCATGGGTTTGTTTTTATGATGATGTAACCAACATGGTTTGAACTTTGGAACTTTGCTACTTTTAAAACTTTGATGCTACTTCTATTATGATGTATTTGGTGGTGGTTATAATGTGTTTGGTATTGTAGACCGGTAAACCTTGCACTATATATCCTTTTGCACTTTCTTAAGATTCAAATGGTCCCTCTTTTGTTTTAGAAATCCAATACTAAGTATACATAATTTAGCGCGCACACACACATAATATTTTCCGTATCCACGCCGCACCGTATCCTGAAACTTTCAGAAAAGCCGTATCCACACTAGCGTCGTAGCCGCACCAGCACCGGCGGTGTCTTCATAAATTTCACACATTCGCTTTTGATTTACCAAATATGTTAACTTATTTTTCAGTCCAAGAAATTCAGCACCTTAAGTCTCACTTTTTCAAATTCAGCGCTTAAGTTTTCAGCACTAAATTTCAGTTTTACCATCAAACGGCCCCTTAGACAGTAAATGCAGCTTTCAAAAGGTGTTCTAATCACACAACACTCCTCAGTTTTCTAAAAGAAATCAAGCGAAGTATAGGTGGAAAAGCATCTCATTTAACCTGAAAGCATATACAAGCTCTTTATTTTCAGGGTCAAGCTGGACACCCTCATAGAAACAATTTGCTGCTTCCTCAAACTTCTGCAGTTCACAACCGAAACATAGAAAACAGAGAGAGAAATAAAGTGAGTGTGTTTAGTAGCAAAATAACTTAGTAAAACCCTACTTCGAGGAAGATACGAGCATGCCTGCAATAAACGATAAGCTGCACCTTCGCGGTAGCAAGCTTTTGGCCAGTCTGGTCTTAATACTCTGCAGGCTTTTGCATCAGCTAATGCATGCTCAGCTTGCCCCATGCGGATCCAACAGAGACTTCTATTTGAAAGTAAAGTAGCATCAGCTGGGTCAAAATCGATAGCCTGTTAGTTCACAAGCAGAAAGAATTTGCAGTCGCACACTAATTACTAAAGCACCAATAGTTAGTACAAATTGTCCACCATATAAATTCCTAAGAGTTTGTGGTCTACTTGTACAATATCATTTCCATAAGATAATGCAAACAAAAGGTATGAAATAGTATAGACATGCATGTTCTTTTGAGACTAATTGCCAGAAAGAATTACATTAGGCTTTGTTCTTGCTATTAAGTAAAATACCGTTTAACACAGGCAGTTTGGAAAAGTTAACTCTCTTATGGGTGGAATCAGGAAGACCACTCCAGACAAATAGACATTAGTTAGGCTCCTGCACTTAAGGAGCTTCCTCTAATTCAAAAATAGGGAAAGGAGGTGAATTGCAGCTAGCATCACTCTTTCTCAGTTGAATCGAAATCCCAGCAAAGTCAAAATAACACAGTCCAGAACGTGGTGGTGATTCTTGATGCAGTAGAATTCTGTAAAGTATATCTAGCGACTGTAGCAGAGAATTAGAGACTTGAAACCTCTAATGCCACAATATTCTTGACATTTAAGACCAACCATGATGGAGAAGAATAAATAGCTTATGGGTTTTAACTGTGAAGCATCCAAGCATCATAAGCGCTCTGAAAGCAAACACACTCGTGTTCCTTTCGTGCCACTCTATGTGGCAACACATCAAGGAAATTGACTTGGGAGCTAAAATGCACCACAACCTGAAACTTTCTCAATGCTCTACCATCACTAAACTTCAGACACAAATCCTATTCCTCTTAGATGCATCTGCAGTCTCAAACATTGCCCAACAATCAACAGCATACATACGAATATAGCAAACATACGTAAGATAAGCTCGAAGCATAAAGCCACTCCAGCAATATTCACCTTGGACGAACTCCATCGTTTAAGAAAATGTGTATTTGTGGTAATGAGGTTATAACCTTAGTTGCAGGAAACTCCTAATATGGTGATGTTTCTCTCTCGGAAACTCGCTTTTGCGATCCCAAGTTAGGAACTCCATGGGATCTCGTCCCAAGCTAAGATGGGAACTCAATCCCGCTAGTTGGATAGAGATGCATGGAACAAGTGATAGAATACATGAAAATCAAGCTCTTTTCAACTCAATTCCTTATTTCTCTCTTCCTTCAAGTTCTTAAAGTCTCCTTGTCTGTTGTTGCTATCTATGTAAACTATGCTAAACAAATGATAATACTCTTTACGCATTTATTTATTCAAGCCGCTCCCAACCTCAGATTCTTCTTGGTGCTTACGCTTCCCCGCCCCCGCCCCCGCTTTGTGCAACTAAGGTTATAACTAACAAGAGAGGAACTACTTGATTGTTATTGTCGGATCTTGTTGAAGAAAATGACTATTGGTAACTGAAATAAAAGATCTTGTAAGAAAATAGCAAGCTGGGAAGTTACATTTGTGTATATCTGGCAAGTCGAAGAAGTTGTATGGTAAATAGATGGAAGAAACCAATTTTACAAGTGAACTGAGTGCTGGACAGAAAAATCTTTGGTTCTTCATTTGTTTTGCAAAATTCAATTTAATGTAGTTTCTTTATCATTTCTGACCACAGCCAAACAAATCTGAAACAGCAGAATTAAGAACCAACACACAGAGCAGATACCTGTGTATAAGCATCCACAGCCATTAAGAACTCCTTTTGTCTATAAGCCTCATCTCCTCTGGATTTAGCTTCGGCAGCCTTTTTCTTTGCCTCTGGTGATGACTGAAAGAAGTTCTTTTTAGGACAAAACAAGCATTGACTTTCTGAAGGACCAAGGACTAAAACATGAGTAAAACAATTCCAATTTAACAGTGATGAAAAGGTGAGATTATGTTAATTATCAGATACGTTAGTGCTAATCACAATATTCACCCAAAGAACTTTACGCTTAAAAATGTTTTTTTCTTCAAGTCAGCTCAATAAAGTTCAATTTTTTTGCTAGTTGATTTCACTGACCAGTATGTCCATAACTGGCAATGAGGATAGTGTACAAGATTGACAAATGGACTGTGTATTTAAGCTGTCACAATAACTGCAAATTATGCCCTCCAAGGCCAATAAAAGGAAGCGAAGTGAAGGAAATAAAAGAAAATAAATAAAAAAAGTGTTCAAAACTTCCCACATGGTCAGAAAGAGGGTTTTGTAATATACTTGAGCGCACCAAAAAATACACAATGCAGGTAAAATGGTTACCTCAAGTATATCTCTCTTTGGAACCTCTGTATCCTCCTGTATCTTTAGTTCATTGACATTTCTGGTTACTTCCTGCAATTTTCAAATTTGGTAGATAATAGAGAATCCAAAGACAAAGATAGATACAAAGAATGAAATCTAAGTAGGTATTTTTCTGCACTTTCACCTAGGGCTCGTAGTAGTTGTATAAAGAGGCATACACTAGCCTCAAGGAATTTGCAATGTGATATATATTGCGCAAGAAACCCATCCCCTCAGGGTTTGTGTGTACACAGACGACACCTAAAGTAAATATATTTAGATTTAGATGATCAACACTATATGTGAAGTCAATCCCATAAACATGTCACTGAAAGAAGTACACCGAATAAATATCATCCTGTGCTTCTTAAGTCAGTATCATAAAATCCCGGACAAAGGAGACAATTACATATCAAGCTTTTAGCTTCAAGTTTGTGAAAGAACATATTTCCAGGAAACTAAAACTCAAAAAGCCAAAATACCTGTGCTGTGCCAAATTCAGATTGCATATGTTTAACTATTCCACCAACGGTCCACTCTGGAACATCTTGTATTTTCGATGTTATGGGGAAAAGAATCTCAACAGCCTGTCCATTACCTCTTGCAGCCGCGACCTGTATTGGCTTCAGACCATCCTGAAAGAGAAAGAAGCTTCAGAATGATCATAGAGTATGAGTAGTTACCGTCTATCCACTGAATCATATCTGGCCCACAGTTCACAACTGAATCCGACCGAGGATACTTGCATCCAGTTAAGCATGATTAATGTTTTTCAGAACTGGCAAGACATTGTAACATCGAGAAAAAAGAAGGCAGTTCCAACAGGGACTCTCACCTCATCAGTGACATTAGGATCAGCTCCTGCTTTTAATAAGCAGTTTAGAATTTCAGGGCTACCAATATCGGCGGCAATATGCAAAGGGGTTGCTCCACCAGCAGAAACATTCACATTAGCACCTGCCTGCACAGAAAGGGGCACAAAGTAAGAACATCAAGCATACTTTAGAAAGAGGAGTAAATCCAACATTTCAAAGTTAACATTGGAACCACATGCAAAAGCTACATACACAATTTTTTGAACGTGCCATCAAACAGATAGCAACAGCATAGAGACAATAAAGAAGCTTTTCAGAATCCATATGATCATTGATCACGTCGGTCCATCTAGCATCTAAAATTGAAATTAATGGCTTAAAACCTAGGAAGCACGAACACCCCTCCTAGGGGGAGGATGGTGTCCTAAACGGACGGACACCCCGACACCCTCCGGCACCGCCTTACACTGTCGGACACCCCAATCGGTGTCCGATTTTTTTACTTTTAAACACCATCGCCGGGGACCGAGGAGGAAGAGGAAGAAGAGAGAGGAGGGGGGGGTGACGTGGAGGAAGTTTGATCAACTACAAATTTAACAATTTATGGGCAAACAGTTGTGCGTCCAGTTAACTCATGAAAATTTTGACAGTTATCTGGACATCAAATGAATTTGAATAATTCAACTTATTGCCGTCAGAAAGAACCAACTAACTTGATTTGCAAAAAGGAGAAGAAGCTGTTTTCACCTATTACCTGATTTAAGAAATGCACAGATCCAGTCGCCTCGCGAAGACCGAAGCAGTTGGCTTGAAACGCCGTCGCGAAGACCGAAGCAGTTGGCTAAACGCAATAATCTTCGCCGGACTCACTGCATCGTTGCCGGAGGTCCTCGCCGCCGTCGCTGAAGCACAGGCAGTCCCTTCCCTTCCCTTGATACAGATAATGAAGTTGAAAAACAATTTGTGCCAAAACAAATACATTAAGAGCTCGTATGGCTAGAGGCTTGAGTACACCTACAGCCTACAATGGAGTCTTTTGAAGAGAAATTCTCTTGAGGTCCATAGCATATTCAGATTGGATCGTTGTTAACTTAATTTCCAACAATAAGAGAATTGCAATGCTTTATGTAGATTGAGCACTTAATTTCAGAACAGTCTCCTTTTTTTTTTTTTACATTAGTTATTTTGTCCGGTACTTAGTTTCTGAAATTTTACTTGTATTAGTGTATATTTACTATTACTTGTATATTTATTATTACTTGTAGAATGTATTTGATATTTATTTTATATATATATATATATATAAAAAAATATATTAAAAAAACTCCCTCTCCTCCAAAATTTGATTTTTTGGAAATTGCGGTGTCCGGTGTCCCCCGGTGTCGGTGTCCGACCCCGTTGCACCACTCCCAGCTTAAAACTAAGTATCACCTGGAAAAAATGCTTTATGATAGACGATTTCCTTCTGGGAGATCCCAGCTTTGTAGCATTTGCCTTAGCCTAAACCCGAGTTCCCAGTCGCCGTCAAGATCTACTTACTGGGAAACACCATCGCCAGGGAAAGAGGAGGATACAAGAGAGAAGAAAGGAAGGGAAGAGAAGAGGAAGTGGTGATCAACTACAAATTTAACAGTTTATGGCCGCAATCAGTCTATGACGTCCAGTTAACTCATGAGCAAATTTTGACAGTTATGGCATGGACATCAAATGAATTTGAATAATTCAACTTATTGTTCATCAGAAAGAACTCAACTAATTGATTTGCAAAAAGGAGAAGAAAAAAGTTTTCACCTATTACCTGATTTAAGAAATTATCACTGATTTTAGCACCTCATTTCAAAAAACAAAAAGAACTTAAAAGACCAACTATCAATGATGATCTGGTGGCTAAAGCAATAATCTTTTTGTGACTAGCAATTGTATGTTTTAAAGGAGGTCCGAAGTTAGCAATTGCATGAACAAAGAGCAGTCACAGGAGCGCCCTTGATACAGATAATGAAGTTGAAAAACAATTTGTGCCAAAAACAAATACATTAAGAGCTCGTATGGCTAGAGGCTTGAGTACACCTACAGCCTACAATGGAGTCTTTTGAAGAGGAAATTGTCTTGAGGTCCATAGCATATTCAGATTGGATCGTTGTTCATACGGTAAATATTCCAACAATAAGAGGCATTGGCGGTGGTGGTCTCGCCGATGCTGCCTAATATATATATATAAATATATATATAGAGCAGGGACCGTTTTTGTATAGTACATTATTATAATACCCCTAATTGGGGTAACTTAAGAATGTTCACAAGGAAGAAATCCCAACAATGCTCTTGTTTTTCTTTTGGTCCGAAGGTCAATTTCGTCTCTTCCACAAACTCAAAAAAGAAACTGAAAACACTCCCTCTCCTCCAACTGGCTTTCTTACCCCCCCCAACCACCCCGGGTCGGTCACCTTTCCCCGTTGCACCACTCCCATCTTCCAATCCTTCATTTGGTAATTTTACATTTAACAAAAATAAGGTATCTCGAAGCAAAAAAAAATTCTAAAAATGACGGGCATAAAAGGAAAATACAATCTCCGGTCCATATCGCTACTCACACTTATAGCCCGTTTGTGAGTTTTGATACGAGAGAGAAGAAAGGAAGAGAAGAGAAGATAATTTTCCTTCCTTTTTGTTTGTGAGTTTAAGAGAGAAGAAAATATTGTTCATTTCCCTTGTTTGTGAGTTCAGCAGAAAAGAAAAGAAAATACACTTGATTACGTACATACCCTTTAACTATATTCTTATAATTTTAATAAAGACTATGATGTATGATCTAAAAAATAATATATAAGTTTGACTGGGAAAATTCATCAATGAAATCATACAAAAGTTCATAAATAAAAAGGGTTACCAAACACTGTAAAAAAAACCTAAAAAAAAAATAAGTTGACTACAAACATCCCAAGATCTAAAATTTAATCAATGTCACGCCAAAAGCAAAACAATCAATCATGAGTCAACTTTAACATCTAAAACAATCATATGTTTGGAAGTAAAATGGTAAGCACTCGTAAGGAAGCCTAAAATTTAAAAGTTATTAAAAATTTAGTCTACATTATGGCAAGGTTAATATGGGCATTATAAAAATATTACTTAAGGGAGTTTCCTTTCTCTCCGCTTCTTTCCAATTTTGGGAGGAAAAGAAGTCCAAACTTTCCTCCCTTTTCTTTTCTTTTCTCTCCATATAAAACTCACAAACTAGAGAAAAGGGAGGAAAACAGTCACTTTCCTTTCTATTCCTTTCTTTTCTCTCCTAAAAAAAACTAGCAAACAGGCTATTAATCTGTACAAGTATAGATATCTGCACACAAGTGCATATACACTACATATTGGGTCATGTCATCATTCCCCCACTTGGGGTATCTTAACAATGTACAACAGGAAGAAATCCAAAAAATGGGGAGAACTCAAAACACTGCCTCTTCTCACCCCCCACCCCCCCCCCCACCCCGGGGCAGTTTTCCCGTCGCCCCAATCCCATCTCCCATATAGCCGCCCTTGTGTTTAAAGCTGTGGTGGTGGGTAGTCCATCACATACCGCCATGCCTTGCCGCATCATTGGCTTTTTGGCGCCACCAAAATAACAAACCAGCTGGCGACAAACCGAGTTTGTGGCAAAGAAACCAGTGGAAGCGAGGGGGACTAAGGGGAGGTGGCATGTGCTTTTTGGTTGTTGCAGACCGCCAAGAAGATGGCGGTAGTTCAATGCTGATGGACCTTGGAACAAATGAAATGGGGAAAGTACCATTTAAAAAGTCCTAAAATTTTTCAAAGACGGCTGCCTTGTTGGAAATTCAGTTCGATATAGGTTGATATGTGAGCAGCCCATGCTAACACCGTGAGCCTCCCTACAAACCCAGCCATCCTGCACAGTCACGCCTGTTCTAAAGAACAAAGCTATTACACTAAACTATATAGCACACTATGCACTTTTACCAAATTGCCTTCTTTTTTTTCAATTTATATAAAACTTGTCTCAGCCGCATTAAATAGAGCCACCCAACTTATACACTAGATTATCCAGCACACCACCATTGGGTGGCAATTTTGTAGCGTCTCCATCTGCAACTCTCAAACCCCGAGACCCAGAAAACCGAAATTTCACTTGAGAGCAACAAACACATCAAATCAAACAAATACATAGGCAGAGAGCAGATCCATAAAGGAGGTGAAAAAAATCTGGTAGGCTAACGAAGTTAGGTCATTTTTGAGTTGCCAGATTACATCAAGAAGTACAGACGAGAGGATTGCCGAGAGTCTGCTTCTCAATTGGCGATGCTGATACTAATTCCTGAGCGGTTCGCTACATGTTTTTTGATTATTGCTTGTTGATGATGATGGAAAAGGGTGGAAGTTCGTGGTGATAGAAGGCAGATTTGGGTGTCCAGATCTAGGCAAAACTCAGATTTGGACTTTGGCCGAGCCAGTGGCGCTGAAATCCATTGTCTTCCTTATCTTCTTGAGCCTTAACGGCCATGAAAAAAGATGAATTTGATATTTTGTCGATATAAATATAGATGATGCGGGATGGAACTATGATAATGAAATTATAAGGGGTCTCACAGGTTGTCTTTGATATCGTGAGTGGCCATTGATATTTCAAGAGAGAGAAAATCAGGGGAGGAAAAAGCTGGCTCCTACTAGCGTGTATGGTGGCTTTATTTGATGCGGCTCACACAAGTTGCAATAATTAATAAAAAGGGGAAAGATGGTCAATTCGGTACAAGCACACTGTGCGGAATAAGTTAGGGCACTACCTTTTGACATTTTGGACTGTGCACGTTGCCAGAGCGGACCGAGCATGACCGGCACACACTGCTCTAAATAAGGTCGGGCACGTTGCCAGAGCAGACCAAGCATGACCGGCACACACGTATATATATATACACACACACATTAGCATAGAGCACGTGTGTTGCACATGAATATGTCGAAAGTAATGTTTGAGGCGATATTATTATCTCTTTTGGGATCAAAATAATGTAATTCAATTATGTTCTTTCTTTTGTGACACGTTTTAGAAGTAACGTATATTTAATGTTCGCAATTGTAATCAATTCAATGTTTGGAAATAATCTTTGTAAGCTTCTGAATTGAAAAAATGTTTGATGATACTGCTGAAAATAAAAGCAAATGAAGAAATTAAAAGAATGAGTCTACGTCTTTATTTTTGTAATCTGTTAAATTAGTTTATGGTTAAGATTTGTAATTTTCAAGACCAAGTGCTTTGCATTTCATCAATAAGAAATGCAAAACACCCGGTTTTCAACTGCAATAACCGAACATATTTTCAGTTAAATTGGCACCATATTTAAGCCTTGTTTTTTTATGCATATTTATCCCTTTTTCTTTTTTTCTGTTTTTGTTTTTCTAACAATTTTTTGTTTCTTAATTGATTTTTCACGTTTTTCAGTTTTTTTATATTGTTTTTGTTTTTCAGTTTTTCTATTTATTTAATTGTTTGCTAACCTAAAAATACAAGAAAACGAAATTACAGTTATCATTAACCTGTTCAATATCTAACGTTTATTTCATTTTAACCAAATTAAAAAGAGAATAATAAAGAAATTTCTTTATTTTGTATTTCATCAAAATTTAAAAGGGAGTAATAAAAGAAGGGTAAGAACGTAATTGACGTAATTAACGGAGGATATAATCGTCCAACAATGATTTAAAACATTCATACTTTTATAGGTAATATACACACACACAAACCACCACACATTTTGTTTCCCAATGTGTAAATATAAGTTTAGATTATATTTATGATCTAATGTTCCTTAAACGCATTACAAAAAAATAATTAGAGAAAGATAGGGTTGTCATTGGAATAATTAACGGAGGGCAAAACCGAAAATGATTACAGAATTAGAAATTAATAATAGTATTTATGAAAGGGTAGGATAATAATGGAATAGTATTTATGAAAGGGTAGAATTGTCATTGGAGTGATTAACGAAGGGCAAAAATAGAATAAAATGATTTACAAGATTCATACTTTTATAGGTAGTGTGTGTGTGTGTGTGTGTGTGTGTGTATAGCCCCACACCACCCCCGCATATAGAAAGCACTACGCCAGAGGGCTCAGGGCTTGCAATTATCTAATGCGTAATTCGTTGGCAAACCAGCTAGCATATTGATTGATAGACAAAAAATATGTGCAATAAGGAGGACTGAGCATTCAAGTAAATGCCAGTAACAGTATAAAGTGAAAAGAATTTCGCTTAACCTGAATCAACAGCTCTAAGCATGCCAGTGAACCTGCTGCCACAGCTGACAACAGAGGAGTGATATTATCGTCAGTTTCAGTATTGGGCTGCAAAACAACGACAACACGTAACTAACTGATTAAAAAGCTAAAGGAAAGAACAATGAGCAAGTGATTGCATAAAATCGTCCTCAAAAAGAGGTAGATAGAATGAAGTTCAAATCACAAAAATAGAAGAACTATCCATAGTCTGTTATCTGCGGCTCTATAAATAAAATTTTCAGCCCAAATTGATCCAATGAAATACGTAAAATAAAGACTAACTTGAATGTTAGGCTGCAGATTCTTCTATGCAGTACTAACAGAGAATTTAAGTTTTAAGCGGCAGGCCAAATGGAGAGCATAAGCGAGGAAGCCTACGCATAATCTTGTGGCTGACTAACTAGTATGTACTTATGACACGAGCAGCCACTGAAAAGTAAAAGCAAAAATTAGATAGCAAGGGAAATCGCTTCGAAGGGGCGAAAACCTCCTTAGGCTCGATTTTAGGATGAAACCAAACTCCATAAATGCACACTAGTGCTTCTCAAAATATTTTGCTCTAAGCTTTTAGATCAAACAAATTGACTTTATACAAGGAAAATTGTAGATGCTGCATAAAGTGCAAGCTAAAAAAAGGGGAAGTTAAGCCCATGACAATTAATACTAAAGTAGGGCACCACTTAGACTGGGACTCCTAAAATATCTCCACTACAATCTGTTATACATAAGGCCACCTTTTAATCAAATGAAATTAACACAAAATGAAAATGAAAGTTAACTGTTGCATGTGACATTTTATCTATTTACATATTTGGGCTTTGCACAATTCTTTCCTTTATTCATCCCTGAGGCAGCTCATATACCATTGAACATTCTCATGAATACTATGGCAAGGATGGGGGGAGAAATCTAAAGAAGCATCGAAATAACAAGGATAACTTACCAAGGAAATAGCAGGGATAATAAAGAGGTATATTTAACACTATCTACCATGAAAGACCTCCTCACCCTTGGCGGAAGAACACGGAAAAAGTAGCGCAACTAAGCCGCCTCATAGCCCAAAGTACAAGCAAACCTGCAAGAAACATCACCCACCAAATATAGCTCCCACTCATAGAACCTCTTCCTAAATAAAGGATCCAGAACACACCGTAGTCCCTGTCAACAACATAATTTCTACCGAGCCCCTTGATCCTCAAACAAGAAAGTGAAAACAAATTGACCACGTTGCCAAATCGCATCCATAGGCCTATCTTCACCCTCAAAAGGCTTGGTCAATTTCCACCAATGACTCCGAGATCTGCTTCTCAGATAAGAGAACAATCAAGATCCCAGTTTCCACGATAATACTCTCTCTGTGTCCACCAAAATTTACTCTCAAGTTTCTTGAATCTCTGAGCAACACAACATGAACCAACCAAGCATGGACTTCTAGGCAGTGGGAACGCCATCGTCAATTCCACACCACTCACCATAACTGACAGAGTCACCTCTAAAACACCAACACTGCCTCCTTTCTTCTTTCACGGCAAACACTAACAACAGATGAACTTCAGAAGAACAACTGATGGTCAAAATGACCCAAAAACCTCCCAGTTTCTCCTTCGGCCAGCGGGTCATCCTGTATGTATCAATGGGCCATTGTTGGTTAATTTTAGATTTCTGAGAGATCGACCTTTGGTGGGAATGTGAATGAGTTTTTCTCTTTCTTCTTTTTCAACCTTTTTCTTTTTTTACTTCAATTGATTTCTCTGAACTGATTTTCAGGGATGGGAGGTGCCATATGCAGAGCATCAAAATCACTTGCAATCTGTTTTTAAACAATACCCAACTGCCCCAAAATTACGGTTCGCACTTCCTTTTTTACACCACTAGCCTCTCCCACTGAAAAATCACAACTTCACCTCTCTACTTCCAAAACCCAAATCCATTCTCTCTTTATCTTTTTGACATTAGCAAAATCATGTTCTTCCATATTTCCAAATCCCTGCCGGATCCATTCACTTAGTTCATCAATGGCTAGAGTAGAAAGTTGCACCCGAACAGAGAGCAAGACAAGCACGATGTATGGCGGACACAAGGCCAAATTTCTAAAAATGCAAATAGAGAAGCCAAGGGTCACCTTCACGGCGGGACCTAACTACCAATAAGATAAAAATATGGATATAAGACGATGAGTGCCAAAAGAGATAACTAAGCTAGGCCCATTAGATGCATGGAGTATGCGACCTTTCACAGACAGTGATAATGCATATGCCCCTTATCCCCACAGGCCAGACATGAATGGAAAATTTATGCAAGGCTCCAGACATGATAGGGGGCAGCATCACCATGTAGGCCCAATCATAAGGGGTTATTGATGACGTAACAGTGCTATGATGCTATCTACAACTGAGAAAAAAAAATGAAAAGAGAGAGAAGTTTGACAGGTACAAATGTACTGGAAACATGGGGGTCGAAGCCATGTAAGTATGCAAAAGTAGCCAAAAAAAATCCACCCAATATCAAGAATACATAACTAAGACAGTGACCACCCTGGGACAAAAAGATCTCACAAGACTTGCTCCACAACCACACAGAGCCGGAGGCGTACAAGATAATGTCTATTTCTTTAGTTAAAGGACCACCAGAGGCAAAAATGATTTCCCAATGCAGGATAGTTACGTTTGAGTGTCCATCTACCTAAAAACTAATAATACAATTTTCTATTTGTTTCAAGATTATATTTCTAACAAGTCAATATAGCATAGCACTAGCCAAAGTTGAGCAGAGGTTTGGCACATCTTACATCCTCGCTAAAACGTTATTATATAAGTAGTGACATGTGCCAAGAGCACTAAAAAACTACTTACATCAGAACAAAGGATTTTAAGAGTTCAAGTTCAAGCTTACATTAGCATGGTGCTCCAGTAGAAGTCTAACAGCATCTTCCTGAGCATGACCAGCAGCCCAAATCAGTGGAGTGCCAGAATCACTTTGTGAGTTGACATTGGCGCCTCGAGAAAGCATAAAACTCAGCAACTCAATATCTCCTACAAGAAAATTTGAATTGCACCAGAAAGAGAATTTTAAGATAACTACCAAAGAAAAGCTTAAATGAACTAGGACAGTAACTGCTGCACTATAACTACTAAATATTTCGTGTATAGCCTCTCTATCAGAGGAAATATTGGCCAGAAATAGTGAACTAACACAAATTTGAATCGTTAACGAGCCTTCCAGAAGTTAGCACAAAGTTTTGTAACTAAAGTCAATCTAGGACAAGGGTTTGGTTTTAATAAAGATTTGGGACTTCTAGACGTAAAATTGAACACTTTGGCATCAAAGTGAAATTATTAAACAGCAACAGGGGACCAAATTTAATTGAACCCATCCACTTATCAACAGTCTTTGGTCTGCAAACCACCTTCTCCAACTACCGTGCACACCAAGTTATAACCCACCAAGGAATTGTAAATCATTATCATTTATCTAACCTCCTCTTCGACAAAGTTAGAATAGTATAAAAGGTACCTACAACAAGTTTGAGTCAGCCTGCCATCTTCAAGTGATTAGATTAAATATGGCTCAAAATATAGCAACATCCTTCAACGACATCTTAGCTGAGCCTCATATGCACCGCAAAAAGACAATGTCGTCTGCTGAGATTCTATGGGCCCTAAAACTAGTCAATCCCCTGCAAGGTATGTTTCTCAAGGTCTGCTTACAAGGAAGAGGAGGGACACACGGAGTCTTTTTTGCCTTAAACCTCTTGAAATGGGACCCTTTTGCTGAATCATTGATCATAATTCATAACGCAAAGTGAGCTGCAATGCAGGCCCCCCATCCGTAACTAAACCCCATGCAAATCATCGCACATACCTACCTATAGCATATATACACACATACTCACCCACATACACATTGGCAAATGAATATGAGGCTCCTCAGATAACTTACCTAAGAAGAATCAAAACTACGTACTTTTGACGCTAATAACTCTCTGAAGCTTCACCAATTCTGACTATTAAATTTATCTCGTCTCACCCCTTCAGATACCATTGGAGATAACATGGTAATACCACTGTTGGCATGACTAACAACCACCAGTCCACAATCCCAACCACCTCACCAGTCACATTGGCAAAACCCACCACCACCACAACAAAGCTTGAAGTCCCCGCCATCAACAGCAACCAGCATTAAAAGTCTTGGCATCATAAACTCCACCAGGGAATCCATGTCCTACAAGTCACCCAACACTGCTGAAATTCATCCACCAACGAACAGTTTTACGATGAATTTTATTATCTCAGATCTGTTCCAAAAAGATACTGTGGTTAATATGCATTACAACAGCAACACATGAATTAATGCCTTTTGGGGATGGTATGGAAAGTGGCGGTGATGATGGGAAGACGGGCCGCGGTGATCATGGTAAGACAGGCAGCGACGATGATGGGGAAAGTGGGAACGGCGGCGACAGTTATGATGGAGAAAGTGGGCGACAGTGATCATGGGGATGTAGGCAGCGATGATGACGGCAATGGTGGGCAGCTGGATGATGGCAATAGTAGTCTGCAGTTTCCATAGTGGAGGTGCAGTGAAATATGGTGGATGTGGCGATGAATGTGGTCACTGGATTCACAAGAGGGGGAGGAAAAAAAAAGTTAAAATCCCATAGGTGATGCTTTTCAGTAAAACGTCGTAGTATAAGGTCTTTCTTATTTAAGTTGTCAAAGAAGGACTCTCATATTCACATCCCTCTCCCTCTATGCGTGTGTAGATGGATGGACAAATGGACGGATGAATATGTATCTATGTATATATATATGGAGCTGATCCGTTGCTCGTGCAAGCAACTTAAGGTAAGTTGCCAGCGCCATCTGGCCGTCCATCAATTGCGGATGGAAGGGCCAGATCTATTTTTTTTTAAGTAAACATTGCCGTCCACCACATAATGTAGCAGACGGTGAAATTTACAATACTGCTCCCTTGTTTGCCTGCGAATCCCTCCGACTCATTAAATACCTGGCATTATGGTCAAAATTACCGTCCGCTAGAAAATGTAGCAGACGATGGGTTTTTTTTTTTAAAAAAGTTATATCTGGTCCGTCCATCCACCATGGAGGATGGGCGGGCGGCCAGATCGCGCTAGCAAATTAAATTTCACTACCCAAATATATATATATATATATATATATATAGAGAGAGAGAGAGAGAGAGAGTAATAACTATTGAATATCACGAGATTCACTTCAAGTGTAGGGTAGACATCGATAAATATGACTGTTTCATTTTACTTTAGGCAAGAATTCCATCTTAGGTGATACTATGAGGGGCAAAATCATGTAATAGGTGTTCAAACATGGAGAAAGGAAGAAGGGGAGCGCGGGGGGGGGGGGGGGGGGGGGGAGGGGGTGGGGGACTACCTATTCCTGCTGAATGGTGCAGAGCTGTGGCACCCAGTTCACTAGGTATTGAAAAATTGGCACCACACTGAATAAGGAATTCGGCAGTGGTAGTATGTCCTTGCCGAGCAGCATGAAGTACAGGAGTCTCACCTGTAAAGCAAGTGAAGAAACTGAAACATAAGCATGGGCAGACTAATTAAAGCTCGATTGAAACACTTTCCCCCAATAATGTTCACATTATGGATGCAGCCGATATTTTGAATACTGCAAAGTGAAGCAACAAATTATGGAAACACATAACTGTAAAGCTTAACCAATGTGGCCCAGTTATGCATGGGATATAGACCCCGGATACCGTGGAGTGAATAAAGCGTGGATGTAGAATTGTAGGATTTACTTTCAAAAAGTAAAAGTATCTAATAGTTATGGATACTATAAACAACACGAAGAAGAGAATTGCTGAAGAGAGTTTATGGAAAGCCTATAAATGTCAAAGGAGGCTAAAACATTTAGAACAGATACCAAGGGGAAAGAGATACTATATTTGTAGCTACAATATAATATGTAGGACTAACAACTTCAACCTGATCAGGCTTTGCGGGTGTACCATGCAACACACAACGGAGCTCAAGCTCATTGAAGCTATCATGATTTATCAGCATACAGAACCACTAGTCCTTCTTACTAAGGGCCTTATATGCAATGTTATGCACAAAGGGCAGCCTAGTGGGCGAGGCTCCTGCCATTGTTGGGGATCGACGCAGCTAGGCAGATTCTGCGTTTGGAACTCAATGGAGAAGCCTTACCACTATGCTAGGGTCACTGGTCATATGCTACTCTATGTCAGAGTAATATCATTTCCAATTGGTACCTAATGTAGAGCGTTCAACAACCTATTCCTACACTAGTCCATAAAAAATTCTGATCTCTTCATGTTCTGTGTCCTTTGCCACTTTATCCCTGGAAAATAAGTTTTCCTTAGCTTTTGTTCTCAACAAAAGCTAGGGATAAAGTTTCCCTGGGAAATAAGTTTTCCTTAGCTTTTGTTGAGAACTTAAGCCTTTTCGTGTTATGAAAAGCCTTAGGTTCTCAACAAGAAGACCACCGCATCTATTGGATTCTTCTTGATGATTTACTGGATTCTTCTTGATGAGTAACTATGGTATGTGTAAACACGGGTAAGCTTCGACTACGCAGATAGTTTTTTACTTGAATCTTCTCGACTAAAAGGGTGAGATTCTAAAATGTAGTTTCTTACAGAGAAAGACCAGAGCAGTGCTCCCCATCCCGCATATGTAAAAACATATGGAGGATATTTTGTCAACAAACAGCATTACTTATAAGTGCCCAGGATGCAATCAGAGTTCATAAAGCGAGAATCAAAAAGTATATTAAGGACTACATCGATAGCAAACCGTAGTCAACGACAAGTGCAGAAAGTACACCCTGCGGAAGCCATACAGGGACGGCAAGATTCCAACAAGACTACTTACTTTGAAGTAAGCCCAATTCTATCCTCTTTGAATCAGAATGTTGGCCCACCAAGAAGCAAACAGACACATAAGACGACGTGTAATTGAAATGCGAATTATAGTGATAAGCGAACCAC
This sequence comes from Escallonia herrerae, assembly GCA_033070095.1. Taxonomy (NCBI): domain Eukaryota; kingdom Viridiplantae; phylum Streptophyta; class Magnoliopsida; order Escalloniales; family Escalloniaceae; genus Escallonia; species Escallonia herrerae. Next base: position 104,155 of record JAVXUP010000597.1, read on the forward strand.
AGTACAAAACTCGTGGGCATTTGCAAAAGTTTGTCAAGGAGAAGACTTTGAATATAACAAGTTCAACTACGACTTAGGAGGTCCTAGTGAAGAAAAACAACTTATGTCACCTCTATAGGGAAGTAAGAGGTCATGGTAGACCAAAAACAACATTATACATGGTCAAAATTGACTGTTGCAACTAAGCTAGATAAAAATGAGTTTGAATTTAAATCCAAAAGAGCGGGGGAGAAGGATGTGTAACCGAACTCAACTAAACCACACATGTATGTAGCTAAATGTATTCCTCCATGTAGAAGTCCATCAACAAGGTTGTAATACCAATTTCCAAACAGGACAATGAAAGCCGTTTTGCACGGCTACTTTTTTTTTTTTTTTTTTTACTTAGCAAATTTGCCATTAAAAACTAAACCTCGCCAAAATAAACTCCTCTCCCCTCATACAGCATTCATCCTACTCCACCCACATTCATCTGAAAGCACAAAATAAATCATATGCACAACTCATATGGAATGTAACACTAGGTTAAGCTTTATAGGTTCAATCTAGCTAGGTGTTGTACTTAAAAATCTAAACTTACAATCCCTCTGTTTCACAGAATTTTCCCCTTGACACTTGCAATAAATTTTAGCACATGGAAACATCGAACTGAAGTGAAATAACAATCATAAACCAAAATTTAACAGTTACTACCGAATCAAACCCAAATAGCAAACATGAATAAGTAACTTTTCAACAATGATCAAATCAAGATTTTTAAATTCGCTAAAAGTCCAATATAAAAATTAGTGGGACGACTGGATTATCAAAGGGCAAAACAAAGTCAAAACTTACCATCTTCATCTTTGGTATCGACATCGAGCTTCAATTCCTCGAGCAAGTACTTGCAAACGTCCGTCTGCCCCTCCCTTGCTGCGAAATGGAGCGCCCCTCGCTTATTGGCGTCCTTAACGTCGGCCACAGTCTGCGGTAGCCCCTTCCCGTCGTCAAGTTGCGCCGCCAAATCTAAAAAAAAACCCCAACATTCAACTCTTATAAAAAAACAAAAAATAAATCCGAAACAGAAACAGAAAAATCACTCGTAAATTTGTAGAGAAAAGTTCAAGCAAAGCTTACTCTTGAAGAGGTCAAGATTTCCGGTACAGGCGGCGTTCAGAAACTGTTGAACTTTTTGCCTCACTGAAATTGGACAACAAATGTTACACAGTCGTGTGATTAGACATGTTAGAGCAAGCGCGTCTGTGTGTGAGAGAGAAAGAGAGGGATGGATAGAGAAAGAGGCAAAGAGAACCTGCAAGAGCATCAGATGCATCAGGAGTCATGCTGAAGGTCCTTACTCTACTAAAGCCCTGAAACCCTAAAACCCCACCCTCTTCTTGGACAGGAGGAAGCAGAAGGTTTCGAGTTGGACAAAGTTCCAGAAGATTTTCGAAGCTCAACCGGGTTCCAGAATCACCCACGGTGGGTGAGTCAGTAAAATATGGTGCTGTAAAAGAATAATGTTGGTATTTTCCAAAGTTTTTATTTTATTAAACACCATTCTATCTATTTCTTCTCCACTTTTGAGAAGAAAGGTTTGGAGAAAATGATTTCTAAAAGTTTTCTTTTTGTTTTTTTTCTTTTCTCTCCTCGCAAAAACTCTTAAGAGAACAAATGAGTCTTTTTCCTTCCATTTCCTTTATTTTCTCCCCAAGCAGGGCCTCGATGAAAACAACGCAAGGGAATGTGGAGTAATTGCATATAAATTCACGTGCGATAATGTGTGCTACTATTCTCAGGTTTTGAAACTTTTGTTCAAGAAAATCACAAAGTACAAATAGAAGCTTTAATCGAAACGAGAGCTTTCGATTATGAACAAGGGTGGTACTTACCACGTTTGATTTAAGATAGTGAAAGTAACTAATGTTTAGATGCTCTCTTATCTTCCTTTATCTCTCACATTCCTATTAGTCTTCTCTCTCACAATTACAACCTTAGGAGCTGCCACACCGAAGGGGTAGGGTGGGTAAAGCTTCTCGCCAATGAGAGGCCTTCACCGAGCTTTTTTATATCACCGTGGTCTTACAATGATTTTGTCCAATTTCTTAATTTTTTGTGATAGATTGGAAGAAGCATCTAGGCTCTTGTTAGATTTCGACTTATATTTTCTTAGAGTTCGGTGATTGATGATCGAAACTTTAGATTCTAGTGGTAGAGTCGCACTCTCTGATTTTGGTATGTGATTTCTTTCAAGTTGTGCACTGTTTCATCAATCTTCTTCCTCGTTGCTTCTTCTAATGTAGTATTGGCATGCTCTTGTTAAATAAAAGTCTGTGATCCCTAAAGATGCTCTCTTCTAAATTAGCAAAATAGATGAATAAGGTTCACCAAGAAAAGATAACAAACTTTCTCTTGAAATCGTGGATAGTATGCTCGTCCATGTCCTAGCTTGAAATTTGTTAATTCAAAGCCTCTTCTAGGATACTGAAAAGAACGAAAGGAAAAAAGAGGCTTGCTCTTCACCCCGTGAAAGCTGAACGCTGAAAATGCTTTGGTTAACCTAACCAAGCGTAAAGTATGTTATTAAGGGATAGGCTCAAAGAAAGTGTGTTGTATCTCAATATGGTTGCAATATTTAAGTATTGGCACAGAGTTTTGGAAATAAGGAGGTATTTTAACATATAAATATGCTCTTGTAACCGATTCCTTGTGCGTATACTTTTCTTCCCAAAAAGTAGTCGTGCTAACCTTGTAATTCTAAAGGAATTTCATATGTTCAATGCAATTCCCTAAATTAAAGCCCAAACAAAAAGATTTTTTTATTGGAGCCCAATTTATCAATTTAAGCAAAGGACTAAATTTTATTGGATCTATGCTAGATCTTGAATTGCAAAAAGATAACCACGGCCCAAATCTAAGTTGTCATTTCCTATAATTGTTTCAACTCATTAGAAAAGTAGAGCATACGGAGTCCAAGTAAGGACATCCACGTTTTTTCAAAAGAAAATCATTTTCTCTGTTCCTATTCCTAACATTTTTATTTCTATAATTAGAACTGCAACTTAAGCGGGCTGGAGAGGCCCAAAGGTCAAACCAAACCTAGTGCACTCTTAAAAACTCATGTCAGTGCTCAACCCAGACCATCAACGGGCCAAATATTATCTGTACATGCCTAGACCATGAAAGTTTTGGTAGGCACGAGCTAGACATGAGAAGAGTTGTCAAACGAGCCAGGCCGCCCCCGCATATTGTGATCAGTGCGCGGCCCTAACCCATAAGGCCATGGGCCAGGGCCTGGACAAGGATTTTTTTCCCCAAGAAAATTTGGCCAGGCCCGGCCCTAAAAAGGCTCGAGTCAGGCCCTAAAAAAGGGCCAGGCCCTTTTTTTAAGGCTGGCTGGTCTGGCCCCTTTTCTAGCCCTCTCAAAGCTAGATTTATCAGTTGTAAGAGTACTAAGAATTGGTAGCAACCGTGAAGACAGAGACCATAATCAATCAAAATATTCTTTCTTCATAATTTCGATTTAATTGGACACTACATATCTGCTATGGCATTATGTTGAAGATCAACTGAAAGACTGATAAATCTGCATTGGTCATAGCAAAACTAGTTACCCATTCAGGTCAATGATATAGTCAATATACTTTGCGTTGGAATCGTGCTAGAAAGGAGCACATCATTGAATACAAATGCTAAAATTCTAAAAATTACCATCCATGGTACTCAATTTGATGACATTTTACATGTAAACAGCAGAGAGGACAAACAAGGGTCACGCTTGAAAAAAGAGACTACCTAAGGGCCTATAAGTTCTAGAGCCAAAAAGTAGGTGTCTACATAGGCTAACCTTGGTGCTCACCTGGTCATGACACAGTTAAGCTGCAGCAAAGATGCTCATCTAGAATAAGGATGGAAGCATAATCACAGGGCTCCCTCATGCTCAAGACTCTTCTCTATTGCTACATTTATTGTCTTGATGAACAACTTTTAAGTACCTACTTGCTCTATAGCTTATGCTATTAGAGCATGAACCCAAGAATGCATATCTTGCTTAATATTTTACACTTCTCCAGCAGTTCAAAATACTAATGCCAGTGAAACTAATGATAAACAGCTCACATGGTTAGAAAACCGATCAAAAGCAAGGTTCCTGTAGTTTCTAGTTCCTTGGTAGTGTTTGATGATACAAAATTCTCTAGTCTACATAAGTATGATGCAGTCTATCATATTAAAATCTATCTATAATGCAATCTGTCATATTTAAGGCAAAAAAATGAATAAGAAGAATTTTTTTTAAAAAAATTTTGGCCTGGGCTTGGCCCAAGCCTGACCCTAAATATTTGGCATAGGGCCTAAACTTGGATTGCGCCTTGATATTCTAGGAAGTTGGCCTACCCCGGTTCCCCACCCCCTGAGCCAAGCCCGGCCTATTTTGTCGGCTGGCCCGCTGGGCCTAGGCTGGGGACCCAAGCCCGGCCTATGACATATCTAGACATGAGCTATTCACGGGTTGTCAATTGTTTCATATTAGTTTTTGTTTAGTTAATTATAAAGAATATCAACTATCATCCAAGTCTACTGATTATTCATGAGCTTTTGTTTACTTAATTTTTTAAGCATATCATTTACCAGCAAAATGTAATAATTAGCCATAGTAATGAAGAAAAGTATTGTGAAGTCTCAAATAGATTTAGTTACAAATATAAAAACAAAGTTTCAGGACAAAAACAAAAGAAAAAGCAAAAAATAAGGGTTTCAAAACAATGTTATGAAATCTAGTCTTGTAACAAAAACAATAACGCCATTCTATCTATTTCTTCTCAACTTTTGAGAAGAAAGGTTCGGAGAAAATGATTTCTAAAAGTTTTCTTTATGTTTTTTTTCTTTTCTCTCCTCGCAAAAACTCTTATGAGAACAAATGAGTCTTTTTCCTTCCATTTCCTTTATTTTCTCCCCAAGCAGGGCCTCAATGAAAACAACGCAAGGGAATGTGGATTAATTGCATATAAATTCACGTGCGATAATGTGTGCTACTATTCTCAAGTTTTGAAACTTTTGTTCAAGAAAATCACAAAGTACAAATAGAAGCTTTAATCGAAACGAGAGCTTCCGATTATGAACAAGGGTGGTACTTACCACGTTTGATTTAAGATAGTGAAAGTAACTAATGTTTAGATGCTCTCATATCTTCCTTTACAACCTTAGGAGCTGCCACACTGAAGGGGTAGGGTGGGTAAAGCTTCTCCCGATGAGAGGCCTTCACCGAGCTTTTTCATATCACTGTGGTCTTACAATGATTTTGTCCAATATTTTAATTTTTTGTGTTAGATTGGAAGAAGCATCTAGGCTCTTGTTAGATTTCGACTTATATTTCGGTGATTGGTGATCGAAACTTTAGATTCTAGTGGTAGAGTCGCACTCTCTGATTTTGGTATGTGATTTCTTTCAAGTTGTGCACTGTTTTCATCAATCTTCTTCCTCGTTGCTTCTTCTAATGTAGTATTGGCATGCTCTTGTTAAATAAAAGTCTGTGATCCGTGAAGATGCTCTCTTCTAAATTAGCAAAATAGATGAATAAGGTTCACCAAGAAAAGATAACAAACTTTCTCTTAAAATCATGGATAGTATGCTCGTGCATGTCCTAGCTTGAAATTTGTTAATTCAGAGCCTCTTCTAGGATACTGAAAAGAACGAAATGAAAAAGGAGACTTGCTCTTCACCTCATGAAAGCTGAACGCTGAAAATGCTTTGGTTAACCTAACCAAGCGTAGAGTATGTTATTAAGGCATAGGCTCAAAGAAAGTGTGTTGTATCTCAATATGGTTGCAATATTTAAGTATTGGCACAAAGTTTTGGAAATAAGGAGGTATTTTAAAATATAAATATGCTCTTGTAACCGATTCCTTGTGCGTCTACGTTTCTTCCCAAAAAAGTAGTCGTGCTAACCTTGTAATTCTAAAGGAATTTCATATGTTCAATGCAATTCCCTAAATTAAACCCCAAACAAAAAGATTTTTTATTGGAGCCCAATTTATCAATTTAAGCAAATGACTAAATTTTATTGGATCTATGCTAGATCTTGAATTGCAAAAAGATAACTACGGCCCAAATCTAAGTTGTCATTTCCTATAATTGTTTCAACTCCTTAGAAAAGTAGAGCATACGGAGTCCAAGTAAGGACATCCACGTTTTTTCAAAAGAAAATCATTTTCTCTGTTCCTATTCCTAACATTTTTATTTCCATAATTAGAACTGCAACTTAAGCGGGCTGGAGAGGCCCAAGGGTCAGACCAAACCTAGTGCACTCTTAAAAACTCATGTCAGTGCCCAACTCAGACCATCAACGGCCAAATATTATCTGTACATGCCTAGACCATGAAAGTTTTGGTAGGCATGAGCTAGACATGAGAAGAGTTGTCAAACGAGCCAAGCTGCCCCCGCATATTGTGAACAGTGCGAGACCCTAACCCATAGGGCCATGGGCCAGGGCCTGGACAAGGCTTTTTTTTCTCCAAGAAAATTTGGCCAGGCACGGCCCTAAAAAGGCTCGAGTCAGGCCCTAAGAAACGGCCAGGCCCTTTTTTTAAGGCTAGCTGGTCTGGCCCGTTTTCTAGCCCTCTCAAAACTAGATTTATCAGTTGTAAGAGTACTAAGAATTGGTAGCAACCATGAAGACAGAGACCATAATCAATCAAAATATTATTTCTTCATAATTTCGATTTAATTGGACACTACATATCTGCTATGGCATTATGTTGAAGATCAATAGAATGACTGATAAATCTGCATTGGTCATAGCAAAACTAGTTACCCATTCAGGTCAATGATATAGTCAATATACTTTGCATTGGAATCGTACTAGAAAGGAGCACATCATTGAATACAAATGCTAAAATTCCAAAAATTAACATCCATGGTACTCAATTTGATGACATTTTACATGTAAACAGCAAAGAGGACAAACAAGGGTCACGCTTGAAAAAAGAGACCACCTAAGGGCCTATAAGTTCTAGAGCCAAAAAGTAGGTGTCTACATAGGCTAACCTTGGTGCTCACCTGGTCATGACGCAGTTAAGCTGCAGCAAATATGCTCATCTAGAATAAGGATGGAAGCATAATCACAGGGCTCCCTCATGCTCAAGACTCTTCTCTATTGCTACATTTATTGTCTTGATGAACAACTTTTAAGTACCTACTTGCTCTATAGCTTATGCTATTAGAGCATGAACCCAAGAATGCATATCCTGCTTAATACTTTACACTTCTCCAGCAGTTCAAAATACTAATGCCAGTGAAACTAATGATAAACAGTTCACATGGTTAGAAAACCGATCAAAAGCAAGGTTCCTGTAGTTTCTAGTTCTTTGGTGGTGTTTGATGATACAAAATTCTCTAGTCTACATAAGTATGATGCAGTCTATCATATCAAAATCTATCTATAATGCAATCTGTCATATTTGAGGCAAAAAATAAATAAGAAGAATTTTTTTTAAAAAAAAAAATTTGGCCCAGGCGTGGCCCAAGCTCGACCATAAATATTTGGCATAGGGCCTGAGCTTAGACTGGGCCTTGATATTCTGGTAAGTTGGCCTGCCCCGGTTCCCCACCCCCTGAGCCAGGCCCGGCCTATTTTGTCGACTGGCAGGCTGGGCCTGGGCTGGGCCGACCCAAGCCCGGCCTATGACATATCTAGACATGAGCTGTTCACGGGTTGTCAATTGTTTCATATTAGTTTTTGTTTACTTAATTATAAAGAATATCAACTATCATCCAAGTCTGCTGATTATTCATGAGCTTTTGTTTACTTAATTTCTTAAGCATATCATTTACCAGCAAAATGTAATAATTAGCCATAGTAATGAAGAAAAGTATTGTGAAGTCTCAAATAGATTTAGTTACAAATATAAAAACAAAGTTTCAGGACAAACACAAAAGAAAAAGCAAAAAATAAGGGATTCAAAACAATGTTATGAAATCTAGTCTTGTAACAAAAACAATAGAGAAAAAGAGAAGTCTTCAGAAGAGGTCGACATATGATTAGAGGATATTAGAGACTAAAAAAAATCAAATATTTTGTTCACATAAAATTTATGTATGTAGTTCATATATTACATAAAGATTCAACAAGCTGGGTTTACCACGAGCTAGATAGTATTAAAAAAATCTTTGCCCATGTCTGGCCCATTTTGTTTATGGGCTCTAAATTTTGTGTGTGCGTCCACCACGTTCACTATAGTACTACATCCCAAGCTTCTATTTCTAGGGGCTGGCACAAGTTCCATGGGTTGCCTAGCCCAAGTTGCACCCCTGTCCATTATTCCAATTCATCAACAGCTTCTCATGACTTGCAGCAGCCACAGCACCACCGCCCTAAACTTAAAGCAAATAAGTAATTACCGACTTTGTTCAACATGGGTCTAAGGTGGGAGAAAACTTTAGGGCATCATTACTACGACTAGATAAATTTAATATGCTTGTGATGGCAGGGGATCGTGAGGAGGTGGTGGTTGAAAGAGTAGTAGTGGTGGAACAGTGGTAGGTGTGTTAGGTGAGATTGTTAGTCTACTAGTATATTTATTTTTTTAAGGGTGTTTTAGTGGTCGTCCATATCATTTTGATGGTGCTGGGCGGGGAGGTAGTGTTTGTGCTGGATTTGGTGGGTTGGCTAACTGGTGGTCAGTTTGGTCAAGAAAGTCATGGTTAGTGGTGATAGACAATATCGAGGGACGAAAATGTGCTGATAAAAAGTTACAGCATGCCATGCAAGCCATTTCATATTAACAAGTAACAGTGCACTTATTTCCTCACTGTTAGCCTTTTTATAGTTACTGTTGGGTCCTCAAGAATCCGATTCTTGATGCATCACTTTATGGGGACAGTGTTATGGGAGGGGTTTTTTGGGATGACTATTTTTTTTCTATTAAGTTATAGTTGAGTTCTAACTTAGGCAAAAAGTCTTAGGACCTCGTTATTAATACAAGAAAAATAACTTCATTTGGATTTCAAGACTAAAGGTATGACAAGGCCCACCGCACTTGTATAGTGGGTATAAGTCTTATGTTCTCCATATTAGCCTTTATGCAAAGACTGTTGGGTACCCAACTTAACAAAATCAGCTTCTTGACGTATCATTTTTATAGGCCACAACAATATGGATGGGGTTTTAGGAATGACATTTTTTTACTTTTACTGGTAAAGATTATGGAGGAGGTTTTATATATTTTCATTTTAGAGAATTTCTTAGAGAAAGTCAAAAAATAATCTGCACAACGAATCGTGTATAATATCTACTTGCAATCGGGTGGTAGTTTGCAATTCGACATAACTAGTCGTAAGCAAGGAAAAGGGTGTAGGAGCTATAATTAGAGATCACAAGGATTGCTATTTGCAGCAATGGCCAAGTACCAAAGGGGGTTGTCTTGCGAATTACATATGGGAGCTATATGTCTCGCACCGTTTAGGAAGGATGCCGATTTTAGAAATTACGCAAAGCAGGCACTTACTTGGTGCTTATAAGGACGCGACTTGGCAATGAGTGGACGTCTCCAGAATGTTCTGTCATTCTCTACACTTTGGTTCTTGTACATAGAAGAATATTCTCGAGAGCTAAAAGATAACTCTAGAGAGATAGAAGAGAGTTCTGGAGAGTTATAGGAGAACTATATAAAAGTAAAGAGACATGTAAATATCTAGATACTATTCGAGAGTATTTTGAATACAAGATAAGGACTGCATGATCAATATAAATAGCTAAGGCCATCTCTTAATGAAGGCATCCTTGAAACCTAGAAACCTAAGTATTGTTGTACTCAAGTATTCTCCAAGTCGTGTGTCCTTTTGTTCTATAGCTCTAATAGTCACCCAAGCCAAGGGAAAAGGTTGACTTAGCATTCTAGTGGGGACTTGAATTATTAAGTGTCGCACGGCTGGCTTAGGAAAGCCATAAAGCCATGACATATAACTTTGTTGGAAGGTATTGCAAAGAAAGTATGTATTGTGGAGTGGTGAGGAAAATGATCTTAATGATGTCAGAATTCTCTTTGAAGAAGCAAAAATACAAATGTCACATTTAATTCAAGGTTAAAGTCCTCCAAAAGGAAATGAGCAGTCTACAAGCTTGTTGATTGGGTAAATGAAATGGGGAAGGAGTCTGACTTGAAGAAAGCCAAAAGTTTTATTTCTTCCTGTTGGAGAAAATTCCTAGAGCTTCATCAACAAAATCATGGTGGTTGTACTTGACATACAATCTAAATATAGAACCAGTAACATTTGAAATATAACACTAGTAACATCCATAAATAACGGTGGTAGCAGTAAGTAAATTCCAGCCAACCACCCCAATTCCTCATCTTCTCTTCTACGCAACATCAAGTAGCTGAATTTATCTTTACTATAACATATATAATCAAATTAAAACTCTATCATATACAGACTTCCAACTTCAATGTACCCATTGCATTGAACGGGATAACTGAGCATTAAATTGGAGGGCATTTGTGATGTTGTTGCCTCTTGTTCCATAGGTGGTGGCGGCGTAGGGCTGGTGACGGATTTTTATTTTCCTTGTTGTGGAGATCGTGGTAAAGAATGAGAGACACATACAATAAAGAAGATAACTGCAACTACTATCCCCCATTTTGGAGAGGCAGGCGGATGTGGTGGTGGTGGGCAAGGTAGGGGTGGAGAGGTGGGGAAATCATGCAAGACATTTTGGGGAAACGACTAGTTACTTGCGGCTGTGTTCAATAAAGAGACAATATCATCTTTATAAGCATGAATTACCTTTTGTGCTTTGCCTAATTTACCCTTATAACTCCTTTCTCTTTACCACAAGCAGTTCCCTGTAGCTTTGTCCTCACGATTTCACCAATTTTTCGTAAATAAATAAATATATATATATATATATATATATATATAATGTGCATTTTACCTCCTCTAATGAAAGAAAATTGTGCTGAACTTTTTTTCTACAATTAAAAATTAATTTCCTTATGCAGAAATAGTCTAAGTTAACCGTATTTACTCTTCTTCTTCCTCCTTACAAAGCATTTTCAACAAACCGCATAAGGGGTATTGTGAACTTTTACCTGTGCTACACTTAGGATGGTGCTGCATATTTCAATGTCACAAAAAGTCTTATGCGACACTTTTTGTGCCTAATAAGTAAGTGTTGTTGAGACGCTTTAAACTATATCCTCACAATGCACGTGTTCCTTTTTCAAAGGGCCTAAGACATTGATTAATAATTATCAAAAGTAATCCCTTAAGTAGACATTACAACACTCATTAATGCCCCCATCAAGTTGAGTATCAAGGTAGCTAGCCACTTTTTGTTCCTATTTTTTTTTTTGCTTTAGATAAAAATCCGAAGAAAATCATTAATACTCATCTACCAACTTCAGAATACAATTTACTCCATCCCGCTTTCCGTAGCACGTCTAACACCAACTGTAATCATCCATTGCAACAAACAGCATGAAAGACCGTAGGCATAACTTCCATTGTAAATGAATATGAATAAAAAAAGAATAGAGCGACCAAAAATACATAATAAGTATTACAAAATAAATTCAAATATATAAATACATTAAGGGTGAATGAAACCTGCCCATCAACTTACTCCTAAGTTGCTTCTTCAAGTTCACTACAGTGTGCGTGAGTGTGTGTTCTTCATCCTTGGAGATTTAATTCAAATTGTGGGAGCTTAATTGGATATAACTGCATAATCGAATCGAATAAAAGCTTGAAAATGTGGAAGGCAAGGGAAATTATGTGATATAAGTGTGGGGAAATGGAAAATCCATGCGAAATTTAAGGAAGAACAAGCCCAGGTACACGGCTGGTTCAGGGAAGAAGAAGGTTTGTGTGTGTGTTCAAGGTGTGATTATAATATCCCGAACTTCGGGAGCCGGTTAAAAATACCATCGGGCTCCGAAAAATAAACGGGCGCTAATTTTGAGCAATACTCGGGTCTTAAAAGCGTGTGGAAGCTTAAAAGAATTTTGGGGTTAAAATATAATTTTAGAAAATTTGGGGGCATTTTTGTAATTTTGAAAAACTTTGGGGGTTAATTTGAAATTTTGAGGAAAATTGTGGGAGTGCCACCTCATATTTAATCTAACATGACTAAGTTATCTAAACAATTCAATATGAGATGGATAAGTGAGGATTTTCGGATAAGAAGGAAAAAAATCGAAAAGCCAAAAGAGGAAACTTTCCTTTTCGGGAAAGTTGAAGAACAAAACAGAGGGGGAAACAGGGGCTTCGGCCGAGATGAAATCAAGGGAAGAGGGAGAGGAATTAGTTGAAACTTCCGAAGGTATTCCTTCCCTTCGTGGTCTTAAAATTAGTTTGTGATTTAGTTTTGCGAAACTGTGAGGGCCGTGTGTGTGTGTGTTCTTGATTGTGTGTGCTTCGGGTGTGTGAGTTGTGTATATATATGTAAGAAATCGGTACATATATGGGTGTTGGATGATTTAATTGTGTGGCTAGGGAGGGATATAGTGTATCCAACTGCGTATAGGATGAAAATTGGATGAGGTTGGTGCACGTTTTCGTATGTGCAGTGTGTGGGTTCTGAGTGTGCTTCAGTGTGTGTGTTCATACGTGTTTCGGGTGGGTGATGGGGTGTGTGAGGGTGTGATTAATTGAATGTTAATGTGAGTATTAGGGTATAAATTCATTCGGGTAGAGGTTTTGGGAGCACTTGGAAGGGTAGTCGTGGGTGAAAGGAGTGTGTCGGTGAGTTGTGTGTGTGCAGTCGTGAGGAAGAAGACGAAGTGTGTGCATTTAAGGTGAAATAGTAGGTGTTTTGATCGTGAATAGTGATCGTAAGTGTCACTAAAGGTGGAACACTATTTGGACAGTTTTTCAATGAATTTTTATAAATAGTTTGGACCAAAATTTGGCAAAGTCCAAAATAGTAACCCCAAGTATTTTTTTGAGATGTAGACTCTGGAAAAGTTAGGGAATATTCGGAGTCCGCGAAGAGCACTAAATTGGAGCACCGATTAAAGAACTTTATTGAATTATTTAGTGTAGCAAACCAAGCTGTTTTGATTTGAAAATTTTATTTTACAAATATGATTCATTATCTAAAATTTGGGGTCATTCCGAGGTCGATAGGTATTTTTCGCGAAACTGGTGTTTTAGCGCTCGGTCCAAACACCGGTTCGGGATTTTCGGATGAAATTTTTTTAAAATACTTTGTAGTCTAGAAATGACATCCAAATACTTAAAATAGCGGTTTAAGATATGTTTGAGATTTTTCCGGTGCCGAAAACCCCCAGGGGTGTTTTGGTAATTTGCCACCCGAAGGGGTATTTTGGTAATTTGACCTAAGAAAGGTATTTTTGCATAAATTTACATATGGGAAGTTTATTTTAGTGATTCTACTTATGGGTTGGCCGTTTGGGTGATTTAAGTCCGAGAGGGGCATTTTGGTAATTTTACACCCTAGGGGCGTTTCGGTAATTTTACATACCCGTTGAGGGGAGGTTCATTTTGGGAGTATGTGTGAGTTCGTATTAAGTTATACTTTTGTTCTGTAGGCTGTATTCTAATGATTCGATTATTCTGTTTAGGTTAAGGCTTAAAGACTTCCGGTTAGGATAATTTAGCTGCGGATCCAGGTAAGGGATTCTATCTGAACCTTAGGTAAGGACTTTTGTCCGAACCCTTATTCGATTACTTGTACTCGTAAGTACTCCTTTGATATATTTACGGCTAATGCCGAACTCTGAGTTATGTATTGATTATCAGCATGTTCTTGCCCAGAAAACCCTAATGTTGAACCTGAATCGGTTATTTGGAAATCTTGTGATGCTCGCATGTTATTGCGGGCTGAGAAAATTTGATAATTGTCTGTATCCACTCTCCCAAATTATTGTGATTATATTCGATAATTATTCACAGTCGTTTTGTTGTTTATCTGTGATTTTTCTTCTGAAATTTTGATTTCTTCTGAATTGTTATGTCTAAATCTGATATTTGTTCGTAATCGTTTTTGTTGTTTATCTGTGATTTTTCTTCTGAAATTATGATTTCTTCTGAAAAATCTGATTTCTTCTAAAAATTCCGAATGCTGACTTATGTCAGTATGATTATTGTTATGAGAACCCGAATTGATTTCGCGGATATGAGCTTATGCTAACGCTCATTGATATTGTTAATTTTTATGTTGGCCTGGGTACCTGTTTAGTGGGGAGGCGGTATAAGACTGGTTGAATCCTGCATGAAACGCAGGCTAGTACCCAAGTGGACTAGTAATTATTTAGTACATCATGCATGAGTACACTATATGAGCTTGTCATAATGGCATTGCAATCGCCCAGGATCAACATTTGATTTTCTTTAGCTAGAATGATTTGTACTTGGGTTGAAAGCCCTTGACAAACATTCATTGTACTTAGCTAGAAGGATTTGTACTTGGGTTGAAATCCCCTGACAAGCCTTTATCGTATTATCTGATTTGATTTCTGCTCGGATTGAAATCCCTTGAGCAAGGAAAATTTTCGTGGTACTTGAAAATGTGGACTTGAAAAGGATCTTTTATTGATCATTTTGGATCTGTTCTGATTATTAATATTTATTTTTGTATCTATTTCTGATGAACTTTGCTCAGTTTGGGTAATTATTGAATTTTGATCGTTCGAAGTGTCTTGAAAATCATCGTCGGTTGAATTTTTTAGAGTCGTGTTATAATCTCTTTTGTAGTCCTTGTACGACCTTATTGAACTCTCAAAAGCTCACTCTCCGTTTGATTCCCTTCTGCAGGTGACGATAAGCTGTAGCAAGTTCGGGAATGGGTTAGAGTCTGCCTGAGGTTCCGGTGAGCCCATCACCACTGTATAGTAAGACCCCTGCGCGGGTCGGTACTGATAATTTGTTCTTAGGAAATTTGAATTGCGAAGAACCTAAGCTGTAATAGTTTAAGCTAAGCAATTATGATCCAGTATTTTGAGAAATCTGAGTTGATGCTGAATTAGATGATTTGGGATATGTGTTAGTGAACAGGTTTGACAGGTTTGATATGATCTAGTAGGTTAACGACCCAGGAGTTCGGGGCGGCGGAGCTCCAGATTTTCGGGGGCGTTACAGTGTGTGTGTGTGTGTTCAAGGTGTGATAGTATGTGTTCGAATCTGAATAGTAACTTGTAATTGTCGCTAAAGATGAAATTTTAATAAATAGGTTATAATTTGAATTTTGTAAATAGTTAGTGTCAAAATTAGACAAAGTGCAAAACTGTAACCCCAATGTTTTTATGAGAACTACTCTCTAGAATTTTTTGAGAATTTTAGGGGTCCAGAAAGAATGCTAAATTGGGGGTACTGATTAAAGACATTTATTAAATTATTTAGCACAGCAAACCAAGCTATTTGGATCTGAAAATTTTAGAAAAATATTATTTTATGATATGTTTCATATTCTAAAATTTGGTGCCATTTTGAGGTCAATAGATATTTTTCCCGAAACTGGCCTTTTAGCACTTGGTTCGGATACCGGTTCAGAATTTTTGGACAAAAATTTTTAAATTTTTTTAGGCCAGAAATGATATCAGGATGCTTAAAATAGCATTTTAAGATATTTTTGAAAATTTTTCGATGCCCGAAACCCCCAAGGTCATTTTGGTAATTTGCCACCCCGAAGGGGTATTTTGGTAATTTGACCTAAGAAAGGTATATTTGCATAATTCACATATGGAAAGCTTACTTTAGTGATTCTACTTACGATAAGGCTGTTTGGGTGATTTAAGTCTGAGAAGGAATTTTTGGTCATTTTACACCCTAAGGGCATTTTGATAATTGCATACCCGGTAAGGGAGGTTCATTTTGGGAGCATGTGATGCGTCCGTAATAAGTTATAATATTGTTCTGTAGACTATGTTATGATGATTTGATCATTCCGTTTAGGATAAAGCTAAAGACTTCCGGTTAGGATAAGCTAGTTGCAGATCCAGGTAAGTGATTCTATCTGAACCCTGGGTAAGGACTTTTGTCCGAAGCCTTATTTGATAACTCGTACTTTTAAGTACTCCTTTGAATTAATTACGACTAATGTCAAACTCTGAAGTATGCATTGATATCAGCATGTTCTTGCCTAGAAAATCCTAATATTGAACTTGGATCGATTATTTGAAAATTTTGTGATGCTCGCTTGCTATTGCGAGCTGAGCAAATTTGACAATTATTTGTATCCGTTCTTTCATATTGTTGTGCTTAAATTTGATAATTATTCACAATCATTTTTGCTGTTTATCTGTGATTTTTCTACTGAAAATTTTGATTTCTTCTAAAAATTTCAAATGCTGACTTATGTCAGTATGATTATTGTTATTGCAATCCAAATTCGGTGATTGAGCTTATGTTAAAGCTCATTGATATTGTTAATTTTTTCATTTTGACCTGGGTTTCCGTTCTGTGGGAGGGCGTAACAAGGTTGGTCTGAATCTTGCATGGAAACATAGGCTAGTATCCAAGTATTTTGGTACATCATGCATGTGTACACTCTGATTAGTTTGCCAGAATGGCATTGCAATCGCCCCAGGATCAATGTTGATTTTTTATTATCTCTGTTCTGTATATTGTGATTGCTACGGTAATGACTGGGAAGTATTTTCTGAAATAATTTGTGCTTAGGTGAAATCCTTTGAGAAATTCAATGTATTTTGGAAAGTAATGACTGGAAATTATTTTCTCATATAATTTTTGCTTGGGTTGAAATCCCTTGAGAAATTCAATGTATTTTGGAAAGAACTATCTCAGATGATCTGTGTACGTTTTGAAATCCTTTGGAAAACCCTTGTTGTATTTTGGAAATAATGACTTTGAAAATAATCTTTTTGATCGTTTTAGAACCCATCGTGATGGTGTTTGTCTATTTTGGTATTTATTTCTGATAAATTTTGATTATTTTGAAAATCATTGACCTATTCAGTTCGTTGAAGTATTCTGGAAATCTTTGTCAGTTGGATTCTTGGAATCATTTGTAATTCTTTTGTTGGTCCTTGTATGACCTTACTGAGCTATTAAAAGCTCACCCTTCGTTTGGTTTCCTTCTATAGGTAATGATAAGCTGTAGCAAGTTTGAGAATGAGTTAGAGTCTGAGTGAGATTCTGATGAGCCCATCACAACCGTGTAGCGAGATCCCTGCACGGGTCAGTACCGTCAATTTGTTTCTTGGAAATTTGTATTGCAAAGGACTTGAGTTGTAATAATTTAAGCTAAACTGCTTGTAATCTAGTATTTTGGGAAGTCTGATTTGATGCTGAATTGGATGATTTAGAGTATTTGTCAGATTTGACAGGTTGAATGTGATCCGGTAGGTTAACGACCCGAAAGTTTGGGACGGCGGAGCTGCAGATTTTCGGGGGCATTACAATTGTTCCGATCAATAGAAATGGCAGCCAACAAGCACCTCCATAAGTTTCTTTTATATGGCAGCCAATAACCACCTCCATAATTTTCTTTTAGATGGCATCCATCAAATCCTATCTAAGGCCTACACCTCTTTAGGAATCCATTAACCATAGCAGGAAACTTTTTTAAATGAAGGACTGACTGTGAGGCTAGGCCTATTATATTTTATTTCTACTGCTGCTTGAGGGTTTGTCTTCTTCACCATTTCCTTACACATTGGAAGGTTGGCATTTGACTTAATATGTCCCTCATTTATCTCATCCACTGCCTTTTCTTGGCTCTATAAAGTTGCATTTTGCTAGGTTGCACCCCATATTTCATCATTTCTGCAAGCATACCAGCAGTTTTGATGTCTTGATTTGATCTTATGGTATTTATGAGGTTCTTGGCAATCCAAGGTGCTGTAGCTTGTGGGATTTTAGCTTCTCTAACACGTGTAGGCTAGTCCAAAAGACTTAAGCTTAAAAATTATTTTATCAGGACATACAAAAGTATGAATTCTCCAAGGGCAGCTTTCTTTTGCACAATGTCCACTTACTCTTATGAAATCACTCTTATCCTGACTAATACAAACCTCTTTTGTATCACATAGTCCTTCAATGCACTTCTAAAAGACAACAAATCCTCAGATAACATGCCTACCTCAAAAGCAATAGGCTCACATTTGCCTTTTGAAATACCTTTCCCCTCAAGTGTTTAGTATTATCCTTAACAACATCAACATTAGAGTCTCAGAGTAATTTGGTTAACAGTCATCATTTCCCTCATAGTCAGGGATATCGTCATTAAATTGTGGAACAGATTCACTCCTAGACATCCCCATCCTATCACCACTTTCTTCCGCCACATCACCACCTGAATCTGCATCACCACTTTCTCAAATTCTGATAGACTCATCGTCACTACTCACCCTCAAATTACAGTTATCTATCTCCTCATCACTGCTCACCATAGGCTCACCATTTCTCTCCTCATCACTAATTTCATTATAAAGCCCCTCATTTTCACACGTAGGTTCATGTTCACAAGGACCCTCAATTTCTGGGGCCCTATATACCATTGATGGTATTGCCTCCACAACAGACACATAAACCATCTATCAGTCCCACACTCTTACTAAACCTAAACATATCCATCAAACTCCTATCATCCACAATGTCAACACACATGTCAGTCTCACCAACAAACGCACCAATAGTAAACATTATATTGACACTGCTCGGAGTATCATTAAGTCCTAGGTCATACATGTCACTTAGCAACACTATGTAACTGTACTTATCTGGATCAAAATCAAGTATAGTGAACTCAAACCTCTTATCATAGTGAAGCCTAAGATCGTGGAAAAGAGAAGCCATTGCTGAACCTGATATAAGATATAAGGAAAATATTCCTAAATTTAGAATGACATTTCTAAAGGCTAAAGAATGATATGTAAGGGAATAGACTGGAAGCACAATAATATTACAACTATGTTAATCACTAATTGATTTTTTTTTTTAAAACGCCAACTTTTCATTACCGCAAGCTACATAACCTATACAGATACGCCAAATCCATGTAGAGAAATGGTTAACTAGACAACATACAACCAATAGTCTTATTTCAATTAAAAGTCCAACTCAACTAAAACCCTATACATCTTTACATATGCATGATGTCACAGAGGTATATTTAAATTGACAGAGAAAAAATGTTGACCCTAAAATTTGAAATCATAACATGCAATGAAACAATGTGTTGATCAATGGGAAAATATGTGTAACAAAAATGCTATATTATACAGAAAAAAAAAAACATATTGGTTCAATAGTGTAGTAAACCCTACACAATGTTCCGTGAATACTATGCAAAGAGACTGGTGAAGAACTAACCGATTTCGTGCACAATGTCTTCCTTCACCGATCAAGACTTCAATCTGTCACCAACTAGGATTTTTTTTTGTGTGGGCGAAATGAACAGATGGCAAATGAAGAGAGAGAGAGAGAGAGAGAGAGAGGGCAAAGAGAAGAAAGATAAAAGAAGATGGAATTGCACGATTTTCCACTTTACTTTTTTGCCTCCCAGGGGCGAATCGGGAATTTTAATTTTATTTAAAGGCAATCAAGTCTTATCATTAATATACATATGTGTAATTTCACCATAATTTCAGCGATATAGATGTGATTAACCCAAACATTCAAGAGTCAATAGCATACATTTGGATGCGAAGATATCCGACAATGTCTCTTCGGTGTGACGACCCACTCTAAACCACCCACAGTGCTTCACCTGCCTTAATAGGACTAGTCTAGTAAGTGCAAACTCTCACATAGAGCTAACGGTATCATACACATGAAACATGGCATTGCAGACAACGACACGCAAGAAAAGATAATCGCCCCAAGGTTTGAGACAATGAGATTCAAGAATCCACTAAAAACTTAGGAAAGACATAAATACAAGTTTCATGGGAAGATGAGTCCTTCTCAGGATATGCAAAGATGGTTTCTTTGAGGTAAGCATAATTTCGTAACGTCTATAGTTTTTCTTTTATACGATTGTTTTAGCTTGGTTCATGTCATTTCTTATTCATGCATTGCCTGTGTTAGATTCCTCTTGAGCATGGCTTTGATTTTTAAAGGTGAAGTCATAGAGAGCTTTTCTCAATTCACAGTCTGGGAGAGAAACTAGAGTAATTTCTTGATAGTATTCGTACCTTCATCCGTTTATCTTAAGAAATATATTTGACTATTGTAAGGTACAAATAAAAAGAAACATATATTCTTGTGCTTTAGCTCGTACTATAATTATTGGTCTATTTTTTTAATGGGTTATACTGTTAAATTTGTTCATCTCGAACTCGTCAATAGTTGTGACATATCTAGACACCAAAGGTTCTAAATTTCACTGTAAAAGTCGTCTCCTAAATAATATGCTTATGAAAATCTTGAAACCAAGCAATAGAAGATCATTTATAATTTTTTTTAAAAATAATTTTTGTATCATTTGAGCGTCAACTTTGTACGATAGTACTGTATGCGAAACGTCAATACTGAAAGTCCAACGTGGTGCATGTTCATTGGACGCTTTGATGACGATTTACGGACCAATTTTTTCACTGGTATAAATAAATCTTGGACTGCTGTAAGAAGCCTCTTGATGACTTGATCTATCTTCCCTTGTCTCTACATCTCTCCCCTCCTCTCTGACAAACGTCAGCTCTCCAACATCTCTCTCATTTCTTGATCTCGATTCAATCTCTTCTCTTTCCCAGCTCTTGTTCTCCCAGCTGCTCTGACTTGCTTACACACCCCAATTACCGCAAATGAACTCCGTTTTTTCTCCCCCTTCCCCAGCAGCATCCTCATCTTCATCATCTCACTCATCAATCACCACCCATTCCTTTGCATCCTCTACAGATTCATCCTTGTCAGTAGCACCATCCAGTTCCCACTATCTCTCTCCATCTTCATCTCCCACGCGTTGCCAAGGCCTCAACCTTCTTGTCAAGGCAATTCACCATGTCACGGCCGGATCAGTCGTGGGCGTCCCGTATATACAGAGGAGAGTCATTAGAAGAAGGAGGGCAGCTATGAGATTCAACAATCTCATCATAACCGAGGTGTTTCGGGAACAAAGAGGGGGAGGAGGAAAGGAGACAAAAACGAAAAGGGAGAAAAGAGCAATGGCATTGCCATCCAAGTACCAAGATTCTGTTCTTCAGCCATGGAAGACACGCAGCCGGCGGCATAGATCGATGAAGATCGGTGAGGAAACGGGTTAATCCGCTCACAGATTTGGGTTTTTGGGTTATGGGTTTTCTACTATATTTGATCAGATTCATATATTTATCGTCTTCTCATCTGTTCTGGGTATTGATTGTCCGATTCAAAATCTCTATACTTGATTCAGTTTTTGTCTTGAGGTTCTCAAGCTCAACCGGAAATACTGGTTATTTTCGGATTTGGGATTAGCATCGGCTTGAGATCTTTAGATATGGGCTTCAGAAGTATGAAGTTCGATCACCACTATTGGAGTGATCAGGCAGTTGGTGCTAGAGGTCATACTGTAGTTGACCTTTCTTTGCTAGTGTAAATTGGTGCAACTTGTGAGGAGGTACTTCAAATTTCTTCAATACATTTAAACTTCTCCTCTTTTGGGGTTTGAATTGCTTAGCAGTAGGTTACATTTGTTTCAGAAACATTACCTGTGGCACTGCTTTTATTGTTTTAACTAGGACGTGAGAAAGTTGAATGATGACATGTGAACTAGTCACTAACTGTTTAATCCAGCTCTACCTCTTGGTTCTGGGTTTCATGAGCTAAGTAGTTGTACTGCTGTTTAGGCCGAGATTGGACACTGGCACAATGCCCATTTCAGTCTCTAGCTCCCAGGTACAGGGAAATTTGAATACAGTGAATTTTGTACTTCTAGTTTCTCTCCTGTCACCAATAAGTACGAGGAACGGTCTCTTAAGGAACTGCGTTGGCCAAGTTCGTCCATAAGGTAGAATCGCCAGAGTCTTAGCAACCAACGGGCGCTGTGAGGACTCCTAGAGGCAAACATTACCTCTGCAATTGTCCCCGAGCTGCAGAGGACCTGATTTCCACCGAGTAATGGTTTGATACGGTTTGGCTTTGAAGGGGGAGATTTTTTGTGGCCCGTTCATTGATTTCTAGGAGAAGATCAGGTTTGTTTCGAGTTCTGGTAAATGTGAGGTTACTATGTTTTGCAGCACTCGCGGTGACAAACTACTGCAAAAGAAGTTTGATGATACATAGCACGTCAAGTTCCTCCTTCATACACCTAGTTTGAGTTTCAATGTGATCCAGCTCTGGTTCTTGGTTCTGGCAGGAGATTTGCCCCGCATTGAAATCTTTGGACTACGCATTTGACACCAATTTGACTTGGTTTGAAAGCTCTAACGCAATATTTGAGCTGTAGTGTGGTCAAGTGCTTCATCTTTTTCTTGGTTTTAAGAGGCTTCCTTCGAAACCAGAGGCAAAATCAATGCCCAGGAGGAGGATAGAACAATGGCATTGTCATCTAAGTACCAAGAATCGCAACCGGCCGCGTAGATCGACCAAGTTTGGTGGGGAAGAAGGTTTAAGAGGCTTCGTTTCTAGGGTTTGTGCTATTTTTGGTCTTCAAATGATCAGATTCAAACAATTGATGTAGTCATTTTGTGGGTACTAAATATTTTATTCAACATCTTTGTTCTTTGTTTGGTATTGGCTTCTGCCTCTCATAGGAACACGATCTTACGTGATAAGGTACTTCTTCTGGAACAGCTTTAGCAATAAGAGATTGTTGCTAAAACTGTTTTACCGCTATTCAAATAATATATGCCATGTTAAGGGTATTTAAGTTATTTTACCTATATTTATATCAAATTCGTCTAAGAAGCCTAGTTAGTAAGTCGATAGTGGTTTAATACATCTGTTTTTAGTAGAATAGAAAAAACAACACGTCATGAATAATACAAGGGGCAAGTGCAAAATTTATGCTTATGCAGCTTATATGTGTCAAAAGGGCCGTCCTAGCCCGGGCCCAATGGGCTAATAAGTAAAGCGGGTCGGGCAGGGCCTAGGCCCTGAAAAAGGGCCGGGCTTGGGCCGGTCCCCTCAAGAATATGAGAGTCCCAGCCCTTCGTCCAAAATTCAGAACCGAAAAACTATTTTTTAAGAAAAAATTCTTTTTAATCTTTTTAATTTTACAATATATATGATAAATTTATTTAGAAGCCTCTTCCTTTAACCCGAACTTGAGATCGGCTGTTTGTAAACAAATAGGTAAGTTACCTATTTTCTTTTTAATTATATAAAAAATTAATTGTTCACAAAAATTGACGCACGACATTATCTAATCACGTGGAAGATCTTCAACTTTATCACTGTTGTTTTTCCTATCATCAATTGGTTTGTTTTGCTCCTGGTATTTAGCATCATTATAATCTTTTCAATAAATACATAACTCTAATGATTCGAGACTAAAACGATTCCTCTTGTCATCCAGCACCTCTCGCTCGCTGAAAAACAGGACTCTAAAGCAACAGTAGAAACTTCCACCGTTAGTACATCACAGACAATTCAAAAAAAAATATATGATAATTTTTTTCCTCTTGCTTCCAAAATGTTAATCAATTAAACTTTTCTTGCTCGTCTAATGACCGTGAAGCATAATGGTTAGCATTTGCATATAAACCACTTCCATTGAAACAGGAAAGTTAAGACGAACTTGTTGAAGTTTCTTACACTCTTACATATTGTGCAACTACATTTTCAATACCCTTCAGATACGTCGTGTAGTATTTGACCCCTCTATAATGTACCGCACACGCCAGCAGAACTTCGATAGGTAGTTACAGAGTTGTTCAAACGACACACTCAGAGAAGTTATAAACGTGCTTGTCGCAGTTGAACCATAGCCCAATTTTTTTTTACTGATTTTTGAAATTGAATAATCTACACCATGCAATTTGAACCTAGGATAACAGATAATACCTCCTAATATTTATTTTATTTAATTAGAGATGACAATGGGGTGGTCGGATGTGGGTTTCACAAGATCCACACCTGTCCCGCCATACCAAACATGTGATTTTGCCCCGCCCCACCCCGCAATCGGGGGGTTGGTGATGGTGTTACCATCCCTAATCCTATGGGCTTTTCGGTAACTCGAGCTCGATCCAATCCGATCAGTACTACCATTATAGATCACTACAATCACCGTCCCTTCACTGACGAGATCCTTCAGCTCAACTTGTAGTATAGCAAACACTACCATCGTTAGAATCTGATTTTTGGCAGAGTTCCTTTTGGGCATCTACTAGATCATGAAATTATGCCCTACGCATCCTATTGCAATGCTTGCATGTAGAAGAAAAAAGCTCAATCACGTTATGCCCAATCCAAAGGAAAGGAGAAGATCTAATGGAATTTACAGGAAGGAAAGAAAGATTTGAAGATAAGACTATACTTGGGCATGTCAATCACTCCAAAGTAACTAATTATTGTAATCTATGTAATCATTACTTAAAATGAATTATAGGGCTTTGGACCTTTTGTTAGAAGAAAATGGAAAATGATGCCTTTTGTGAATGAGATCCATGGTGGACGCAGGCTACATGGATGTGGGATCCTTGGTTAAATTGCAAACAGAAATGGGGAGAAAGAGACGTATTACAGTAGCCAGGGACTTAGATACGGGTGCGACGGCTTATGGAAAATAAGAGAAAATAGGGAGAAAGAAGAAAGGGTTAGGTTTTAGTTTATACACAAGGAGAGATTGACGGCTGAGATTAAATCTTGACTAGGATTTAATGTGTAGCGGGTCTGATCGGGTTGGATAGTGGGACAGATACACTTAAAACCATACCCGCCCATATCCACTACGGGTTATGAAAAAGACCCATAACCGTCCCATGACCTAGTCATAGTAAAAAAAATCCGCTCTTGGGGGGGGGGGGGATATCCACCGGGTACGGATCCAGCTGTCATCCCTATATTTAATGTCTATTTTTTCCACTATCTTGATAAACATTCTTATTTATCTCCATCTATCTTTAACTTTGTATGTCATTTTAAGTGTTTCTAGTATAACAAAAGAGGATATGAGGTAGTACGTATCAAACAATAGAAGGGTAGACATATGAAGTACCTCCTTTGTATGCAGCTAACTACCATTCATCTTAGTTGGCAAGCCTTGGGCAAACTT
The DNA here is from genome assembly GCA_033070095.1 of Escallonia herrerae. Lineage (NCBI taxonomy): Eukaryota > Viridiplantae > Streptophyta > Magnoliopsida > Escalloniales > Escalloniaceae > Escallonia > Escallonia herrerae. The sequence continues at coordinate 129,251 of JAVXUP010000597.1, forward strand.
GGTCAGTAGGCAGTGAATATAAACTTGTTTGTATACCATAACATGTAAAAGCATATGACATATAGAGTTTCATTTGTGCTGGATATCTGTAATAGGTCTGCTACGAGAGAGATTATATTGAGTAAACAAAGCTTTAAGTTCTAATATTCTCGGGCCTTAAGTTTTAATATAAATAATCATACCCCTTAATATGGAAATATTTGGTCCTAGAGCAGCTAAACCATCTTGAACAACTAAATTAATCATATGGCAAACGCATTGAACATGAATTTTTTTCTATCTAGTACAAGTTTGAGGATTAATTTTACGTATCATCTCGTACTTAGGGGTCATTTGCACCCAGCACCATGTAGTTCTAATTTTAGCACCCAACACCAAAAATTTGAATATCTTGGTTTCTAGCGCAAAATGACAGTCCAGATGGCTTTTTGGCCACAAGTTTGTTATTTTTTTAGGGACAAAATGGTCTATTTGCCAGTGAAATTCACCTAACATCCTAGGCACCAACTATACACACCTATATCCTCCATGTCATTTTCCTGAAAGCAATAATTCTCTTATCTCTCTCTCTCTCTCCTTAGTCACCAATTACCCATCCAACCACTGCCATCATATTAGTTGCCCCCACCACACACCCACCACAACCAACCACCATTCTCCCCAAATCCCACCACTGTCACCCACCTTAAATCTCCCCACCAAGCGTCGAACTAGATTTGTAGATTCCCATCATTCTACTGCTAATCCTGCAGTAGCAACCAACTCTTTCTTTGATTACCAGATTTGTCGCTGAAGACCATAAGCTAGCCATGCCAACCAAGGCCAGCCACCAACCTTTGTTGTGTCATCACCGAAAAAATAGCCATGGGCCCACGATCGTGGGTTCTCATAGAAAGTTCGCCATTGAGTTTCACCATAGCGAAGCCATAAAAAAAATAGACAGGAGCAGTGCCGCCAAATCTACAACCACCGCTTGACCTACCATTGCAGGTGAAAAATCCAACACTGTCATTAAACCCAATTTGGGTCCAAAATGCATATTTGGAAGTGGTTTTGCTTGCTGTGGAGGTAAAAGGGATAGAAGATCGACAGTGGGAGGGACATGTTACGGTAAATGAAGGTGGCGAGGGGAGACGCTAGACGCCAGAGACGGCGGCATCGCTAGAGGTGGGTTCTTGGTGCTGATGGTGGTGCGGGGCACTGTGAGAGAGAGAGAGAGAGAGAGAGAGAGAGAGAGAGAGAGATGGAAATGACGTGAATGGCTTATAGGGTTAGTGCTCACTAGAATTTCACGAGTGAAGAGACTATTTTGCCCCCAAAAATTTAACAGACGTATGGTCAAAGGTCATTTTGACTGTCATTTCATTCTTGATATCAAGATTTTTGAATTTTTAGTGATGGATGTCAAAATTGGAATCACAAGATACTAGGTACAATTGGCCCCTAAATATAAGGTGGTGAATAAAATTAATCCCAAGTTTGAGGTTCGACCTAACAATTCACCGGTAGCATTATTATTGAAACAATTATTAAGACTAAGGTCCTTTTGTTTCAAGGAAAAATATTTTTTGGAAAATACTTTCCGTTGTTTGGCGTGTTGAAAAGAAGTCATTTTCCTAAAAACCAACCCGTCACTTTTCGCTCGTCTGCCTCGTTCTCACTTCTCTTCATCTCACTTCTCTGAACAAAGTGAACGACACCACTGTCCTCCGCTACCTTCCAGGTTTGGCCACCATGCCTTCCGCAACCATTGCCTCCACAATCTTCCAGGTTTGTCCAATCTCTCTTTCTTCCTTTGTGTATCATCTCGTTCTTCTCTCTCTTTCGCTTTCTGCTCCTCCTTCTTCTCCTTCTTCAATCACCATGAAGGGATTAGATTTGCAAATGAATTAGTTGTTAGATTTTCATATTGTTGACCCGCGGTACAATTCGAATGTCATTGTGGCTGCTACATCTGATTATTGAACAAGGGTATCCGGCATCAGCAGAAAAGAGCTGTAATTTGTTGCTAAAAGACCTTAAATCGTCACTAAAAAGGTAGATCTGTCACGTATTTCCGTAGGATCTGACTTTTTATAATGATTTTTACTTTGGGGTGAAATCCATCGGCAACATGTATATACACAGTGCTGTGCAGTAGGTTTAGCTTTTTCCCATTAGAATCTCCACTGAAATAGATGGGTTTCTAATGTTAGTGCCTAGATTAAACAGAAATAGTATTGGAGTTATGAAAAGCCCAGTATTAAAATGGTACCGTGACCGTTTATGTATGAATTGATAAATACTCTATACTGGGATAGATTATGGCTGAAATTTTGTTGTTTCTTCTGGACTTTTTGTGTTCTTGATGATTTAAATGGTGAGTTTTCTTCAGACCTCACTAAGGAGAAGGAGAGAACAAGAAAAGAAGGAGAGACGAGTGATAACAGCACAAACTTTAGGTGGCCAATTCCTATGGACCGCTTGTTCCTTGAAATTCTTGCTGATGAGGCCACTAAAGGAAATAAACATTCAAGTTCATTCAAGCCCACGTAATTTTGTTCGAGTTGCACCAGCAACCAATCAGAAGTTTGGATGTGAATGTTCACCACTCCATGTAGAGAATCATCTTAGGACTGTGAAGAAGACATGGAGTACAATATCACTCCTTCGGGGCAGAAGCGGATATGGTTGGGATGCGAATTTGAACATGATTGTTTGTGACAAGCAACAGTATGATGAAGAAGTGATGGTATGTGTATTTGGAAAATATTTCTGTTTTGGCCCCATGGCATTTATGTTCTTATTATGGTTCTTTAGTTAGTATATGCATCAATCTCTTGTTTTCATTTAATTGTCTTGAGGATCTTGTAGGCTAATTGTTGGATTTGCAAATGCACTAGTGAATTGACTGTAAGTTCTACAAGGTCTATAGGTCTATATGCATTAGTTGTTGGTAGATTAGAGTAATTGGTTCAATTCATGGACTTTGTACCCTGTGATCTTTCTATTAATTCCCTTCTAAATCGGCATGTGTTATGTGACCTTTGTTGTTTGGCTTGTTTGCTTGAATCCTCACATTACAACACAGTCAATCATTAAAGCCAAAAAGCTTTAATGTTTTAATGACACCAGCACATGGATTACCTCTCTTTTAGACCATTATTATGCTTTTCCCTGATTACCTCCTTTGGGCAAACCTTAGCAATCCAGAAGATTGCCAACAGATTCATAAATAAATGTACTGAAGTTTCTTCCAGCACCCAGAGGAAGGAGAATCCCCATTTCCATTATGGACTGTTCCTAATCATACCACAAGCATAATTTGAATTCTAATGATGATCTTCTTGCAGTAAGAAAACAAAGTCCTAATACCATGTTTTAACTAAACCGACCTTCAAAACAGTTGACCAAGGATCAGGTGAGCATATTTCATGCCCTTTTTAATTTGTCCTTTCAATCACAGAAAAGCATTTGCTCCCTTTGGAAATCTTGAAGAAACAGAAAAGGCAGCAACTGGTTAGGTACCCTTTGAAAGCATCTCTTTAAACAATGTGCACTAACACCATTGCCAGACAGATTATGGGCTTCATAAGAGAGGTAGCAGAAATTGGATTACCCCCTTAATCCCCTTGTGATTTTGGTTGTTTGTGCATATACTAGTACTATAATACCTATTGTTCTTCATCTGAATGCTTTTTCTGTTCAAAGTCTTATTGTAATGCTGCTGCTATCCCTTTTGATTAAGCCTGAATGTAAATGATTGCCTATCTCTCTTATGATCTTCTGACTAGAAATTCTGTGTTCATTCATGCTATGTTTGTTCTGTTCTGTTCTTCTTAAGATCTTTGGTCATGGACAAAGATTTGTTTTAGCTGTTTTAGTTAATTTCCTACTCTGGGTATAGAAAATCGTTTTTTTCTGGGCAAAGCAAAGCATAATCCTCTAAAGTAAAAGGTGTCTTCTAAGCTCATTATGTCTGCAACCATATTCAGATATCCTTCTTAGCTGTCGAATTTGTGCTTAACCAATAACTATGTCATATCTTGTTAGATATACTCTCTTTGAACCGATTACACTTGATTCTTGAATAGAGATGTCCTGCCAACGAGAAATATTTGAAGAAAAAGATTGACATGTAGAAAGAGATGGCTTTAGTTGCTGGCAAAGACATTGCAATAGGTGATTTTTCAGTGTCATATGGTGATCTAGAGCTAGAAGAAATATATACAGGTTGATTCGACAACGTTAGATGATGACAATGAAGTGGCGGAAAAAGGGAAAGACGGTTCATCTACAACAACATCGTCATTTGGAAGGCATCATCGAAAGAGAAAGCGTGAAGATGAGGATACGCGGTATGATAAGTTAGCGGGAGAGATTGGGCAGGTCGCATTAGCAGTCAAGCAACTCACTAAAAATGAGCTTGTGATTAGTGATTTATATGATGAAGTGATGAAGACATAAGGTTTTGATGAAACTTTTTTGGCAACGTTTTTTCGACTATTTGGTGGAAAATGAAAAGCAAGCAAAAGCGTTTATGGTGAAAAGTGGCAACCTTCGAAAGATGTGGATAGCAAATTTCATGGCAAAGCATTTAGCGGGAAAGTAATTTTGGGATTTATTTTATGTAAATAAACTGATCTTCTTGGTTATATTAAAACATTTTTGTTGTACTTGTTTTTTCTCTAAGAAGATGTATGTTGCTTGGATAAGGTCGTCGTTATGTTTACTAACGTTTATGATGATTTTATCATGTTTATACGATTTTCTTTTTACTTTTAATTTTTGGAATAGGATCATGAGTGGTTTTATCACTTTTCTGTGTGTCGTCCAAACTGCGGAAAAGAAATTCATGAAAATGTCTTCAGGAGCCTTTTGTTTTCCCGAAAGCATTTTTTGGAAAGTGTTTTTCGCGAAGTATTTTTCGTGAAATAAACAGGGCCTAACACTCATTATCTTGTGAGTTATATTGAAGGTGTGTCATACTCGGATTATAATGTCTGCAACATGTGTTACATCATGTGGATTTGGAAGGAAAGATTTCAAAAGTAATGATTCTCTTGTGCATAATTCACTCAGAATTAGATGTGACGTCACACAAGAATAATTAAGGATAATATAAGGAATTATTCAAATATTAGATTTAAGACTAATTTTACCATGAAAATTTCAAAATAATCAATTAAGCATTGCTTAAATGTATAATATTATTTAAGTGCATCGGACCTTGTAGCATTTCTATGAATCTTTTTATACAACATTACATATAAGTATTCATATATCTAGTACATTTTTCACTGTACACAACAAAATTAGCAAGACCGTCTCTTTGTTCTCCTTGAATGTAAATAAATACCTTATCACCAAAAGATAATTGAGTTTGACTCTCATCCAGATGGCCTTGTGAAGATGCACAGTGTAACATCCAGGATTTTTTTTCTTCCAGAACGTTAGACAATCGATCGATCAATCACTTATTCATAATATTCACTACCCAAACGATGTTCACTTCTAACTCTAAAATCACTCAACTCAAAGCGGGTGTCGCACACGACCAACCTAGTCGAAAATTTTGTACGTTCCTTAAAGTGTAACGATATCTCAAAGTCATAATAAATTATAAAAAATGCTTTTATAGCTTAAAACATTATTAAAAGTCAAAATAAGAATTTTCTGAAATTTTGAATATTTTCAAATTAAAATAATTTCTTTAAATGTAAGAAATCTCATGTATGGCCATAATTGTTTATAGTTGAAAATAAAATTTCATAATTTTTGTAACAACTTTAAAATACTTATGAAATTTATAAAAATTAAAATTAGAATTTAAAAAGGAAGAAAACTATTTTTAAATTTTCTATATTGCTAAAATCAATGCGATATAGAAATGATAACAAATTAACTCTAAAAAAATCACCAAACTTAAGATAGAACTTATTTGTACCATAAAAATACTACTCAAAATTTTCCAGAATATTTTCATGAGTTTAAAGGATCCAAAATAATTTTACAAATCTGAAATTACAGAAAATACTAAAAATACATGTGATTTCAGAAAATTACAAATTTTTTCCAAAAATTCTAACTTAGCATAAAGTATCATAATTTAAAATTTTACATATTAACAATCACTGTACACCACCTAATATATGTATCGTACGTAACGCTAACTCGATACCTACTAACTGCGTACCCAAAACTCACTTCTTCTTCTTCCTTAATTTGCTGTACCCTCACATTTCATCCGTGCACACACATGTGCACTTCAACACACCCACACACACCCCCACCCCCCCCCACCCCCCCACACACACACCCGTTAAACACATTTATACACCTTCACATACACAAAACACATGACACACACTACACACACATAGTCACGCTCATAATGCAAACACTATACTGCTTCCCTCTCTCCTCTCCTTATACACAGCACAAACAAACATACAAGATACACACACTATACACCCATTAAAACTCATGCAAGCACACTATAATCACACACACTAGCACAAGCACACAATGCATTCAATTACACACAAAACTCAAAGACAATTCAAGCACTCAGCTCACTGCACCTGTGGCTTCCTTTTGCTATCCATTACCCCAATACTCACACAAACACTCACAACATTATTGCGTGTCTTCCCACACCCACTGCCTCACGGCAGTGGGTATTTTCTTCTCCCTTTTTTTTTTTTTTGTGTTCAAACACACTACACACACATTTCTACACATTCGTAACACACAAACATATGCTCACACACCCACACATATTTTAACACACGCACACTGACTGGTCTTCACCCATTTTACACACACACACAAAGCATTTTTCACACACACTCACACCAAAGACGACACAGCAAACACTCACGCACACAACACAACACACACACAAAATACACGGCTGCACAGCAGCCTACACACGTACACACCACGCATACACTTACCATAACACATAATACAAATATACCCACAGCTGCACAACAGCCTACATACCACGGCATGCACTCACTCACAGCTGCACATTTATCAGTTCACAACCCCTCCCTTACGCATCCTTACACCCATTAATACCTACCTTATAAGACACCCTATTGTACCTCATGGCAGTGGTGTTTCTTCCCCTTTTATACACCCACACTCATGGTTGCCTTGCAGCCCTTATTCCAACCTCATCACACATCCACAAACACACACAACCACTCTCTCTCATACACTGCAATCTCCCTCTTTCATGGCTGTTGTTGTAGCCCTCACTCACCCATACATACACGTGAAATGCAGCCTTCGAAACAGCCCTAAAGTTCTTTCTTGCGGCAGTCCTATCCCGGACCCATGCTCATAATAAAATACCCGTCACGCACACAATGAACTACCTGACGACACCCTTTACATATCCCCCATGTTCTTTGAATAAATGTTGAGAAAATTAGCTAGACGGCTTATCAGGAAGATCTCGCCAAAAAAATCCTTAGTTTTCTTCCCTTCTCTCTCTCTCTCTCTCTCTCTCTCTCTCTCGCTCGAGCTTCAGAAAAATGGGAAACAGGTTTGGGACGGCTGCTCTACAAAAGATGTATATATATAAAACCCTAAGTTGGCAATTTACCAAAATCACCCTAGACTTTGGACTATTTTCAAAATTCACCCAAAATTTTATATTATTACAAAAAAGACCCAAATAGTTATTTACGATATGTTAACCCTACAGTTGTTTAACTTAGGATTATATTTGATTTTGATGGTAACTAACATTGATGATTATGTTTTCTAACATTCATTGAGTTGATGAAACAATGGGTACAATCTCATACTCATACAAATGGACAATTAAACGAGCAAATCAATCAAAGACACTCAACAGAACGCATCAAAAATGGAATTCTTCGATTGATGTTTACGATATTTTTATTCCTTTCTTTGTAACTAGTCACAGAGAGTTGATCGTATCGATGACCGTAACCTAGAGTTTTCCCATAGGTTTTCCTTGCATGCATAAGCGTTTTCATTCTTTAAAAATAGGGATACTGCATTTTCAGGAATAAATGCAGTCGACCGCAAGTTAGGCAGTGAGGTATTATAGTCGATGCATTCCAATACAGTTGACTGCAATAACTTCCAGTAGCCTATTACAGTCGACTGCATTGGAATACAGTCGACTGCAATTGGAATTTTTAAAATTCTAACGACTACTTTGGGAATAAAATCGACTGCAATGGTGCAATACAGTCGACTGCGTTTTCCGTTTGGCACATTAAATGCCCTACCTACTTCCAAATGGTCATATTAATTCCCACACCTATATAAACTCATGTTGGGCATGGTTTTCATTCATCAATTGCATTCAAAGCCTTCTTATCTTCCATATAATCAAAGATCAAAGAAAATTTTTAATCTCTCTTGGTTTTCATTGTTTTCTCATCCATTTCAAGAGGGCTTTTATTGTGAGCTTGCATTTGAGAGATATACACTTTCATTAGTCATCATACACTCATTTCTCTTGTTCTAGAGCTTAAACTTGTACTCATCTACTTCTTGAGAGTGAATCTTTGTACACAATTCTTCATCTAAAGTTTCTTGTATCAAATCTTGGGATTGTCAAGCTTTGGAGCTTTGGGATTGTCAAAGCTGGTTCTTGATTTGGGCATAGCATCAAGGGATTGTAAGAGGTTCGATCTTGACCCATAAGAAAGATCATTTTAGTGGATTCTAGGGCCTTTCAAGGGACTTCCTTGAAGGGGTAGACGTAGGCTTGAGGATAATTCGAGCCGAACCATCTAAATCTCAAGTGTCAAGTATCTCTAAGCCTTTCTCTCTTTACATTATTGATTTATACTTTTGTTGAGATTGGTTAGCTTGCTTATTTGAGATATTGTGATCGTGGTTTGGTGTTTGAAGCTATCTAAGTGTTCTTCATAATTTCTCTAAGTTTGTTGTGATCATTTGTTTAATTTTTAAAGTAGTCTTAAAATCCTATTCACCCTCTAGGGTTATTTTATTGGTTTCACACTAGAATGATTTTTAATGGGTTGTTACATAATCCCGCTCCACTAATAGTCGCTAAAAGTTGCTAATAAAATATCGACGCTAACTATAGGTATAAAAATTATCTCTAAAGGTTTTTAAAAATACCGTTAACACTAATCATTGCTAAAGACCTCAATCAGTATCACCTATAACTGTTATCATAAAGCTATAACTTATGGTTTTCAAAAATTTTGTCGCTAAAGATTACCGCTAAAATTTCACTCATGAAAATTGACATTAAATCTTGCGTATAAAAGTCGTCGCTTAAAATAAATTAATCGCCTAAGCATTATCAAGGTTCAGAGCGTTACACACAGGGCCTCCAATGCCAATTAAGATGAGAATTACCATTATCACAAGAAAACATTTTAAACAATACTTACATTGAGTTTTGGGTACGCCATCAAGCATTACCTTTGTAAAACGCTTCCAACACCTAGGCTCTATTTGGTAACATTTATTTTTCAGTTTTTTCACTAGTTTTGTCAATTGGAGAAAATAAACGCGTTTGACACACAATTTTCATTTTTTTCTTCAGTTTTAGAAACCAGTTTCTAAAACATGCCTATTTTTGAAAACTCTAAAAAGGAGTTTTCGGTTTTCGGTTTTTGATTTTTATTTTGAGACCACCGCTACCCTCCCATCGTCTGCAACTATCGCCCATCGCGACTGCCCACCGTTGGCAACTGGCAGCCTCCTCCGACAGCTGGCGGCCACTACCGGCAGCCATCAGCCACCGCCGACGACCACCGCATTGCCCCACCACAGCCACCGTAAGCCCACCACCGAAGAAATAAACTCAAAATAAAAACTGGATAATCAAACACCCATTTGTTTTGTAAAAAAAATAAAATTAAACTGGTTTTGGTTTTTATTTTTTTGGAAACAGAAAATCAAAACTGGAAGTGTTACCAAATGCTACCTTAACTCCTGAGGTATGCTCTAAATTACACATGGCACTCCTGAGGTTTACTCTAAGTTACAAATGGCTCCGCCTAAGTATTTTTATTCCTCCCCGCCCCCTGTAGTTTGGTACTGTGTTACATAACACTCATTTTCGTTAGGGCACCATGAGAAAAAATTAGGGCAACATTGATTTATTATGATATACCTAAAATGCCCTCGTCTTCTCCTCCTCTTTCTCACTAGAAAAAAGCCCAGCTACTGCCCGCTTTGATGCCCGCCCAGGGGCGGATCCAGAAAGTCTAATCGCGGAGGGAGGGGGGGGGGGGGGCGAAAAGACATAAAAAAATTGATGACTAACTAAATGAATGAAGAAGGTTCAAGTTTACATAAACCATGAAAAATAAAAGACACTATACATTGATGGTTAAAGCAAAACTCGGCGTTCTTTATAGTCACAAAAATCATCAATGATTGAGTCTATAGTAAACGTTTCCACAATATCTTTCTCAATGTGCACATTGGGATCACTTCCTACATGATTTAGAAAAGCACAATCTTTTCCGTTCTTAACTTTTCTCCAACTTTTAAATCCCTCAATAGTAAATGCACTTTGTCCAGAATTTGCCCCCGGCTTATTAAAGAGAAAACAAGGCAAACAAAAGGCTGCACCCTTTGTAGGAAAATACTCTAACCATGATTTAAATAATTCGAACCACGAAGATTGAAAGCGACGAGGATGACTTATTGGTCCAGATTTTGGATATGAAGAAAGTATGCACTGATATGGACCGACATTGATGTATCTTCGTCGAATTTCATCAAGTTGATTGGCAGGATATTCCCATATTTGTGGCCACAATTCTGGATCACGCTCAAAATCATTGATAACGTTCGTACTTTCAAGTCTTGGAGATTTTTTAGGGCGACCTTCTGGACTCGGAATCTCAACGTCAGTAGCTTGATTAGGAATTGGCGTGACAATGTTATCATCATTAACATTCTTGGTTGGAGGAAGTCGTTCATCAACATTGCTACTGCTAACATTTTTTGTTTGAAAGAAAGAATCAGTTGTGTGTGATTTTGACTTTCTCATCTACAAAAATAAGTATATTATAATTAGCATAACTATTGAGTACGGTAAATGTATAGTAAATTGCTCACTTCGTGTTTTTTTCGTAATTATTGAATACGTTAATACTATAAGAATTAAACTAATGAATAGTGTAACTATTGAAATAGTGTAACAATTGAATACGTTAATACTATAATAATTAAACTAATGAATAGCATAACTATTAAAATAGCGTAACAATTGAATACATTAATAGGATAATTAGCGTAACTATTGAATTTGTTAATACTCCAATAATTAAACTACAAACAAAAGAACTCACCTTGATCAATTCGTATTTTTTTGTAATCCGGAGATTTGAAATTTAGGATTTGAAAGAATGAAGAATGAGAACAAAAGATTATGACGGCCAGTGACACAAAGAATAAAGAATACAACACAAAGAAACCCTAATCAATTAGTTATGATATAATGACATTTTTGTAAATACGTAAAATGCGAGTATCTAATTGAAATAACTAAAAAAAAATTTCCAAAAAGTTGGGGGGTGCCGTGGCCCCCCTGGTCAGGCAGGAGCTCTGCCTCTGCTGCCCGCCATTGCCGCCGACGACTTGCCATTGCCCACGTACAGGCACATACATACACATTGAGAAACAGAAAAATTCGTGATGATGGGAGAGAAAATAAAAAGATACAGAGATTGGAGGCAAATAAGGAAAAAAAAACAAGCAAGGCAGAGAGAAAAACAGAGGAAGACAGGAAACAGTTGCAACTTTTTTTTATTTCCAGACTTCTTTCTCTTCCCCTATGTAACTCAATCTCTCATTTTTCTGTAATACTTACGATATGGGGGTATTAACTGGGTTCATGGGCAGCGGCAAAGTGGATAAGAACCGGTGGTGGCTGTACGACGGCTTGAGAGTAGTTATCCAGCAGTGGTGGCAATAGATCTGGGCGGTGCAAGATTGATGTGATGCATACTGGAGGAGGGAGACAGTGCCTCTTCTATTGGACTTGCAAGTATGTCTTTTTTTGCTATTCTAGATGTTTTCACAAATGTAGTGTTTGTGTTTGTAAAAATGTCTGACAGATTGTTTTTGGGGGGTTTTGTTGGTTTAATGCTGTGAATTTGGTTAACGTTGTCTCAGGTGGAGGAATCAAGGTTTGTGTTTGAGTTAAAGACTATTCAGAGAATGGAACTGTTGGTGCTGTCTACTCTCAGGGTGGAAGATGAATCCAGTCACCCCACTTTCATTCTTGGATCACATTGTAAGGAGGCTTGGATTGAAGACCCACCAACATTGGGAGTTCCTGTGGAAGTGTGAGCGCCCCCTCCTCTCTGTAATCACCGATAAGCACCTCAATCAGCTAGCCGTTCACTATTTGGTAATAGAAACATACATATCATGTGATGTTTCAGTTATAACCAATCTGGCTTAACATCTTATCCTCCTAGTTTAAAGAATGATGTATGTAGTCTTCCATGTGATAGCTACTAGAATTTCTTTTATTAAAGGGCTTGAACTTTTTATGCATTAGAACATCAAAATCAGCTGATGGGTTAGTTATCAATACTATAATTGAGTAATATGGAAATGTAGAATCTGGAACAAAGATAGACCCTCAAGTGGCATCTGCTGAGAGTTCAGCATAACTGGGTGACCCTACCCATTTGCATTAATTTTTTGTTTTATCTTTTTGGCTATGGATGTAAGAAACAGTGGCTTTGTTGCTGCTGCTTTTTTGGTGGTCCGTGGCTTCGTCGACAGTGGGTGTGGCAGTCCAAAGGATGCTGTCAGCCTCTGTGTGTGTGCACACGCGTGTATGTGTGCGTGTGAGAGAAAGAGAGACAAATTAACTTGTTTATCAGGGATATGGCTGTCATTTCATTAATTTTGTTAACTCTGTTAACATAAACATAGAAATGTGTAGCTTAGTGTAATAAAAATACTTAGGCGGAGCCTTGTATAATTTAGGGCAAATCTCAGAGGTACCGTGTGTAATTTACCCCTAATTAAATAATAAATGAATAAAAGTACTAAATAATAATGTTTAGCCAAGAGACAAAGACTAATAATTAGCCAAGAGACAAAGACTAATAATTAAAGAATTTTAATTCAAAAAATTGATAAGGTTAATGCTTAGTAATAAATAAGAATGCAGAAGAAAGTTTGTTGAGTATATATAAGAGAAGTTGTGAATTGGTGTGAAAAATGTAAAAATAATAAATCAATTTATAGAATTTTCAAAACTCATGAAAGACCAAAATATCCTTAAAAACTAGTATTTTATAGTTGTTGAGAGGGTAAATATTTAAAAGCATATAAAATAATTGGTAGAATAAGGTTGAACAAAAATATCCCTTAAACTAGCCGTTAACAACAATAAATTTTTTAAAATCTGGCCATCGGAGGGAATTTGAAAATTAGAATTTAAGTGAAACGGCCAAGGCAGGGCTGGCCTAGGCTTTGAACGAGCTTGGACTCGAGCTGGACTTGTATAAAGGGCCAGGCTGGATAATGGACCGGATTTGGTCTTAAAATGCGTCGAGCTGGGCCAGGTTGTTTTATGGAAAAAAAGAAAGCCCTTCCCTGGTCTAGGCCCTGTGCCTTTTGGCCCCGAGCATGCATTGTTCATCCAATGGGCCGGCCAGGTTTTTTTCGGGCTTGCCAAATGAGGACCCGACCCGTTTGACACCTCTAATACTGTTCTGTTTTCAGAAGAACGCAAATCGAAGAGGAGTTGCAAAATGAATGCTCCTATTCCACAGCCTATCTTCTCAGAGATCAAGGCTACCCACTAACAATCAACAATTCATTGATCAGTCAATGTCTCATATTTAATAAGTTCATCTCCAACCGAAGACCCAATGAGCATGCCATGATTCCCAACGTCCCTTAATTCTTTTTGTTCATCTAATCTGCTAGAACTATAATTTCACGCGCGCCCACACAAATGCAAACAGACCCTGCTGTTTCGCTTGCAAACATCTAATGTGAAAGAGAATAACAGGCTTTTCAAAGGGGCTCACAATTTGAGCAGCGAGTAGAATTTTTTTGAACTTCCGGAGAATTTTTTTGTTGAAGGACTAGTATACTTACATGCGGACCTGGCAAAAACTGAATCGGACCCGCAGGTCTACCTGTACCCGGGCAAAAAATCCGGCTACGGGTACATAATTTAGAGACCCACTGATAATAGACCCGTACCCGAATCGACCCGTAAAATCCGGATCAATCTGGGTCGGTTATCGGGTACTCGGATTTACCCGGTTATACGCCTATATATAAGACTTTTTAGGGTTACAACATGTCATTCTCTCCTCTTCTCTTATTTTCACCGCCCTTCCTCTCATGTCTCCCTCATAGATCCCCCCTCTCTCTCTCTCAAAATCTGCCAAAGTCACGGCCACCCACGGCGCCACGTCGGTCAGTCTCGATCCATCGCATCTCCGCCGCCATTGGTCGGTCCCTCAGTCACTCTGTCACCTCGTCGCCATAGGTTGGTCACCCCTGGCCTCGTCACCACCGATCGGCCACCACCATGGCCCTGTCACCGACGGTCGGTCACTACTGTGCCCCGTCACTACCGATCGGTCGCCACCGTCGCCGATCGTCACTCTGTGCCTTGTGGTTGTTGGGTAGATCTTGATGGTTGGGTAGATCTTGGTTGTTGGGTAGATCTTGCAGATTGTTGCGTTTTTTTTATCAGATTGTTTTTTTTTCGATGGAAAGATGGGTAGATCTTAATGGTTGTTGGGTAGATCTTGCAGATTGTTGTGTTTTTTTTTCCAGATTGTTCAGATTGTTTTTTCTTCGATTGAAAGATGTTTAGATTTTTGTGTAATGAATGTTCAAAGAATTATTTGACTGTGGGAGGTTAAAATGTCTAATTAGCAGGTGACTAAAATATGTTTATTCAAAAAATTAATTAATCAGAAATTAATGATTTACAGGGTATGGGTTCTCACAATTCTTACTCGAGAAAAATCGGGTAAAATGTACTCGACTTGTTTTTACCCATACCCGATCGGATTTTATCCGTAGCCGGCGAGTATACTCGTTTGCCAGGTCTGCGGGTCACTTTTGTCGCAACAAATTCATGTTTCTAGCATTGTTGAATGTGAATTGTTAAATGTGAAAGATAGTTATGAACTCCATGGCTTTTTTTTGAGTGTTTTCGTGCTTAGATAAAGAGCCTCACTACTAGCGATAGACATTCATAAAGTTGGCATGTTAACTTATTTATATCAATCCTATATATAAAGAGAATGCACTTTTTAATACAACATCTCTTGCGACGTTACATAACCATCTGATTACATTATGACACTTGACATCCTAAGAAATATTTTGAACCGCAAGTCACTACCTATAAGAATATGTTTGGTCTTCACAATTTGAAATATATTATAAAGGCCAAATTTGATATTAATTAAAATTTCATATTGCAAACTTTATTTTTATACACGCATGGTGTGTGTCGAATAAAACAGTACTCGAAAGTTCACAAGCGGCTGAATATTTTTATCACGATAACTAGTACTTACTTTTATGCTATTTTCATGAATACGATTGAGATTTTTGGAAGGCCTCAAACAAAGAAAAGATTTTTATGACAGCCAAGAAAAAAGGAAAAAAGGAAAAAGAAAAATGTGAAGGAATGACATTCAGTCCTCACGAGTTGGGCGAAGAGGAAGCTTGGAGGTTTGGGATTTGGAAGATGTGCTCGGATTTGGTGAAATGTTGGAGTATTAATACTGATTCGTCACTTAATCAAAGGTTTTTATGTGGATTTTTGGCTTAAACCCATCTGATGGCTATGGTTTCTTGGGAGGCGATTCACCTAGGTTTTCTCATGATTTATGGAAGAAGCACCCAAAATTCAGATTTCGCAGTTTACCAAAATCAACGGATGTAGCTGGTGAAGATGAATCTCGACAGTTAAACTTTTATTACCATTACCATTAAGAAACTTAAGACATCTGGTGGTCCTTTCTTTTGAATGTCCTATTCTCGCTTATTCTTACCTATATTTATATTTACATTTATACTATATATAATGAGAAATCTATTTTTGGTATAATACTCTTTTGGTGTTACATTGAGAGTGACTCTGGCGCTGACACGTGGTCATTATGAGGACAAAATTGTAAAATATAACTACCCACTCTCCGTAAAACCATTAGTTACAAACACCCACTCTCTAGCTACCCATTTTTTTTTTCTACATTTCACCTTCTCCCTCAAATTTGAAGAAAATTAAAACTACAATCTGCCAATTGCATTTGTAAGCGACAGTGGGTAAACAAATTATCTCAAAATACATACCCATAGTTTGCAATTACGGAATCGCACACGCAATGCGTGTGCACGCATCTCTTTGTATATAAATAAAAAACTTCTTTTAGTGTAACACCTCTTTGCTGTTATCAATTACCTATCTAATTTGGTGACAAGTGGCATTCCAAGAAATTTCTTTGAAAAATGATACAAAATATAAATATTAAATGGTAAATAACTACTTATAAAGGTATGTTTGGTTTTCATAATTTAAACTTTATTAAAAAGTATAATTAAAATAAATTATAAAACCCAAACTTGATAGTACAAAAATATCATATTCCTAACTTTATCTTTGCACATGTTTAATTTTAACAATTTCAAATTCATTAAAAAACTGTAGTTAAAAAATTAAATCGAGGTTTGATATGATGATAATATTTTGCTAACTTATTTTGTCACAAGCATGACTAACTTATTTTTCTTCTATTTAAGATTCATTGTACCGAATGTGACAATAAACACTTATACGTGGCGTTTGATTTTTTTTAGTAACAAAATTAATATTATTAACTTTATTTTTACAAACGCATTGTATGTACCACGATCACTCGTATATTATTATGACATTGGTTGCATTTGGATTATCGTTCTTCATATGACATGTGCTCTCCTTTATCTTTCATTCTGTCGTTTTACGTTCTCAACATGTACTCAATTCCACTTTCATTGTTTGACTATTTGATGCAGGGGGATCTACGTAGTATATGTGCATGTTTGAAGTGATAGCTATATGTCTATTGTCTATTCATGCTTATTAGTGTCATATATATATATATATATATATATATATATATATATATATATGTATATATGTCTATATATGCCTGAGATAGTATTGTCTTTGTAAATAATGGGAAAATGTTAACTCTGTGATTTGGATTAAAACAAATTGTCTATGGCTGTATGATCCATCCTAGACTTGCTTTTAACAAGGGTATTAGAGTCGGGTTGAGGGTTTGAGTCCCCAGGGTGCTTTTAGGGGAGGTTCAGTTGGCAAATAAAAGGCTGGCCACTGCATCCATCAATTCCCTCGTGTACTCGTGCAATTGCCGTTGTATCAGAGGTGGAAAGAAGTAGAATTATGCCCTTACTAGCTTCAATTACTTTTATGCAGTACTTAGTAGGCGATTGATCATGTAACTCGCAATATTTTTTTGTTAGCTATTAATTCACCAAGGATATTTCGATTGTTTGTGCCTACTCAAAATTTCATTTCATTCAACTTGTGGTAAAGTTTGGGATTGTCAAGCTTTGGAGCTTTAAAGTTGCTTAAACTCGATCATTTGTGTGTGGATAACACCAAGGGAATTTTATGCTAGCTATCTCTTGACCCAAAGGTAGATCATACTAGTTAATTATATAGCTCTGGTAAAGGATCTTCGTGAAGAGAGCTCTTGCAAGGAAATTATTTGAATAGGTGTTATAGATTCGAGGGTAGTCAAGGCTAATTATCGAGATCATCATCTTAAGTATCACTAAACACCATGTCTTTACTTCAATGTCCCGTAATTGTCATGGCATTGTTCAGATAGCATGTTATTATTACTTCAGACTGTGTAGATGATTTGTTGTAGTTGTCTTTGTCCTCAGGTTTCACCCAGAATGTCGATTTTGGGGGAAATTTCAATTTGTTAGATGACAAATTATCCCCATTTCTGTACCTTTTCGGGTACAAAAGATTGAAGCATCTCGAATCATCAATGTGATCGTGGTAAAAAAACCATGATAGGTTAGGATATTGAGAGTCACCCCAGCGTCCGTGATGATGTGCTCCCTTTAATTGGCACATTGTAGCTAGTGACAAAAATGCCAACGCACATTTTTTTTTCTCCAAAATGTTTCAAGTAGCATGTTAAACAATGACAATTTAGTGCACCAAATAGTCGGGCTCAGGCGCATTGTTGAGCTATAAATCCGAAGAAAACGGTTTAAATATGTATGCTTTTGTTGTTGTTTGCCTTTGTCCCTTTGAGAGTTGTCCAGATTTTATTTTATTTTCAATTGAAAACCTATCTCCAAGATTAATCAAATATCAAGTCCTTTGTTTAAAAAATCACATATCGATCTGTGGTGAAATCAACTCAGCTCTATACCTTGTAAAATACCAAGCTGGAAGATCAAGTTTACCCCTAACACTAACCTGCGATAACACCAACCACGATCTGTGGTGGCTTTATCTAGATGTCTTCGTTTCTCGACACGCAAAGCAAACAACACTTTTGGCGATGGTAGCGGTTTGCTAAGGATGGAGGAGACTTAGTCTCGGTTGACATTAAAGCTCGCCCAAGGATATCCCTTACCGTCTAGCCAAAAAAAGAAAAAGAAAAAAATCAAGGACCAATCGATGTGGTTACAAACCAAACGGACTCCATGAAGAATCTTTGACTTTCTAAGAAAAGAATTTTGGACTGTCCATCTATGCCACGATGGGTCTAAGATTGGTTGGAACATAGAGTCACAAACCCTGTTGATATATGCTTTGGTTAAATACCACATGCGGAGTATAATAATATCTTACAACTGAGCAAATATTTTTAAAAAATGTATCCCTGTTACTTTGAATATATTTAAAAGTTTATTTTTTGAAGTCGTTGAGATCTACAAATCTCACTCAAAATAAAACATTCCCATCACATGGTTGCTCTTTCATGATCAATCTTATAAACCGAGAGCCAGTTCCTCAAGTTGGGGTCTAGGTTTTTTTAATGGCAATAACTTGATAATTACGAGAGGTCGTTAATGGCTACGACAAAATAGCGGATCACAATGATGGATGAAGGGTAAGGTGTATCAATGGGGAGGGAAAGGTCACCGAAGGAGGGTTAAAAGGATAAAGAGTCGGGTTGAAGGGGAGAAAAAAGGAAGAGAGAGAGAGAGAGAGAGAGAGAGAGTTTGCAGGCGGCGGCATGATCGATCGGTGCGCCGGCGGCACGATCGATTAAAAGTGCGGGATCTTTTTTGCCCCTAGGGTCTGGGGACTTTCTAAAAGCGAGAAACTTCGATGAAGAGATGAAAATCAGATGTAAAAGACTGCGCGCCCATAAAAGACAAAGAGAGCTTTCGATTGATTGTAATGTTTACACAACATTGTTTTCAAGCCTAGAAACTGAACTTCCTATCGATAGGCAGCAATAGCCTCTAAACGAAAGAAAGAAAAAGACTTCAATTTTTGATTTGCTTGATTGATGATTCATCTAACGGACTTCCTAAAGAAGTCTAAATAAGCTATTCTTCCTAGTTTAGTTTTGTTGAGAGTTTGACGACCTCTTTCTCTGTTGCCTTCATCGGCCTTTATACTTGCCACTATTGTAATTGTCCTCTTCTGGTAATTGTTACTCCTTATCTTTATTAGAAGTAACTTCTCAAACGCCACGATCGATTGCTCCCTCCAACATCTTCTTAATCATGATTTGTAGAAAATAACTTCCATTACAAGACAAACTATCCACTTAGAAATAAACTACCCACTTAGAAAATAATTACATACTAATAAGTAACCAACCACACTTATCCCTTATCGATAGAACTGATTTTTAGAAGAAGGTTTCTTTCACTTCTTGAATCTTCCATTATCTCTTAAAAAATAATAAAAAGTAAATGCCATTTAGTGGCATTTAATCAAAGTGAACTTATTAGTGAAAATAGATATTTTGTGGTGTAAACATTCCCCCGGCTCAAGCAATTGAATACTTGAAAATTGCAAAGAGTCATGTCTTTTAAAGGGATAGTATTTTCTCACTATTGATAGACTTTCACGATCGATATATAGCCTTTCACGATCGATATATAGCCTTCCATTGTCCATAACCTTTCAAAATCAATAGCCATGTACGATCGATAGCATTTTACGATCGATAGCCTTACACGATCAATAGCATTTCATGATCGATAGCCTTTCATGATTGACAGTCTCTCACTATCGATAGGCTTGTATTTTTCACTATCGATTGTGAAGAGTCATATCTTTTAAAGGGAAAGTATTTTTCACTATTATTTGACTTTCACTATTGATGTATATCATTTCATGATCGATAGGCCTGCATTCTTCAAAGTGATAGCATTTTCGGTATCTATTGGCCATCGATGGGCTTTTGCTCTCCATATGCCTATATCAATGACCATAGTTGGCCAAGCCACTAAATGAACCATGACCATTTTTGGTCAAGCTACTACTAAATGAAGACCATTTTTGGTCAAACCGTTAACCCAATCAGCATATAAACTGGCTATTGATAAGCCAATCGATTGAGCATTTCTTTAATTCAAAGTGTATGGATAAAAATAAAACAAATAATATTTGACTATATTTGTAGTTCTTACTAACCATTGAATTAATACTCTACCTTGATGTGCTCCACAAACCCAAATAGGGTATCTTTTTCTAAAAAATATAACACTGATTAGATCCCAAAATACATGATCTTCATCATTTTTCATGGTGTCAAAAGCTTCAAACTCACTAACAGTGGGGAATTTTGAATCGATAGCTTTAGTTGACTCACTATACATGTCGCATGAATATGGCTCCTTTTTGCTTTCAGTCAAAATAGGCTTGCAAACTTGCCCCCCGGCCATAACGATTAGATCTCCTTTTGACATATCAATCCCATATGAGAATGAACATGGTTGTTCAACTGTTTCAGCCATTTTTGGCATGATGTTGATCTTACAAAAATTATTCACACCACTTTTGGTGTAAGTTTCAGCCAGTTGTATTGCTGCATCCAAATGATTTCCCAACAATAAGTACTTTTCACGCAACTCATCAAATAACTCACTTGAATTGTCTGGAGATAACATTTGAAGTTGGCTATTTTGCAACAACTCTTCTTGATAGTTAGTCGTGCAATTTTTAGTAACCATGAATTGGTTGCTTTCATCTTTAAAATACTGTTTTGTTTTAGCCATATTTGGCATTATTTTATTTTCATTATCCAAAGAATAATTATCGGCTTCTAAATTTTCACTCCCAACAAACGTGGAAAGAAGCAATTCAACTTCTTTCCTCATCCATCCAACTCTGTGGATTAGTGCTCAGCATTCTTTTAATTCATCCTCTACATCCTCTAAAAAGGATGGATGATCTATTCCCATCAAGGTTTTAATATAGTTTTCAAACCGATGTAATTCATTGGAGGTATCTACCAAAATCAATGGTAGAATAGACTGACCATGGTTTGCATCAATGCAATCCATTAGATCATACCAAGATTCTATTAAATCATCCACTGTCGACTTCATATAAAATGAAAGAGACAATGATTTAAAATTTCTAGGCACTAATGATATCGAAGTACGGCATTTCATCAAATTTATCTAAAAATCGGCCCTTAATTCATCAAATCGGGCCTGAAATTCCAAGGAATTGCTAGGAAACATATTATTGGCATTTCCCACTTTCAGGTACAAGGTCATATTATTGGCATTTCTCACTTTCAGGTACAAGGTGCCACCGGGCGTGCCAATGTTTGCGTTGCTGGACAAACTCACTATCGATCGGTGCACCGGCGGCACAATCGATTAAAAGTACGGGATCTTTTTTGCCCCTAGGGCCTAGGGACTTCCCTGAAAGCCAGAAACTTTGACAAGAGACGAAAATCAGATGTAAAAGACTGCGCTGCGCGCCCATAAAGGACAAGGAGAGCTTTTGATTGATTGTGATGTCTACACAGCAATGTTTCCAAGTCTGGAAACTGAATTTCTTATCGATGGCCGCAAAAGCCTCTAAAGTCTAAACAAAAGAAAGAAAAAAGACTAATTTGCCTAGAAATTGAACTTTCTATCGATAGGCAGTAATAGCCTTTAAACGAAAGAAAGAAAAAGATTTCAAGTCTTGATTTGCCTGATTGATGATTCATCTAACAGACTGCCTAAAGAAGTCTAAATAAGCTATTCTTCCAAGTCTAATTTTGTTGAGAGTTTGACGACCTCTTTCTCTGTTGCCTTCATCTGTCTTTATACTCGCACTATTGTAATTGTCCTCTTTTGGTAACTGTCACTCCTTATCTTTATTGGAAGTAACTTCTCAAACCCCACGATCAATTGCTCCCTTCAACATCTTCTAAATCATGGTTTGTAGAAAATAACTACAATTACAAGACAAACTATCAACTTAGAGATAAACTACTCACTTAGAAAATAACCACCCACTAATAAGTAACCAACCACACTTATCCCTTATCGATAGGACACATTTTCAGAAGAAGGTTTCTTTCACTTCTTGAATCTTCCATTATCTCTTAAAAAATAATTAAAAGTAAATGTCATTTAGTGGCATTTAATCAAAGTGAACTTATTAGTGAAAATAGATATTTTGTGGTGCAAACAATTTGGCTATGAAGTGATTGATTGAACCTAAATATAGTGCTACAGTTGAACGAGAAATCGACTCATAGGAGTTGTTCGAACTTAGCTTGGTTAATTTGAGGGATGCTCGAGTTTGGCTCGTGTTCCTGACGAGCTGAGAATCCATGTTCAAACTGGAGATCGTGAAACATAATAAGTGACGAGCTTAGCTCATCAAATCAAGGGCACAGATATGATTGGGTATCAAACGAATAGTTAGGCTTAATACGTAGACAATCGAATCCTGAGATTTATTAAAGAGGCTGAAGCTACAATAGGTTGTCTTAACGAAAGATCAATTTGATGTCCACAATGATCAAGGACGAAGAAGACTGAAACATATCAATGGACGAAGTGCGGTACCACATGAGACAAACAAGTAAGAAGGTATTCGTTATCCATGGTGAAATTATGATGTTCCTTGATATCAAGCCATGGCAGAGAGAAAGAGATAAATGAGATAGGATTTCGCGCCAAAAGGGAAAGAGGGGGTGGGGGTGTGGTTATTATTTCTAATGGACCATTTTATTCGCATATAGCTTGTGTGGCTAAGAATTTTTGTGTCTTGCTTGGGCATATATTCTTGATCTATTTGGGGTGAGTTGTGGATTAGGGTTTACAATATTACTTGACAAAATATTGAACTTATATATCGACGTGTATATCTAGATTACTTATAATGAGAACAACATTTTTATTTTTGGCGTAATACCCTTTCGGTGTTATATTAAAACTCATTCAGGTGCCGACACGTATCTATTATCAGTACAAAAATGTAAAATATTATTACACACTCTCGTCAAACTTTCCATTATCTCATAAAGTCTCCCACTCTCTATACTTCAGGTAACTGCCCTTGTCCCTTATTGAATTATTTTTCTCCCCTTCTCCCTTTCTCCATCTCCATTGCAAATCGAAATTGGCAACTGACGACCTTAGATTCATGTACAATTCTTTTTCTCAACTCTCTAACGGTAATGCTCTCTTTGGCTTTGCATTGTTTTGATTTTTTCCTAATTATTATCAAACAACGCGTAAAAAGTAATCAAGAGTTATACAATGACAGAAGCGAACAATTGCGTGTGTAAGACAACTCATATACATAACATAAGATAAACAAGTATACGAGTTGCTCACAAACACTTAATCAGAAAACTATCATGTTTGTGTTTGGCTTGTTTATTATTCAAGCTCTAAAATTGTGTCCATGGTTGGTCCACTTATTTTATTTTATTTGGTAAATTCTAATAAAAGAATTGGATTAATAAGAAAAGTTAGACAATTTTGCCGGTTGCCGAAGGGCAAAATAGTAAACAGTAGTCATGGCATTCTCGTGTCTCTAATGTGATAAATGACCACAAAGGTCAAGCTAATAACAAGATATCCTATTAGGTCCTGGACATTGTATGATAAACTAAAGCAGAGCTTTAGACACACGAACTTGAACTTTAGTCACGAAAAGTTCTGGTCGCTTGTAGCCCTACTAAAACAACAAGGAATATTCATAAGACATGGTTTTCTCCATGATTTCGCGTTGTTGCACATACACCCCGAGAGGGTATCTTTACATGGAGAGAACTGTCATGATTTCGTGTTGTTGCACATATACCCTGCGTGAATGTGTGTTCGTGTGTATTTTTTCTTTGATGGTTTGGAGGTGCTCCATTTTGAGCTATTCATAAGATTTTTGCTCCCACGCTCTCTCTGTGTGACTTAGGGCATGACCACCTTCCATGACACCAGAAGATCATACAAAAAAGGCAGCAAGTTGAACATATGCTTGCCACTTGATTAGGAGAAACTTCTAGCTGCAAACTGAGGTTGCCGGGGTACTATCATCTTATCAGGATTACCCTCTACTTTCATGGCTTGATTCAATACGGTTTTTCTAGTTGTATGGTCCGACTAATGCACACTAAAAACCTTCCAAGTTGTTTGGGTCGAATATTACTCTATAAACCTCAGTAAAGGCAGGCATAGTAGGCAACCCTATCAGTTGCGAAAAGTTATAGCCAAATTGCATAAGAATCTGTAGGTTCACATGGAGCCTTTCATCTAAACACTGAAAAATTGGCAGTGTTTTGTTATATAACAGCTCAGATTGACTAGCTCTTTTTTTCGTCTTTTTTTTTCCAATGTACCAAAAAGATTAAGAAAAAGGTGACTGGTTAGAAACTCTTGTTTTCAATAGGGAACTTTCCGTCGCTACCTCTATCACAACGTTGTGTTCTTCCCGTCCCATTATGAGGGGGAGACAATGGTGGAACTTGTGCTACTGGGTGGATATTAGCAGATTCCCATAAGCTAGGCCAAAAATCATATTTGCGTCATGGAAGTGATAAAACTGATTGGACAGTTTCATATGAAGATGGATGCTAAAGATTTTGGTTCATATGAAGCCCTCAAGAATAATCAAACAGTGAGAATTGAAATGCAGTATCAGTAAAGCATTGGCAAAGAGCAAGTTCACAATTCCCCAACCCCTTTGTATATAACCTCTAGTATCCCACTCATCTGCGCATACCCACCTACCAGAAAAGCTAAAAGACCCAGAAACAAGATTTAACAGATGCAGTCCACACCATTGAACCACATACTACTATATACATGAGCAATTCACAGCTACTCATCAACCACTTTCAGCTATGAGAATGGGAAGTTGAGCTCTCGAAGTCATATCTTTAAGACGTACTATGTGTGAGCAGATTGTGATGACATTAACCTGGTATGGTTATGCTCACCTTCGTATGTGACAATAAGCATCGAAGGCTCATCCAAGCATCTCTCGACATGCTTCCTTGCCGGGCAACCTCTCATGCAGCTGCATTTGTAATATCCCCTGCAGAAGAACACCGCAAGTCAGATGTGATTGTAATATCCAAAGTTAAAAGACAATATGAATAGCAAAATATAATGGCAGCAACAAGCTTGTATGGTAGACTGCTATCTGGAAGAGTACTGCTGCAGTAGTTAACTAGGAAGAAATTTGGACATAGTTAAGAAAAATAAAAGGAATGCCTGGTGTTTATATTGCCATTACATGAAGGGAAACAGAACTGCCTAAAATATTTGCAAACTCACTTGTCGACCCACTTCCACCGACAAGGACAAAACCTTTCTTTCTCATGCGAATAAAACTGAATCCTTACGACAACTTGGGGGAGGATTCAAACTTCTTTATCAGAATAATTTCAGAGCTACCAAAAACTAAGAGTAACATAATTTTCAAAATATTGAATATGGTCGACCAATCTTAAGACTTCTGAAGCTTTTGGAGCTAGCACAACAGCTGACATGATTCAACCCTCCTGTTATTTCATAAACTATATGATTAATTCAAGTTGGATAAATTGCACCTACATACCTATTGGAAAAATGAGAAGTACAAAGACCCATTAGACCTTCCTTTTGTGGACTGGTTACATTATCAAAGGTACCAATATAGAGTGGTCTTCATGAAGGAAAAAAAAACCTAGAGGCTAAAAGCCTAAAACTGAAGGAAACAACAGAAATGAATGATATGATGAATGGAACAGCAGATGAAGTTTCACATCATACATATTGAACCATGTTCAGGGTAACATGCTTGAACTAATATGAATACCTAGGATGAGGTGATCCTTTAATGGGCTTCTGCCCATACTTCCTCCACGAGTACTCATCAGGAGGAATATCCGCAACCTTGTTACTGATGGCAGGTACCTTAATTGATCTCTTCACCCTCAATTTCCTGCAGAAGTCAAGCATTACAAAACCAAGAAAACCCTTACAAGAATAACATAGCACCCTCTTGAGTAGCAATTGAATACAACAGAATAGTCACTGAATACCAAAAAGCAATGGATACAACATATTAGCTAGTCATTGAATACAAAAAAGCAATTGCATACAACATATTGGTCATTGAATACAAGAAAAAAGAAAGTGAAGACGGGGAATACACAAAGAGATTGCCTGCCGTTGGATGAGAAAGGAATTATGCACACACACATAAACAACCACAAACACCACATAGTGGCAATCATTCAAGGGTAAGGAGAAGGAACCCACACACCAAAATTGACTACACATTGTTTGGATGAAAACTGACCTCCTCTTTGAGCAATGGCATTTACCACTAGTACCACATTTAAGACTGCCATCATCCCACCTACCACCAGTACACCTCTTCCTAGGTTGCTGCGAACTTTGATCAGACAATTGGGGCACACCAATAAATTGGAAAGAATTTCCATCCAGATTAGCCACACTACCATCAATGCTCAATGATGACATAAATGATCTAGTAGATGACGCAGTTGGTGTGCAGCTAGACCCATCAAACTTCAGGTTTATCCCACTGTTGTTACTCCTAGAATGCGTCAAATCAGCCTGATATTTCATATGCTGCTGCTGGAACTGCAGTCTTTGCATCTGATGATGATGTTGAAGCTGCTGCCGAATGATCTGGTGGGGATTCTGCGATGGCTTCTGTTGAACAATTTGTAATGGTGGCTTAACTGATGAACCAACTTCCAGTGCTAGGTTTTCGATGAACATTTTCTGGGTAAGATGTAAAGGATTTCTAGGTTTTGAATCCAATTCTGCAAGTGGCTTTTCAGGGAAATGAGTTTGGAGTAATTGGAGAGGCTTCGGTGAAACATTTGTTGCACAATTTGGGTTTTCTAGGAAAATGTTTTGGGGCAAAGGTGAGCTAAACTTGTTCAATTTTCTGACCCTGGCATGACCAACACTACCACATAGAAGAGACACAACTCTCTTAAACTTGGATACAGCCTCCCTTGTTTCCACTCTTAGCTTCTTATGATGAACTTGATCCTGACTTCCATGTACTAGACTAAGAATTCTATGGCAGTTTTCCACAGCTGCTTTGTTAGCTACTTCAACCTCCTCCATGTCAACCTAAATCAGATAATTTCAAAAACACTGACTTGCTAGGGGAAAACTCCAGATGCTCATTGCAAAACAAGACGCCCAGATAACCTATGCCACAAGTTCAACTCTCTCTCTACAGAGCTGCTCTGTTTAGATTCTTGAACCTTTTCCCATGTAAAACCCAAACCCAAGAAAGAACATAACTGCCCATAAAACTAGATGCAGAGGATATAAAAAATAAGAGTTAAACGAAAAAGCCTGTTTTCTTATTCATAGAACAAGAAACTCAGAGGTCCCTTTTCAAGAAACAGCAAGAAGCACCCACATGGGTGCTGTTCATACTCTCAAAACTTTTTGATTCATCTCAGGAATTCTGAGGCAAGTCATAATGAAAGACTAGTGATCAGGGAAGTTGTAAAGGGTGGGACGAGAAGTACAATACAGCTATACATGAACATTGAAGCCCTAAAGCCACAATTTTGGAGGTGTGAAGTTGAAGACTTGCTCTGTTTCAGATTAGTAGGATAATCAAAGCAAAACAAAGTCCATCTTTCTATTAGAAAAACTAAAAGGAAAACAATAAACAACATGTCCTCAGTTGAAGAAAGCAGCGCAGAGGAGCGCAGTAGAGCTAAAACTGACGCCTCTGTTAAAGATCCGGCCGTGGCCCCCACCAAAGACCTCGTTATTCCAAAGTTTCCCCACTAGTATAACCAAATGCAATCATATCCCAAAAACTTTCTTTAATGCTGACAAGGTAATTATTAGCCTGAAAAAAAAATATTTATGAAACAATTTTTAGGGGTTACATACATGTCACACACTTCAATTCTATGATTAAATTAGTGAAGTCGACACACGGTCCGTGTTTACTTTTTGAATATACGTGTTAATGTAATCGTTTCAAATAACAAAAAATGTATAAAAGAAAAATAGAAATACCATGAAAATGGAGACCAAGATAGGAGGAACAGAAATTGAGTAAAAATGTGAATGGTTGAATATTTTGTTGGAGTGATCAGAATAACGGGATGAAGAAGAAGTTGTAGCGGGTGGAACTATTATTTATTAAATGTTGAAATTTTTTTACCGATAGCTTTGATTACGTTTTTTTTTAATTTAAAGTTGGTATATTATGGAGGGATACAATTGAGAGTTCAAAACAAGCTTTACAATAAAGATATTTTTCTTTAATAACAGTAAATTTCAAAATTAAATTTAGCAAACTTTATTAGGGAAATGGCTATCGATGTGTTAAATAAGTCAAGAGAGCTATCCATGAATTTGCAAAAAATAATATTTTGTAAAATTCCTACGATAAGATTACATGAGAGTGGTTTTTTGACTATTTGATAGTATGTTTTTCTTATTACTTATTAAAACTTTCAGTTAAAATTTTACGGACCTTTTTCAAACAACTACAGTTAGACCAAAGCCTAATCCTCATTAGAACCCGTGAGTTCGCTTTCACCAAAACTTTTCAAATAAAGACTGCTTTAGCCTTTTTAGTCGATATTCGATAGCAAAAAATTCAGAATGAAAGCTCGAACTTGAGCGTGTTTTCTTGACGAGCTAATTGTACAGATCATTTATGCATATGCTTACATGATGCAAGTTCAGTAGTAACGTGATTTTTGAACATGTATATATATATAAAAAAAAACTCTTTAATTGTCCTAAATAGTCATATAATTCAATCATTAATAACATTTTTATTTACCAGACGAACTCCCTGTTCATATTTACCGGCGAGTCCCAGCTTCTGTTTCAAAAAAGTGGGGCTCACTTTTTTGCACTCTTGGATGCAGTTATCCCCAAGTAGCCGTTGCAGAGATAGACGGCGAGGATGAGAACACGTAGGCGGTACCTTTGGCCTAGTGGGACACGCGTCCCCAGACTGTTGACTGCGCCTGCAGGCTTTGTGGCGAAGTGTGTTGGTGTGGAAATAGCAAAAGTCTTGGGCTGGGCCCCACAACGAGGACACGGTTGACCTGACACAGATTCTCTATCCGGCCCCATTTGCCTTATTTGAAAATACAGGCGCTGTCCTCAAAACATAAAAACAAATTGGATCATCTTCATTTTTTATTATAAATAAATGTAGAAAGTAAAAAGAAACATGAAAGAAGTTAATTATTTACACGTTCTTGTATGTTTGCTCACATCTTACTTGTTGTAAAAAAAATGTATGATATCTATATGTGATATATATATTTTGTGACAAAAAAAGTCTGAACAAGACTAGCATGGTGTAAAAATAACCATCCTAAGCAGAAAAAGCATTCAAAGGGTTAAAAAAAAGGTAAACATTAAGAGGGTAAAAAAACATATATAAAAAGTATTAAGAACGTAAAATTGTTATTGCATCTGTAATAATCCTTTAGTTCCTTATATCTCTACGTAGCATGTTGGTATGACGCAGGAGGTGAGAAGGTGGATATGGAATTAATAACTTGATATCAAAACAATCATCGTATTAGTTTCTCGTAGGTGAATCAATAGGAAGTCGATAACCATTCAATCCAAGCCATCACTCTTTTCATGGCGTGCATATGTGTTGGCTCTCATAATTTCCTACGTATTTATGATTTATATTGACTCGAATTGAATTCTTTGTGTTTACAACTGAGTGTTGGCTAAGGTAGAAGTAAACATCTCTATACTGGCCCAATATTTTTTGATATATATGATGTTAGTTAGTTTGTTAAAGCAACATAAGAACTTGTTTAAAATGATTATTTCTCTTACTACTGCAGCCCATACAACATCCAATGGAGGAGGCCTGTCATAGGAGGTGGTGAAGTTAGGTTAGATGTTGATGTTGTTGTCTTTATTCGGGATAGCAATATTGGTTAAACAAAAAAAAAAAATACATGTGTGATTGCTTACATCAAAATTTAAAACATTCGAATCAAATATTTTTGTCTAAATTAACAATAATTCCGATGGTTTAAAGAGCAATTAAACCCTTAAAGTGGTATAATAATACTATTGGAACCCAAATTTTCATTCTTGCATGAGATTTGGGCAAGGCAATGTTGGAATATAAAAGATATCTATATTTTTATTCAAAAAAAAAATAATGCAACATGCACACTATTTTTGCATTTATTCGGTTTTTTTTCGCTTTCTTTCTTTCTTTTTTCTTCTTCTTTTTCAGCAACCACATAACCTCAAGGTGTCACATAACCACTTAATTCGTCACCAAGCTCAAGCTAAAAATGCCAGCAGAGGCACACCAATTGTTAAAAAGCAAGTGCTATAAAATTGTAAAGAGCATACGACATATAACGACCTAGCAACAGCCGATTCCAACCATCCAGTGTAGAGTTTTTATGACTAGTTATAGGGCTTCATTGTTGTAAATTTTAGTAAGCAAGTAGTCATGAATTTGCTCAACTAGGTTGAGGTTAGCAATTTTTTGAAACTTACACCAATGAAGCTTTCCTAACCCATGCCAGGTTGTCGCATTCACTCATACCATGGTGGAGTCACCCACAAGCCAAAGCTTCAAATGCAGCTCTTTTGGCAACTGTGTCGACCTTGTAACTGACCGCTTGATTGAAAGAAACATCTGCTTTCATGAAAGCTTTTGCCGAGCAATAACATAACCAAGTTCGCATTCTTACTTCGACGATGAATACCCCGAAAAAAGTCGGAGCAATGTTTGGTTACTTTAGTTTCCCATAAAACATATTGAATCCCAGACCCTAAATTTATTAATAATTGCGATTGTAAGACACAAGTTCTTCCGAGTATTCTTGACATTTCTGCAGTTTCTTAGGGTTATTAGAAGAGAATGCAAGCGACCAATTTCGGTGATCTTCTAGACTCAGAGGCGCACCAAAAGATCCTTTTGCCAAGGATCTCGTTGGGAAAGAATGGGAGAAAACACATGAAGGCTAAAATCTCAAGAAGAAAATAGGAAATAGAGAGATGTTACCATCTCAATGGGCTCGGAGAAATACAAAGATGTAGGGGATATCAGACCGGATACCGTAATAGAATCTAGTGTGGATTTTGATGTAGAGAGTCGCGAATGTAATTATGACATGCAATTGCTGAATTACATGAAGATTTTAAAAGAGACAGGCAAGAAGTACAAGATAAATTGAGTGTGGAATCTGGTAAAAGAGAAAATTACACAATTGATGTCCATCAATTAATGCAGCAAATGGAAGATCTTAAAAAGGAAAATGACAAGTTAAGGATGACATTACATGAGCAGATCGACACGGTACAAAATCAAAGGCATAAAATCCAAGACTAGAAAGTAAGGTTTTTTGTGCTATCTGCTTTCAAATTGGGGGCGCGTGGGGATCACTGTGGACAACCACACGCAATGTGTGTAATGACAGTGTAGGATGAAAGGGGAGATGTGGACGACATCCAAGTTGGCAATGCTGCTGAGCTGGAAAAAACCTCTGATGTAATGGGATAGCTGGACAACTTGACAGGTAAGACAGTTAATTACAAGACAAATATGATTGACAACTGTATGGAAAGAACATGAGATATATTTCCAAGTCTATCCTCAAATAACTCTACAAAGAACACAGAGAACCTGCTAATTTGGTAGTGCAGCAACAAAAGCTCTCATATGCCATTGTGACACGACATAATAGGAAGTTTGTACAAGAAAACAGTCTGGAATTCATTCCTCCACAAGAGATAAATGGACAGAAGGGGGTCAAGTATTCAATTGCAGATGTACATGAAGAGAAAGATGCCTGGAAAAATACTCTAATAGCCTATGTGATGGGAACGCGATTGCCAATGCATATCATGAAAGGATTTTTAGAAAGGAAATAGAAGCAATTTGGTAAGTTCTCTCTTAGCTTTCCTGAAATCTGGAATTTTCCTGGCTAAATTTGACTCAGATATGACGTACAACAAAATAATGAAAAAAGGTTCGTGGTTCTTTGATAATAAACCAATCATAGAAAAACAGTGGAATGCTAGCATGTCTATAGAAAAAGAAAGACTAGAATAAGTTCCTGTGTGGATAAAACTGCCATATTTGCCATTACAATTTTGGTCTAGAAAATGATAAGCAGAATTGTTAGTGCAATTGGTAAGCCTCTCTATATGGATAATATGACAGCCTCTAAGGAGAGACTGGGCTATGCAAGAATTTGTGTTGAAATCAATGTGGATGGTCAATTACCTGA
Organism: Escallonia herrerae; assembly: GCA_033070095.1. Taxonomy (NCBI): domain Eukaryota; kingdom Viridiplantae; phylum Streptophyta; class Magnoliopsida; order Escalloniales; family Escalloniaceae; genus Escallonia; species Escallonia herrerae. Next base: position 161,980 of record JAVXUP010000597.1, read on the forward strand.
GATTATTATAATTAAAGGCCCTGACGGGGAAGTATTGATGCAAAAGTAAAATATGAATGGCTGCCAGTAAAATGCTCCTATTGTAATGTCTTTGGTCACCAGGTGAGCACATGTTATAAGAAGCCTACGACTATGTACAGATGGATAGAAAAGCCAAAAAGGAATGATGGGGCAGTGACAGTAGCTCCACCTGATGAGCACAAGGAAATGAAGGCAAAGGAAGATAAAATGATCACAAGAAAAGGATTGGATACAAGAAATACACAGTGGATCAACATCAGCCCTAGGAAAAATTCAAGACTGTAATCAATAGAAGAAAAGAGGATCAATTAGTAACAACAAATAGTTTTAGCATCCTAGAGCAACATGAACGAAGTGAGGAATTGAAGCTTTGCTACAGGTAAGAAGTGTGATGCACTAAATAATGGTTCTCAGATAGAAAGGGTCCATGAAGGGGAAAGGAAACTAGAAAACCATGATGATTAATATATCCAGTTGGAACATAAGGGGTTTCAATGACCCCAAAAAGTAGTATAAAGTTAAGTAATTGCTCAAGGAATATAAGGTAGGAATTGTTGGTTTGTTGGAGACTAGGGTCAGATTGGAAAGTGTGGAAAAGATTACCAAAAAATACAGAAAGAAGATTGGTCCTTTGTTCATAATGTGAATCACAAAGGAGTTTCTAGAATTTGGATGGGGGTGGAATACAGAGATGGTTCAAAGATACCTTACTAGCTCCTCACCTCAGGAAATCAAAAGTAAAATGCAAACCATAAATGGAGATCATGCATTTTACTTGACTTTTGTCTATGGAAATAATAAGGGGGAGAAAAGAAGAAGGTTATGGTAGCAAATTATGGATGAAGCACAGAGTATTGCTCAAGCACCTTGGTTGATTATGAGATATTTCAATGTGGTAAGAAATGAAGTAGAAAAAAAAGGTGGCAGTGGATAAACCAACTGGATATCAAGGAATTCAATCAGTGTCTATATAACTCTCAATTATCAGATTTAACAACCACAGGGTTATTTCACACATGGTGTGATAAAAGGGAGGAAGATCTCATAATGTGCAGGCTAGATAGAGCATTATAGAATGAAGGCTGGCTAGATAAGTTTCCAAATATCCAAGCAAAAGCTTGTGCATCAAGCATATCTGATCATGCATTCTTACAAGTTAAGGTTGGGCATGAAGAGCATAATGAAAAAAAACCTTTCAAAATTTTCAACTTCTGGATGAGGGGCTGGTCTTTTAAGAATTTATTGAGTTATGTTTCGCAAGAGAATATTGCTGGCACAGCTTGTTACCAGTTAAGTACCAAATTGAGGAAGCTTAAACCTGTACTTAAGAAACTAAATCATGAGCATTATAGTAACATCTCATCAAGAACAGCACTGAAGCTACAGGAGCTGCAAGTAATACAAAGACAAATATTAAGATGTTAAGATTTGAGTTTGATTAAGAAGGAAAATGAGGTGTATGCAGAATATTATGGCTTAGTGCAGGTAGAAGAAGCCTTTTATTACCAAAAGGCAAGAATTAGAGATTTGAAATTGGGGGATGGCAATTCTCCTTATTTCCACAGGAAGATGCAATTACACAGATCAAATAATAAGATTTTGTGTATCAATACTTTGGAATGAACACAAGTTATTGGTGCAAAAGAGGTGCACCAAGTGGCTATTGAGCACTTTTTAAAGTTCCTTGGCACACTAATTCCTATTAGTCAGTTGACAAGAGATAGACTGAATAGCTTTATCAAGAAGAAAATAGAGCCACGTGATCAACAGTACTTATGTACCCCTGTCCAAGCATGGAAAGTGAAGGAGGCTGTAATACCCCAAACATAGGTTGACCCTGTTATCATTACTTTAGCGATAATTTTTACGAGTGATGTTCTCTTGATTTTTTTAGCGATGATTTGCTTGGGCAATATTATGAGCGATACATTAAAAATACCACTAGCTTAGATAAGAAGGGGTGCAAGAGAGAAATAAATGAAATGTAGCTCATCACTCTAGAGAAATTATTATTAAATCATGGTTTAGTATAAAGTTAATATTATATGATAGAGAGTGATTTGGGGATAAAGAAAAGGATGAGATTTTGGAAAAGATTAAAAGAAAGCATAGTTATAAATAAGATAGACAAAGAGAAAAGAAGGAAAAAAAAAGAGAAAACATGAGAGAAAGAAACTGGACACAAATGAAGAGAAAACAAGAGAAAGGGAGAAAGGTAGCCGGCCCTAGAACGGGCGGCGCCTCTGCACAGTTCGGAGCAGCCATCTTCGGCTACACAGCGGTCGCCGACGATCAACTCCAGCACCGCCTACACCGTACACCACAATGCAACAGCTCGTCACCATTGTGCCGTAGCCGAGACGCCGCTGCCATCGCTAAACCATCGCGATATCGCCGCCGCCGGCCACCCATTTAATCTCCAGCGATCAGCTCCGGCCTGTGCCTCTATCAATCACCACCGCACATCAGTTGTACCAGTCGTGGACCACCTCTACGCCGTTGGACCCATTGCGCCGCCGCCACCACTGCACGGCACTTACCATAGCCCAATCGATCTTCAATCGCCACAGTAATTTTGCTATCCACAACCGCCGGAATCTACAACCACCGGTGATCACCACCTTAAGCCGCCACTGCAGGTCATCAAGTGAATTGCGCTGCCACCCAAGCATCGGCCGTAGTCGGAGGGACATCCTCAGTTCCACCACGACGACGGTCCAATTATTAACGTCGCCGGATTTTCATGATTATGACGAGAAAAAAATAAAATGGTTTGGTGAGTAGTGCTGGTCTCACGACGGTGCTTTACAGTGATTGTAGTCGGGTTCTATATGTACAGTGGACGGTGTACAGTGTAGGTGTTGGGAAATTCTTTTGATTTTTGGTGCCGTTCCGAGTGGAAGTATAATGATGGTGCTTGCCGTATTTTGGATGGGCTAAATTGTGATAGTGCGTATGTGTGTAATGGTTGTGATGGAAGGCGTGTGACTGTGCTTTGTGAGTGTGTTTGTGTAAACCAAGCATGTCTTTATCTGGGTAAAAGTTACAGGGGGTGGGTGAAATGAGTGTACATGTGGATATGGAACGTTTGTGTGCAGCTGTGTGAATATTGTTGTTGCATGTTAGTGATTATATGGGCGTATGTGAGGAACAGTGGTGTCGGGTTATATTGGTTAAAGGTGCGGTTGTATATGTCTAGATATGTGAGTTAGTATGTGCAAGTGTTTGTGAGTGGATGAGTACGTGAAATGTGGTGGTGTATTGTGTGCGGCTTGATGAATATTTTTGTGTCTTAGCGTGTACGTGTGCTTGTGCTATGGAGGGTGAAGTGGTGTATCTAGCGGTATATGTTCTAATGTGTGTTTTAGGATGAACAAATGGTGGGTACATAACATGTATTTGTGTAGGAGGCAGTGTGCAAATAGGTGAGTTGGAGCATGTGAATTAGTGAAAGATATTGCCTATCGTTGGTCAAAGAAACGTCTATTGAGTGGTAGTAGTGTGGTCACGTGGTATTGTACAATTTTGATGCCTATATTGGTTGTGCGTTTTGCAGTGTGAAGGGTGAGTATTAGGTGTTTGGAGGATTTCAGAAGTGTCGAGTTACTATGGGAAAATCAATTGGTAAAGTTGGGCTGTACGTCTACGTGGTATGGTAAGTACGTGACGTTGTGTACCATATGCATACATGGTACATGTGTTCCGTATGCTTGGGAAGGTGTACCCTATGCATGTATGTGTTTTGGACAAGAAAGCGCATAGGTTATGAGGATAAAATGGGAATGACTAGCATGAGCTCTAGAGTTTGACTGCGGCAATCAGTTGCGTGAAGACTTGTTCAACGGGGATGTTGTGTCGTGATCGACGATGCTTGGGTTATAGCAGAGCTGGAGACATGGAGATAAAAAGAATGGCCTTGACCGTTCTTTTGACCAAATGTAGCAGCGAGACTGTCGCCCCAGAGACCTTGATGTGGGAAATGCGTAGCGTCAAGTAAGTGACCCTTTGATTCAACTAGTATTTTTATATGCAACGTATATGTTTATCTACTGTTAAAAATGTGTTGCTTATTAGTATTGACCGATTTAATTATGTTTAACTGCTCTGGCTTAATTTACCAAAAAGCTTCTAGTGATTTATTTCTCGTTAAAAATCGGACCAGCATGTAACTGATATTTTGCTTAGAAAATGCAATGAAACTCAGATTTGAAATGTTTTGGCATTTGACGTATTTGTGATATTGAACATTTTGAAAGTTATCGAAAGGGGTGTGTGGATTGTTTGATGAGTGATTTTGTTTACGATGAACCCAAAGGGGGTTTTTGGTTTACTCGATTGCTGTGCCCTATATCTACGGGGGAAAGTTGGATTTTGGGCCCTGGTCAACGGGGCTTGTACGTTGATGCACAGTACTGTTGCTCGTGGTTCGCCCATGCGTCCACAGAATTTTATCCCGGATGGAAGAGGGATTTTGGGCCCTAGTCAGTGGGGCCTGTACGCTGACCACAGCGTATTGTTTGAGCTAATGTTGGAATCGAACTGGTTGTCATGAGTTTTGTGCTAATGATTTTATACTTCAGTTTTTGGTTTAAAGTACTCTATTTTGTTTTACCTGATGATTATCAAATCTATGATTTTTAGATATCTTAATGATGCTATAATATAAGTGAGTTATTTTCGGACATGCTATGGTCCAGCTAGTTGAATCATTGGTTACTTACTGAGCACGTGGAAGCTCATCCCTTACTTGTCATTTTAGGTTGAAAGTAAGGTGATGGTGAGAAGCATAGGAGGAGAAAATTTGGTGGGGAGCTTCGGAGACTGCATGAAATGAGTCGCTAAATATTAGATTTTCTGTTTAGCTTTAGTTGTTGACAATCATAGTTATGAAAAGTTTTAATATAAGTGATGTATTCAAATTAAAATATGATAGTGTAATTAATGTTTTGGAGAAGTTTTAATTTCCGTTGCAGCACATGTTGGTTTTAAGCGAGTAAGGCCTGGCAGAGCCCTAGGTTAGAGTCTTTTGGGTCTGCGGCCGGTCACGTGCCTAGCTCGCGGGCCTGCCGGTGGGTTCGGGTCGTGACAGAGGCAATGTTTTCTTTCAAGCCAAACAAAGCTCCAGGGCCAGATGGATTCAGTACAGAATTCTATCAACAAAATTGGGAGGTGGTCACTGTAGCTATTTTAGACATTTTCAACAAAAAATCAGGTATCAAAGGATTTAACAACACTGCAATCACCTTGAACCCTAAGATACCTTGCCCAAGCACTATGAAAGACTTCAGACCAATAATATGCTGCAATGTCGTATATTAATGTGTCTTAAAAATTTTGAGTCCAAGACTGAAGAAGGTACTCCCACATCTTATTTCTTAGAGACAGTTTGCATTTGTGACGAATAGGAGAATAGACAACATTTTATTGATGCAAGAGCCAGTGGAAAACTATCATAAAAATGAAGGAAAACCTAGATGTGTGATGAAGGTGGACCTTCAAAAGGCATATGACTCTGTGGGATGGGATTTCTTAAGAGCAGTCTTGGAAAGTATGTTGTTTCCACCTCAATTTGTAACATGGATCATGCAATGTGTCACCACTGCAAAAATTTCCATCAATCTTAATGACTGTATGGAAGGTTATGTTGCTAGTGCTAAGGGACTAAGACAAGGGGACCCCATAACCCCTTGTCTTTTTCTTTTAATAATGGAAGCCTTTTCTAGGGTGATGAATGAATACTCTACACAAAGTGCATTCCACTTCCATCCCAAATGTAAGGAATTGAAGATTAGTCATCTATGCTTTGCTGATGACCTTTTATTGCTAGCTCAAGCTAGATCTGAGACTATGGAGTTGATAAAAACAACTTTAAAGGAATTTGAGGAGCTATCAGGGCTGGTTCCTAATCTTGAGAAAAGTTCAGTCTTTATTGCTGAAGTAAGTCCAAGTGAGGCAAGAAACTTGATTGACATCATTGGTATTCTTGCTGGGCAATTCCCTTTCACCTATCTTGGTGTACCCCTGATCTCTACCAAGTTGACTTATAGAGATTGCAGGCGCTAGCTGAAAAAGTGACTAAGAAAATATCCAATAGGTCAACAAAATATCTATCTTATACAGGTAGAGTGCAGTTGGCTATCTCTATTTGCTAAGTTTGCAAGTTTATTGGTGTAGCAGATTCATTTTGCCCAAGAAAATACTCAAGCAAATTGAAGGCAAAGTAAGGTCATTTATATGGACATGGAGTGATAATAGGTGTCTTGAGGCTAAAGTTGTCTGGAAACGTGTTTGTTTACCAAAGAAGGATGGGGGTCTAGGAATCAAAAGGATGGAAGAATGGAACAAAGCTGCCATTTGCAAGCATCTCTGGGATTTGGCTAACAAGAAAGACTCCATGTGGTTGAAATGGTGCCATATGTTTATTATAAAAGACATACATCTTTAGACCTTTAAACCTCCAGTTATACTAACATGGACATGGAACAAATTAATGAAGCTCAGAACAATAGTACAACAGTGGATGAAGTATACAGTGGGAGATGGGAAGTCTGCTTGGCTATGGCTAGACAACTGGCTACCAAATGGAGTAATAATTACAAGACATGGATAGAGAATTGAACTCAGAGCTTGAAGCTATATCTGGATCTAACTCACTTAGCCAGGATGCAGTTGTCTAGACCTTAACTAACACTGGACAATTTTCAATCAAATCTGCTTGGGAAGGACTCAGAACAAGAGCTAACACACTTAGTGGTGGAGAATTATGTGGTTTCTAGGACATATACCAAGATCAGGGGTGAAACCAAGATTTTTTTTCAGGGGTTCAAAAATTATATCGAATTCATCAAAAAAATTTATTAGTAAAATAATAGTAAAAAACAAAGTAGACTTAAAAAGCATACAAAATGTATTATTAAGTTTCACGAGAGCCATTAAAGACTCTTTACAAGTACAACACAAAAAAAAAAGCAAATACAAATTAGATATTCAAATGTTTACAAACGAAATTACTAAATTACTACTCGATGAGGCCCCGAAGATTGGTAGCGCTTGATAATAGCCTTGTTCCTAATAGTTTTGAAGACAATTTTAACATATTTTTTAAATCTCTATATAATCACTGAAATTAAAAACTAAAATTTAAGAACTCTTCTTTGCACTGATAACGAGTTGAAAATTCTCGTTTTACCAAGCAAGGTGAGATTTCTCAGTCTTTCACAGATTCCATGATCAAAATGAGAGATCATAAGGATGCAACATATCTCCTAAACTCCATCTGTAGCAGTTTTTGGAATAAGAGCTTAAAAAATTCTTCACACCAATAAACCAGGTTTGATGTAATTTAGATTTGGATTAATCTCGAAACTAGTTTCTTTCTTTGGATACAAGATAGGGTGTGGGTCATCAAACCCAAACAAAAATCACATTAGAGGCATTTGATTAACAGAATGCCTTTCGATGGATGCAGCAAGTCAAATTCAGTGTATTTCAAAAACAGGAAGGCAGTAAAGGAATGTCAAATTGGCATATAGAACTGATTACTACTGGAGGTTCAAAACACAAGGCATTCCGATTCCTAATACCTTAGTCAGGCAACATATATATGAGGAGGAGCTTATGGCTTACCTCAAAGTCAGCAGTGCAGAGACACAGTAGTGAGTACTGAGTAGCCGAGAAGCAGTAGTGAGTACTGAGTAACCTCAGTCTATCCTTCCAGTTTGAGATCTGGTCGGACCGTCAGAGTTAGGCATGGACTCACAGTCGTCACGGCATCTCGGTGGCCTCGATGGTTGGTGCTCAATGAGGTCATCTTCGTCTATCACCATCGTCAAGCCATCAAGGTCACGGTCGAGTGAGTCAAAGACTCAGAGTGATGAGTCGGTCGTCATCATGGTCCAAATCTGGTCACAGCCCATAGGCTCACTGTCGCGGTCATTGGTTGGAGACCCAGAGTGAGTGTGAGTCACCGGTCAGCGGTCACGGCCTGAGCCTCAGTCCTCACCGATCACGGTCCTTACGGTTACGGAGAGAGAAGGAGAAGGAGAGGGAGAGAGAGAGGGAGAGAGATGTGACTGTCTCTGGGGATGGGGTCTTGTGGATGGCAGTGCAATTCTCGAAAAATTAAAAAAAAATTCTATGATGTTAAGGCTGTTATGCATGGGAGGATTAGAACAAAAGCAAAATTAAAAGCATGGAATATTGAGCAGGAGGATAGGTGTGTTATGTGTGGTACTCAAACTGAAACTGAAGACCATCTTTTCTGGAAATGCTCTTTTGCTAAGGAATTATATGAATTAGTACTGGGCAAATTGTAGGTTGATGTAAGACTATCCACATGGAGTGATATGTTACAACATGTTTGTATTAACTTTAGAGGCAAGAGTTTGAAGGCTAAACTAAGGAAACTACTGGTAGCTACTACCTATTATGGGATCTTGCAAGAGAGAAATGCTAGAATTTTCACACAGCAAGCTTCATCTGTGCAAGGCTGTCTGGCTGTTATTCAACAATGGGTAAAATATAGAACTTTTAGCTGGAAAAAGCCCATGCCACTCCTCTCAATCACTCATTATATGAAATATAGGACATTGATAAGCAATTACTAATAGGAGATAATGTTGTATAGATGGATGCATAGATGGTAAAGCAGCATGTGAGTTGTACATATGAAGGTGAATGTAAATGTAGATATGGAAACACTGGATACATATTATCTTTGATGATGAAATACTACAAGGGACCTTTACCCCAAAAATAAATATCAATTTATTTTTATTTTGTGTCCCATTTCAAAAAGGCGCATGCCTGCGCCTTGCGCCTAAGCTTTAGGAGCCCTTTGCACCTAAGGTACGCTTGCTCTTTTAATAACTATGAGAAGGACACTAAATCAATGGCCGACAAGAACAAACTTTTTATGTGGTAAGTAAAAAGGTCCTTCATCGATCTTTAGCGTCAGCCTTGCCTATGTTTGCAATGTCATGTTTGATCTTCAAGAAGGTTGTGTGAAAAACTTGCCTATGTCTGAAATGTGACTACAGAAAATGGGAGACAATTTATATGATTTCTACCCAAAGAAAGCTAATAAAAGTTACCTCACATTGTAGCTTGCCTTGATGACTCGGGAATGTTCTCCATGGTATCCGATGTAAAAGAACAAAAATAAAAAGTTTTTGAGTGATTTAGATGGCTAAGATTCTCGAAAGAGGCTAGATGTCACATCATAAATAAATGACATGCAAGTTGTAAAGAGAATAAGCTTGTGGACTTATCAGAGATCGACCCTTGAAAATGAAAGCCAAGACCCTTTTTTAAAGTGCTCAGGGTTGCAGAATCTAATAAGATTGGCAATGCCAATCTACATGGCTGAAGATAAGTCAGAATAAGTAATAAAATCGCATATTAGCAAAAGTCAATAAAACGACTGGTTAGTAAAAAACCAGGCTATCCACCCCATTAATTTAAAATAAATTTTGAATTTTGGGGTACTATCTGACCTTATTTTCAGTAATTATCCTTAAAATCACAAACGAGATGTACCAGATTCGGGAAAGTCACTGCCTAACAAAAAAAAATAGATTTATTTGATCTTTTTATCAAGGATAAATTATGAATTATTTTTCAAATTATCTAGACAAGTTATACCAATTACAATAATCTAGACCATAGACCAGACTTGACCTAAATTGACCGGAATAATGCAGTAGACTAGGCTGATGGACTGGACTGACATATAATAGATAGGAGTGGACTTGGGCAATTAAACTGGACTAAATTAATAAATAACACTAGACTGGATTAATTAAATAAAATAACTTACTAAGTCCACACTTAATAATGCATTTCAATCAATAATGAAGTCCATTATTTAATTAACTATAAAAGCCTACAAAAATGGGGTTTACAGCAGGGTACTTATACTAAGATTGGGGCAAAGGTTCTCGTAGGAGGGCCACATGCCTCGCCTAGCAAGTGGTGACTACGAAGTGAGGCCTCGCTTGCCACTCTGTTCACAGTCATCCTATAGTGACGAACATGTTTCGAACGATTGGAAAGTGAGCTCCACCATCCCTGTATACGAGGCAGTTTGGACGATATCCCTTTGGGATGGTCAATCAGAGAATGCGTGACTTTCCCTCTAGAAAAAGGGTCATGCGTCATATAAGGGGTAAAGCCATATGGCATTTGAAAAGTAATGATTTAGCCCATTTTTTCCAGTACGACAACATGAACATTGGCTATTATGGCACTTGCTAGTCTTAGCTACCTAACCGCTTATCTCTATGGATTCCGAGGGATCTAAGGTATCAAATGCAAAATCGTATCCTTCCTGTGGGAGGCCTCGCCCCAAATTCCTCAGATATGAACTGATGAGCTGCATTTTGAAGTTAGTCATGAAAAGGAGGCTCTCGAAGGTAAGGAACCTCAAGGAAGAGAAAAAAGGAATCTCGGGACTATTGAAAGTTAAGGAATTACATGAGTTTGGAGTGTTAGCCTTGCGTCCTGTCTTTCTTTCAGTCAACTAGTCATGGGAAGTTACAACCTTTAGAACATTGAATCCTAGTCAGATTTACGGTCTTTCACTCTTGACTTTGCCCAATTATACCACGTTATCCTCAAGACCAAACATCAAGAGAAGGATAGTGGCTGAAGGACAAGAATTGTGCACATTCAAGCTAATTTAGTCACCATGAAGCAGCTTTTGAAGTTTAAACAAGCAAATGCACCGGGCCGTGCTACCCAAGTTAGTCGACCAATCACGCCGTTAGTGTCATAGCCGACAATAGAGAGGGTTTTGTAATGATAGATTATGATGGCAACTAGGTTATTCATTTCAGTGAGGGGAGCTGGAGGTGTTGTTATCCATAAAGATATACGAGGGTTGATATGCTGTTGGTAGTTGCAGTGGCGGATTAAGAACTTTGGTACAGAGGGGGCCACTGTATACCTGTAATCTTAAGAAAAAACATTTAGTGTTAAAGAAAAAAGTAAATTTGAAAATAGATAGACCTTGAGAAGCGATGACTCGTCGAAATAAAGTGCATCTAGGCCTTTAAAAATTCATAGCAAAATGAAGGAGACCCATTTTAGTATCTTTCTTACATGTCATTTTTAGGTGTATTCAAATTGAAATCAAGAAACAGTGTAAGTGCCCAAGTTTGTAGAGGCCAATTGCAATTTTGCTGAGCACTTTTTCTTCATTACATGAATTTTACCAAGAGTTTGCAGAGGCGAAGGCCTCGCCTTGCCTACCCCTCCCCTCGCCATGATAGAATTTTGTACTTCTGATGATCTAGTCCTCTCAGAATGGAGCCTTGTCAAATATAGATATATTCGGGTGGTCAGATGATTAATGAGGTAGTCAATTCTCTTGCTGACTTTGCCAAGGGCGACTCAGTAGAAATTACTTGGGATCGATCACCTATGCCCTCATGGTTATATGGCTCTCTTAGGTTAGGGATGTTAGTTTTTGTCAAAATTTCACCCTTCTTTATATTTGGCCAAAAAATAAGAAAAAGAAAAAAATGGATCAATTGCACTTGGCACCCTGAAGTTTTCCCGCAGTAGCTCACGGGGCCTGAAAGTTTATTTTGCTATCTGGAGCTACAAACTTTATTAAGTGTGGTGCAGAGCACCCCTTCTATTAATCCCAGCCTATAGCCTCGCCGGAGAAGTCATTTAACTCAAACAAGGGGCATTTTTGTCAGGATGATAAAAAAAAGTTCTTGCGATTGTGATGCCAAGGAATGTGGGTTCGTAACTACGTGGAAGTGCCACAAAGGCTGTAGTCTGAGTCAACTTCCAGATGTACAAAGTGAGAGACAGTGAGGGTGGAGTAAGGGTAGAGAGCAAGGCTCCCCAGACAGGCTGTGAGGGCTGGTAGTGCCTCCGAGACAAGGTGGAGACGAACAGGGCTGGCAGTCGACAATCCAAGCTAGGGTCCAGTCAGGGATGTAGCGTCAGGGGTCCGATGTCAGAAGTCCAAATGTGTTTCCCTCTCTAGAATTTCAAAGAGAATGGGTTTTAGAGAGCGAAAGTGAAAATACCAAATGAGAGAATTCCATTGAAAATGAAATCAAAGGTCCTCTATTTATAGGAAAAAGTGTGCCTATGTCATCGATGTGTCATCAGCTCACACGTGTCGCCCCTTGGAGTGACACATCACCAGGGGGTCCACAAATACCTATTTTTTATTGGACTGTCGGTTCCCAAATTCGCACTACCTTGCCTCGCATAACGTCACTTTACCTGTCTGAGAAGACTGAAGACACCGTGACAGCATGATCAGAGTAAGCTTGTTGCCCCAGCCACTGGTCCAAGCTCTTACTGAATTCCACAGGGTGCGTAGTGAGACATGGAGAAAACCTGACAGTGGTGAGGGGAGGTCCCTGTGACCAACTGCAGGCGGACTAGGCACGATGCCCTCCAAAGACCTGCTCCCGTCCCGGAGTGACCTGGTGGTCATCGTCCTGGGGACGCCGATGATCACCGGTAATGTGAGTGGACGTGGTCGCAGCTCAGACATTCCTAGTGACATGCAAGTCACCCCAAGCGTTATCCCATTGCGAGGGGTCCTTGTGCCGGAACACTACGAACGAAGCCCCCCCCAGAATGAAGATGGCGATGGCTTCTGTAGTAGGGTGCCCATCCCGCTGCGAGGGGTCCTCGTGCCAGAGCACTTCGAATGGTGCCCCCCCAAAATGAAGGCAGCGATAGCTTTGTGATAATGAGCCTATCCTGTTGTGAGGGGTCCTTGTGTCGGAGCACTACGTATAGAGTCCCCTAGAGTGAAGACAGTGATGGCTTCTATGGTAGCGAGCCCATCCCACTGCGAGGGGACCTTGTGCCGGAGCACTACGAATGGAGCCCTTCGAAATGCTGCACACTCCAGGGAGTGGGTCAATGCATGTTCCATGTCCATGGCGGGGGCGCATGGTGTGGTGAATGATAGTGGTGCCCAGGGGCTTATAACATGATGGTGGCGCACGGGCGAGGCGACGAGTGTTGCAAGACAATACCTGGTGCAGGGGGCGCATGTCATGGAAATGGCGCATGGGTTCGATCATGGTGCCGGGGGCACTGTAGTGTGACAGAGAGCCAGGGGCACTACTGTATCAGTGGTGTGGCGCATGGACGAGGCAGAATGTTAGAGATGGCGCCCCGGACCTGGCGATTGTCCACTTTTAAGGAGGTGGCCGACCCCCCTTTAAAGGGAGGTGGCCGAGCCCCTTAAAGGGGAATTCACGCTAAATCTAATTTCATATATTTTTCTAAGTGTTGGTGGCGCCGACGGTGCTACGTTGGCGACAAAAATTAATTTTAGTGATGCAAAAAGTCAATGAAAAATGCACGTGACTCGAGCGTGCTTATTTTGACTGGCCAAAAGCATTGAAAAACTGACCGTTGAATATGTGACGTGTCATGCAAAATAGGATCCCTGGTGGGCCATTGGGTGCGACTGGAATAGATTGGGAACATAAGCCCCCTGCGTGTGGTGTGCGTGGAGGGACAACCCGAGAGGGTGCCGCACGCATAAACGTTAGTATGTAATAAAAACACACACACACACACACATATTTTTTTTGCGCAAAAAAAGAGATAGCGCTAATTATGAAGAAAGCCAAAAAGAAATAGTAACACACATGTCATGAGATGCGTTTCGTAGTGTAGAGTAAAAAAGATAATGTAGCGCTAAAATAGAGGGTGTATAGAAAAAATGGGAATGCATGCAATGTTTGGGAGCGAAAATATTAATAACAAAAAATGTTGGGATAGAGTTCAATAAAAATGGCGCACAAAAAAGAAGTTTGCGTGAAAAGGAGATGATCCGTTAGAAAAAAGAGTTGTTAGGTTTGGGGGGAAAGCTTGTTTTTTGAAATTCAAATGAGTGGCTAAGATTACATCTTGGCCCACTCGTATATAAAAAGAGAGGGAGGGGGGATTCTTCCACAAGGCTCATTCAAACTTAGAAAAAGAAAGAGAGAGAGAAGAGAGAGAGAAGAAAGAGGGGCCGAGGGTCGGCGGGGAGAAGGTGATGGTGGGCATGGGGGGTCGACATTGGGGGAGGGGAGGGAAGAGGGAGGAAGGGGGAGGGAGAGAAGGGAAAGGGGAGGGGATCGGCTACCCATGGTGGCTCGGCGGGTGTTGGCATTGACGGGGGAAGGGGAAGAGGGAGGGAGAAGGAGAAGGAGAAGGAGAAAGAAAATGGGAGGGGGGTTGGCCACCCATGGGGGGTCTGCGGGTGTCAGTGTTGGCGGAGGAAAAAGGAAGGGAAGAGAAAGGAAAGGTGGAGGGAGGGAGAAGGAGAAAGAAAGGGGAGGGGGGTCGGCCACCCATGATGGGTAGGCCAGCCATGGGGGGTCGGCAGGTGTAGGTGGCAGCGGGGGAAGGGGAAAGGGTGGGGAATGGGAGAAGAGGGAAAAGGAGAATGAAGAAAGAAGAAAGAAGGGGAAGGTGTCGGCTAGCGTGGAAAAGTCGAACGCAGTAGGGGGTCAGCCGGTGCAGTTCGGGGCCTTGGGGGAGGTGGCTCTGCTGGATCAGCGGTGGAGGAGAGGGTTAAGGCCACGCCTGCCTAGTCGACTGCGATGGTGAAAAAAGTGAGGCAAAAGATGTGGGCAAAGCTGCGAGGTGTGGCGATTATCGCGTTGCAACCACAGCGGGGCATGACGACTGCCAGTATATGATGTATCGCCAGCACTTGCCGAGGAGTTGGGAGTGCTATTGATGTTTGATGACGGTAGGGTAAGGACATATGATCCAGAGCCGGACAAGACGAACACACTGCTGGGGGTGAAAGAAGTGGTACCTTGTGTCCCAGATCGGGAGCTGTGGAGGGAGTTGGCCATCCAGGTGGCTGATGAAGCCTTCACGACGCCGTGGAGTGGTCCGTCGATGGGAGAGGAGTCGCGGGTTTTGTCGCCATATGTGCGTGCGCCGAGCTGGGAAGAGGCACCTGTGATGTCGTCGAGGTACATACCGGCATTGTTGGTTGAGAGAGAGGATATACCCTGGCCACCTATGGTGTTCAAGGGCCATAGTACGATGCTGATAGGGTGGGCTTCTGGTGCGAGTACATGGTGGAGTTACTGAAGCGGGCAGGAGTGTTGCAGTCACTAGGGTTACTGCCGGCCATAAATATTACTGCGAGAGGGCTAGAGCTATACAGAGATACACCGGGTATGACCCTACTACTGTCAAGGTGGAGCACGCATTCGCATACATTCGTGACAGAGTTCAGAGAGATCAGACCAACACTGCTAGATGTACTGATGCTGACAGGGCTGCCTATGCATGGGGACGAGGATGCTCGGGTGACCCGATTGAGTGGGGAGGAGCGGCTGTTGCATACACAGTTATTGAACGTTCTTGTAGAGATGAAGAAGCACCAGAAGGGGATGTACGGGGGGTGGATCCTACATTTCTTTGGTGCGGCGTAGGAGAAGATGGGTCAGAAGCTGGGCAATGTTGCCGAGTTTGTGATGGGGCCATATCACGTCAATGAGCGGTACAAGATGGTGGTGTTCTTGGCCATGTTCTTATCGAGGTAAGCTTTGTATTGTCATCTCATTGTATGTTTGGATATGTTGTATGTCACTCTTGCCATGTATTATGTGTACATAAAAATAGTTGATGTGGTTGATAATGCGGCATTCTGCCATTGCGCGACACTGTAGAATAGAATTTTGAAATATGCTGCCGATCTGGACTTGTAGGTATGTGTTTGAGGGGACACCGGAGGACGGTATTGCCTGGAGGGTATTTCTGCTTGCTATTCGGATGGCGTAGGGTAAGCGCGTCAGACTACCTCCCGTGTATCTGGGCACACTGTATTCACGGCTAGATCAGTTTGTGAATGACATGAAGTGGTCCCATGGGCTCTATCAGGTGGCAATGTACATGGACTGTATGTTCCTACAGTGGTATTTGTACAAGTTCTTTCCAGATTATCGACTGACAGGATACCATCTCAAGCTTCCGTCGCTTACGATGGGTATGTTAACCCGGCTAGGCAGGTAACGGTAGGTGGCTTTGTAGTGCAACAGGTCGCATGTCTTTGCATGGACCGATATAAGGAGGCCGGAATGTTTGTTGGCGTAGGTCTTGGATAGATAGGAGGCGTGTCTGTGGCAGCTTTACCTGGATATGCATGCATCATATGGGGTGCCACCATGGTTGCACGTGCAGGAGATGACGACAGGTCTGAGCAGAAGAGGGGACCTCGGGCCTAGACAGCTGGCGCTACTGGTTACCTATTTTCCAGGTTGGCTCTCAGTGTTAACAGATGATGGCGGGAAGCCCATCGAGTGCTGTTATTATGTGGCGAGGTATAGCTCGGACAGTCTGTTGCTGGCATTCGGTTATGACTTAGAGCCCCCATGTGGGTATCGCAGCCTCTGGAGTGTGACGACCGCTTTTGGGTATACACGATATGACAGAGTCTGCTAATGGCCGGTACCGACGATTGAGTGGATGCGACCTGGTACAGAGTTAGTTAGAGCAGTGAGGTAGAGTATGCCCGGTGGTGGGACCAGCTGCGAGAGAACTGGGCAGGGTGGAACTGTCAGGCACATGTCGACAAGTTGATGTGTTTGCATGTGACCGAGCATTGAGCCTGATATCGGCCACAGTCGCGAGGCAGTCGCGGATGCCTACTCTAGTGATTGAGAGCTCCGTTGCGAGCTCGGAGAGGGAGACAGAGGAGGATGTCGGAGGGCCTGAGGATGATGCCCGGGGGGACGATCGCGGAGAGGAGCCGGTTATGCATGTGCCGAGGGTGTCAGACACTAGCAAGGGTCTCTTGTTGGCACTGCGAGTGGGTATTATGGAGACGGCTCGCCAAGCCAGTGCGGGCACATCAGCCCCCTCGCATATCTGGATCAAAGAGGTCACGCAATGTATCAGACGAGCTGGACTCTGAGGTAAGTTGTGTTGTTTCCTTTGTTTTGCGTTATCCATGTGGTTTGCATAAAAGTATAGATATCTATGGATTGATGGCTACTTTGACAGGAGCTTGAGGAGGAAGCTATCGAGGAGGCAGCGAGATAGACGCTGATGCCAAGGCAGTAGAGGCTATGGCAGCTTAGGCAGGTGGGCCAGCTGGGGGTGATGAGACGTAGGTGGTTGAGATGTTGGGGGCCGGGGTGACGGGGTGACGGCAGAGGATGTGGTGGAGCTGGTCGGGCGGTCGAGTCCATTGCCTATCACCAAGGAGACGGTGGAGGCCTTATATGGCTGACCGATGAGCGATGCATTGATGTTTGATGCCAACGGGTATTGATGGACGGGTACAGAGACAGAGGTCGTGGTAGGTGACCATGAGGACCCAGTGGAGCCCGAGCCAGTGGTCACAGCCCTGGTTCACGAGGTAGAGCATGAGCCAATGCAGCCTGTGGTATAACGATCGTAGGACACATCGTCAGGTCAACGATCAAGGCCGGTGCTACTCTTCTGGCGATGCAATCAGCGACGGTCGGTGTGCAGACTGCTAGGGGGTGCTGCAGATGCATGTAGCCGGTGGCAGGGGGTGCCAGCCGAGGATGTTAGTTGAGGGTCCTCTAGTGGACATGTAGATGTGGCAGCATGAGAGGGTCTCTAACTACCTGTCGAGACTGTGCGCCGGTTGGTGCTGGTGAAGGCAGCGTTCCCGCAGACATTTAAGGGGGTTATTGTGGGGAACCTGGTGTTATAGAGGTTTATGTATGTTGGGTTTGTGGAGTGGGTGGCCGTTTACGAATATGCCGCTGGTGGGCAGGACTTCATAATTTATA
This sequence comes from Escallonia herrerae, assembly GCA_033070095.1. Lineage (NCBI taxonomy): Eukaryota > Viridiplantae > Streptophyta > Magnoliopsida > Escalloniales > Escalloniaceae > Escallonia > Escallonia herrerae. The sequence goes on from JAVXUP010000597.1 coordinate 179,766, forward strand.
TCGCGGTCACTTGCAGAGTTTGTGCCGTTTACGTCTTTGGGCGTGCTATTGGATTAGTTGGCGAACTTCATGAGATCGAGGAGCGAGAGCCATGAGGCAGATGAGAGGTTAGCCGTGGTGCATAAGCAGGAGACATTATTGGATAGGCGGCGGATGGGGTTGAAGGAAGAGCTGTCAAAGAATGCAGAAGAATTGGCCGGGATCGATAGGTAGCTGGCCGACCCATAGAGGCAGGTAGCCGACTTTTAGAGGCGGCGTGCCGAGGTGGAGGTGCGAGAGGCAGAGTGACAGAGTCGGCTTGCCGAGTTTGATGCGGGATGGTCAGAGCTGCAGGCTGAGCGACAGACACTTCAGGCATTTAGCTCCCACCCTATCGCGTCATTGTTGTCTAGGCTTCCTTAGGTTGTATTTACTTTGTTGTATTTGTGGTGCCCGATAGTGGCCGGTAAACTTTTGATGTACATGTATATTTTGATGATATTAGTATTGCGGCCATGTTGTCCTGTATTGGTCTTTGTTGTTGCATGCTGTGCTTATTTGCTTTTGCCGTGGTTGAATGTCTTGCATATGTTGGCGTCCTACTGATGTTCCCCTCCTTGCCCATAGCAAGTGACTCAGTGATCATAGGTTAAAATAAGAGAAGAGTGGATAGTAAACAAAAGCTGAGGCAACAGAATTACTTTGTAATGATAGTACTTGGGCCAAAATGCCATTACATGAGTAGAGTAAAAACTTGTAATAATCAACAAAAGTTATAACTCTATAAATAAGGATGCCTATACAAAAATGCTATGTGGGCGAATGTGCTATGTTGTTGGTAGGTAGGGCTGGGGGAACACTTCCGCAATTGACTATGCATAATACTTCTTCAGGTAGTGGTCATTGACAGGGGCCGTGATCTAACCGTCATCGGGACTAAGCAAGAGATAGGAGCCATTGTCGCGGGCTGCATGGTGAAAGGGCCTTCCCAGTTTGGCATGAATTTGGGGGCGGACATGTTAGCTCGTACATGTTTGGTAGCTTGGAGAACAAGGTCACTTTCGACAAATGAGCGTAGCTTAACTGTCTTCCCATAGGCTTTGGTGAGCTGTTCATGATATTTCTTCATTCGGCGTAGGGCAGTGGCTCTTCGTTCATCAAGGCCCTCAAGCGCGGCCATCCAGGTTTCGCCCTCCCCAAGATCGCTACTTATGGAGAGTCGGGTAGAGGGCACTGCAATCTTAGCCGGCACCACGCATTCATCCTCGTAGACGAGGGAGAAGGGTGTGGCCTTCGTCGCTGTGTGCTTGGAGGTTCTGTAAGCCCAAAGTGTAAGACTTAGCTTTTCGGACCATGACCCATTGGCATCGTGAACCATCCGTGATAGCACACAGAGCAGAGTCTTGTTAGAGGCTTCAACTTGACCATTGCCTTGTGGATAGTAGGGAGTCGATGTGGCATGGTTGATGTTGTATCCTTCCATAAGAGCTCGGACATCCCTGTTGATGAATGGCGTGCCGTTATCGGATATGACACACTGGGGGATGCCGAAGTGATAGATGATGTGATCCCGCAAGAAGTTAGCAACAACGCCTCCCGTGGCCCTCCGGAGAGGTATGGCTTTGACCCATTTTGTAAAGCGCTCGGTTGCGACCATGATCCATATGTGACGTCTGGATGGCTGATGGATAGGGCTGATGAGGTCGAGGGCCTAAGAGTGAAATGGCCAAGGGGCTAGAATCATGCGAAGGTCAGATGCTGGCGTATGCATCCTATCGACATGCCGCTGGCAAGGTGCACAATGTTGGACATGGGAAATAGAGTTGGACTCCATAGTTGGCCAGTAGTACCCAATCGTAGCAATTTCGTGTTTAGCTTTTGAGATCCTTGATGCTCCCCACAATCTCCGTTATGGACTTTGTTAAGCACTTGTACTGCCTTGGCACCCTACAGGCATCATAGGGTGCATCCCGAAAAACCTTTGCCAAAATAACTCACCTTCTGTCACAAAATACCTGACTGATTTTTGTTTGATAGATCGGGCCGAGCTACGGTCAGGAGGTAGAATCCCATAAGATAAGTATTGGATGAAAGGCTGGCACCAGTCGCCCTCGACGTTGATCATAAGAGCTTCCACATTGTCCAGCGAATATAGGCATTCCGGACAATCCCGTTGTATATTCGAAGCATCCTTGGCCATGGATGGCCAGAAGAGGCCCATGTGTTGTAGGGAACGGTATAAAGGGGGACCGTCGAGGCCGCAACACTTCTGATGGCCGAGGCGACGGTATAGAGGGGGGCCGTCGAGGCCGCAACACTTCTGATGATCGAGCTGAAGTTTATGCCGTGCTTCTCCCGGTGCCAAACACTGGGCTAGTGTGTCTCCGGGACATCGTCTGCACAAAACATCACCCAACATTAGAAAGTCTGTGAGGGTAGAGGCATGAGCAAGAGATGATGCCTTGAGTTGGTCGACAATCGGCTGCCTCCAATCGTGGGCAGTATTGTCTGGGGGGTGGGCAGTATTGTCTATCGGGACTAAGTTCAAAGCTATACAAGGTTCGGTCTGCTTGATAATGGTTAGCATTTGTTGTTCACCATCAACCTCGATCTTGGACGACATCATGGCCAGGCTGTCCGCATGTCTTTTGTGGCACCTGCTGTCATGTTCATATTGGACATGACCGAGTCTTCCTTCCAAGTGCTGCACCAAGGCACGATAGGGCGCCAAGGCTGGCTCCTTGACTACAAACTCCCCATTATCCTGCTTCATAATTAGGTTCGAGTCTCCTTTCACACATAATGACTTAGCCCCATACTAATGGCCAGCATAAGGCCAATGACAAGTGCCTCATACTCAGCTTCGTTGTTGGATACTGGGAACGTAAGCTTGAAGGCGAGGGAGGCGATAACATTAGCTAGGCTCTGAAGGACTATGCCGGCACCCTTTTGCCCGAGGGGTGCTCCGTCAGGACCTTTGCTGGTAGTCGAACCATCAAACTCAAGCATCCACAAATTTATCTACGTCAGTGGTCAGGGTTGTCTCCTTCCCGGGCAATTGAACCAAGGTCGGTTCATAGTGTTGTCGTGGAAAGAAGGCCAAGAGATAGGCAAGTGCTTGACTCCGCAGAGCTGTAGGGTTCTTGATGGATAGGCCGAACTCGGCCATGAGCAGTAGCAAGTGGGTAAGTCGACCAGACAAGGCAGGGTGGGTGAGCATATAGCGAAGCGGATCGGCATTGGTGACAAGTATGATTTCGTGCGCCAAAAGTAATGTCAAAATTTCGGTGAGGCGTACACTAAGGCTAGGCAGTGTTTCTCAAGCTCAGAGTAATTGACTTCGGGTCCCCTGATCATCCGACTGAGATAATAAACAATCCCATCCACCTCTTGGACAAGCAGAGCTTTTATAGACCTGGGCGTGGAGGTCAAGTAAAGTAAGAGTGGGATGCCCCGCTGTGGCACTACCATGGTTTTCGGGGACATAAGGACCGACTTGATCTGTTCGAAGGCGTGCTCTTGGGGCGCACCCCAACTCCATGGTGCGCTCTTGTGCATCAAGTGCTGGAATGGTGCGATGAGCTTGGCCAAGGCAGGAATGAATCAACGAAGGTAAGAAACCTTGCCGATGAAGCTTTTCAACTGTTTGGTGTTCTTAGGAGGAGGCATCTCTTAAATGGAGGTGGCTTTGGACGGGTCAACATCGATGCCATGTCGACTGACCAGGAAGTCGAGGAATTTGTAGGCACATTTTAACGGGTTCATTCGCATGTTGTATTGGACAACGATCAAAGACTGCGCGAAGGTCTGTGAGGTGATCACTTTATTTTTCAGACTTGATGATAAGATCATCGACATAGTCCTCCGCTGTAAGGTGTATCATGTCATGGAAGATGGCTGTCATCGCCAGTTGATATATAGCACCTGCATTCTTGAGGCCGAAAGGCATGACCTTCCAACAAAAATTTCCAATGGGAGTTCAGAAGGCTGTTTTGCACAGTCGTCAGGATTCATACGAATTTGGTTGTAGCTGGCGAAACCATGCATAAAGGACAAAGTTTCGTGACTGGCAGCATCCTCCGTAAGCATGTCAATGTTGGGCAAGGAGAACTCATCTTTAGGGCATGCTTTGTTCAAGTCCCGAAAGTCTATACAAACGTGGACTTGGCCATTCTTTTTTTGGATGGGGATAACATTAGCTAACCATATGGGATGAGTAATAGGTTTAATGAAGCTAGCCTGCAGAAGCCGTTCTATCTCTGTCTTGATCTTCAATTCAAGCTCGGGGCGAAAAGTCCGTAGATGTTGTCAGATGGGGATAGACCCGGTAGCAATATTAAGATGGTGCATTACCAAGCCAGGGTCCAATCCAGGCATCTTATTGTAACCAATTCCTCTTTTTGGCCCAGGGCGAGTTTTGTGCCAATGTATGTAAGTCGGGGTTCCTCGCCAGGGTTAGCCAGGTTGATTTCTTCAAGTTCTTCAGCCTGTGGTCGGGGACCATCTTCGTAACAAGGTGGAGTAGCACTGGGGGTGAGCTTGGGGTCAGGCGGGCAGTGCTCGACCGCACAACACCATTCATTTTCCATGGGTGGGTCAGGTTTGGGGGGATCAGATGACGGACCACCTGAAGCCCCCGTGCACCGTCATAACTCATAGATCACTTTGCAATTCTAGATGATACGTTGGAAGGTTGGTTCAGCCTTTTGCTTCTTAGACTGGAGGGATGAAGGTGGGGAGTTAGGCTTTGTAGCAAGTAGTGTTATTGATGTCAACGCTTTGCTCTCGTTACTCTTCTTAGCTTTAAACTTGGGAGGTTTGTTGCCACACAGTTCGTCCCTGTTGGGCAGCTTGGTCGAGTTGATATGAGTGGCAGTCTCACCATCCTCGGCAAGTTCGGTAAACAAAGAGACCTTGGCGAAGTATGATTCGGGACATTCAAAGGGGGCTTTGGTGACTGGGAGTGTGATCGTGACCTCACGTCCCGCGGGACCGGCCACTAGTTTTACACACTGATGGTACGTTGAGGGGATAACCCTGTTGATATGAATCCATGGGTAGCCAAGCAAGAGATGAAATACATGCTCATTTCTATCACGTGGAATGTAGTGTTGCGACGGGGGACAGTTTCGACCAAAAGGTCGATAGTGATATGGCCGAGAGTCGACTGAGGGCCTTGCTCAAAGCCCGTAATCTTGATCGCATCATGTATGATTTTTCTCGCAGGGATACCGGCCCTTTGCAAAATGACAAGGGGTAAGATGTTGACTGAGGCGCCGCAATCTACCAAGGCACGACGAAAGCTCGTGCCATTAATAATACATTCTAAAAGCAACGGCCGGTTATGTTTCGACTGGGGTGAGTCTTCGTCCGAGAAGACCAAGACAGTGGAAGGAAGGTGACAGGGTTAAGCCTGAGCAGCAAAGCATTCAGGACCGAGGCCAGTGGTGACCTCGATCAGGCAGTTGGAGAGATAGGCCCTGGCGGTGGGTAAAAACCTCATTTCATCGAAGAAACCCTTAATCTTTGACATTTGCCCAAAGGAGCTCGTCGGTAGATTAGCTGGAGGTGTATGATGTGCGACCGTTAGGATAGCCTCTATCGAGGCTTCAGGGATGACAGGCTCGACATGGTCGGTGACAGCCATGAGGACCTGGTGTTCGTCGTGTAGGGGGTAAGGGTGCTTACGCACATCATTGTTTTTTTGTAGCTTTAGGTCGCCTGAATGACCTTCCCCACTAAAATGTCTCGTAGCCCATTGTAATTTTCAAGGTCATGCCACACAACACGATGGTAGGGGTAGTAGTTGGGTTTGACTTTGTCTGCTTCTGTGATGTTCGTCCTCATCAGTGGCAATTGAAAGTTGTCATCATGTGTTACCCATTCGACCAAAATCTCCTTTACTATATTCAGATCACACAGGTATTCGGGGGCAGGCTCTTGTTGCCTTCTCTTGTCGGGGCGTCGGTCCCTTTCGTGGGACTTGCGCTTGTACCGCTGTGACTATTGTTGTTCTGAGTGCCGGATGGTTTTGCCGTGGCAACAAGTGCATTTTATGGGCATGGCTTCCATGGCTTGACGAGGCCAGCCGACTCGTAAGTACGGTGGGCTATCTCTTTGAGGTGACCCCATGACCTCAACTGCAAGTTCTCAATATGCACTCTGTAGACATCACTCATATTCTTGATGCATATCAGGACCAACGTCTCATCTTTGCTGAAGTCCGTACACTTGAGGCACTTAAGATAAAAATGGTGAACATATTTGTTCAAGTCCTCCTCCGGATTCTGGCGTATGCTAGCAATATCAACAATGGTGACTCGTTCAGCTTCGTAGTGAAATTTTTCCAAGAAGAGTTGGACCGTTTCACTCGTAGAATGGACAGTCCCCGCAGGGATCTGATGGTACCAAGTATATGCCGAGCCTGTGAGGGACATGTGAAACTCCCTCAACTTCAAATTGTTGCCCGGACCATACTACTCCAAGGAGCCTGCAAATCTTGTCAAGTGCTCACTGGTGTTGCCCTCACGTTCATTGAAGAGCAGAAAGGTTGGTTGACTGTACTTAAGGGGGTAGGGTGTGATGGCTATATCATTGGCATATGGGGTGTGGCCTGTCAGTCGGGCTGATGAGTCTGGTTCTGAGGTTTTTGACAAGCGGTGGATAAGTGCCTCCAAGTTGAACCTGGAGACATAGTTGTGGGATAGTTCTTCATGGCCGGTCAAAGGGTGGTAGCTAGCTAGGGCGACGCGAGCCCCTGAGCTCCCAGACGGGGCAACCTGATGAGCGGGAGCAGGGGAGGGTTGGTATATGACAGGGGCTGGTGGCGACAGCTGTATGGGGGCATGGGTGGGTGGGTGAGACATGTGCACTACTTGGCCAGTAGTTTGATACGGGTCAGCTAGATAAGGGTTGGGCTCCATCTCTATGGAGTCATGAGTTTTGGAAGAGCTCCGTGTCGGCACAGGGCGAGATGGCGCGGTGGTGGGGAGAGCCTGCTGCAGCACCGACCAGAGGTCTGAGTGGGGTTTACAGGACGGCACCGCAGAAGAAAGTATGTCGGCAACAAATGGTGAAGGTGTCGTGAGTCCTACTGCCAAGGGTCTGGATGCTCGAGGCAGCGGTGGTCACGACATTGGGGCCTGGGTGGCGTCAAGAGTCGACCCACGTCCTGAAGGCTGAGCTAGTGAAATGGATTGTTATGCAGCCAACGCCTGTATGGATTTTTGCATTTCCATAATGGCGGCGATCATAGTGGTTTGAGAGTCTTGCAAGCCGGCTATGGTAGGAATAAGCTGTTGTATGGCTGTATTGGTAACCATTTGCACATCGGGTGTAGTGATTGAGGGTTGATCTTGGTGTCGTGTGGCACTTGTCTCTTCTTGGTCACCAAGATAGGCTTCTTCTTGCACAGTAGGAATGAGGCCTTGGCTGGCTGACCTGGTAGTCCTCCGTTGCACATGCATGGCACCTAAGTGTGGTAGATAGGCAGACTGTAATACGATGCTCACCTCCCCACCGGAGTTGCCAAAATGATGCCAAGGAAAGTGGGTTCGTACCTACGTGGAGGTGACATAAAGGCTGCAGTCTGAGTCAGCTTCCAGATGTACAAAGTGAGAGACATTGTGGGTGGAGTAAGGGCAAACAATAAGGCTTCCCAGGCAGGCCGTGAGGGCTGGCAGTGCTGTGAAGGCAAGGCGAATACGAACATGGCCGGCAGTCGACAATCCAAGCTAGGGTCCGAGTCAGGGGTCCGATGTTAGAGGTCCAAATGTGTTTCTCTCTCTAGAATTCCAGAGAGAATGGGTTTTAGCTGAGAGAAAGTGAAAATGCCAAATAAGAGAATTTTGTTAAAAATGAAAATCCAAGGCCCCCTATTTATAGGAAAAGTGTGCTTGTGTCATCAGTGTGTCATCAGCTGACACGTGTTGCCCCTTGGGAGTGACACATCACCACAGGGGTCCACAAATACTATTTCTCTGTCAGACTATTGATTTGCAAATTCACACTGCCTTGCCTCACATAGCATCGCTCTACCTGTCTGAGAAGATTGAAGATACCGTGACGGCATGATCAGAGTAAGCCCGTTGCCCCGGTGTCCAAGCCCTTACTGAATCCCACAGGGTGCGTCGTGAGACGCGGAGAGAACCTCACAGTGGTGAGGGAAGGTCCCTGTGACCAACTCCTAGGCAGACTAACCCGAGGTCATCGTCCTGGGGGCATCGATGATCAACGGTAACGTGAGTGGACATGGTCGCAGCTCAGACGTGCCTAGTGTCATGCAAGTCACCCTAGGCAGTGATAGCTTTGTAGTAACGAGCCTATCCTACTACGAGGGGTCTTCGTGTCAGAGCACTACGAATGAAGCCCCTAGAATAAAGACGGCGATGGCTTCTGTGGTAGAGAGCCCATCCTGCTGTTAGGGGTCCTCATGCCGGAGCACTATGAATGGAGCCCCCTAGCATCAAGGCGGTGATAGCTTTATGGTAACGAGCCTATCCCGCTACGAGGGGTCCTCATGTTGGAGCACTAAGAACGGAGCCCCCCAGAATGAAGACGACGATGGCTTCTGTGTTAGGGAGCCCATCCTGCTGCGAGGGGTCCTTGTGCCGGAGCACTACAAACGAAGCCCCTTGGAATGCTGCCCACTTTAGGGAGTGGGTCGAAGCATGTTCTACGTCCATGGGGGGGCACATGGTGTGGTGAATGATAGTGGTGCCCGGGGGCCTGTAACATGATTGTGGCGCACCGGCGCGGCGATGACCGTCACTAGACAATTCCTGGTGCCGGGAGCACATGTCATAGAAATGGTGCGTGGGCGCGGTCAAGGTGTCGGGGGCACTGTAGTGTGACAGAGAGCCAGGGGGCACGGCTCTATAAGCAGAGTGTCGGAAATGACGCGCTAGCGTGGGCGACAGTCATTGCGATGATGGCCTACGGGCGACAACGGGAGCCATACGTTCGCGTGATGAGTGAGCATTGTTAACCGTAGTGTATTTGAATGAGCAAGCAAAAAAAGGTGTCAGCAGCACCCCCCGTGACAAGGGTGGCTGACCCCCCCTTTTAAGGAGGTGGCCGACCCCCCCCCCCCTCCTTAAAGGGAGGTGGCCGAGCCCTTTAAGAGGAAAGGTGAGCTAAATCCAAGTTCGTATATTTTCCTAAGTGTTGGTGGTGCCGACGGTTGGCGACAAAAAGTAATTTTAGTCATGCAAAAATTCAATGAAAAATGCACGTGACTCGAGCATGCGCATTTTGACCGGCAGAGAGCGTTGAAAAATTGACAGTTGAATATGTGACGTGTCACGCAAAATGGGACCCCTAGTGGGCCCTTGAGTGCGACCAAAATAGGTTGGGAACAAATTGCAGTAGCTCGGGGCACCCCCAAGTTTTCCCGCGTTAGCGTTCGACGCCCATAGTTTATTAGCTAGCTCGTACCATAAACTTATATAAGTGTGGCATCAAAAACCTTCTGACCACTTTACGACCAAAATTCTGGCAAAAATCTTAACGTGGCTGAATTCATGAAGGCATTTTTGGAATATCAAGTTAAAATAACCCTCTCATATTCTTCTTTCTAAAAAAAAATAGAGGACTTTACGAAAATGGGGATCTAGGTTTCATTGTGATCAAAATCGAGGAAAATGGAATCTAAGGTTCGTGTATGATAGAAATTCATGTCTATAGTGGGTTTATGAACAGTTTTACAACAATGGGTTTCAATAATGGTGGCTGTGGTTTATGATGGTGGGAGTGGTGGGTGGTCTATGATGATGCGGCAATCGAGAAATAAGATGGCACGGTGGTCTTCCATTAGGACGTGGCGGCAGTAGTAGGGAAAGGAGGTGGCAGCAGCAGTCTTTCAAAAGGTGGTGGTGGCAGCAATCGAGAAAGGAGGCGGCAGTAGCAATCTTCAACCGAGAAATATCAGTTTCAACCACTTCCACCACGGTTGAATTGACACTGACCACCTCCACTTCCTACCAGCACCTCCACCCTTCATACCCACTTCCCGCTTGCACCTGCACCTCCACCTCCATCCTCTACCCACAATTAAGTTCATGAAAAAAAATGCCCCTTATTTAGGTTAAATAATCTCTTCGGTGTGACTCTTGGCTGGATAATAGAAAATGGGTGTTCGGTGCCATATTAATGCAAGTTTGTGCTGCGAGATATCTAAAATGAACTTTGAGACGCTAAGTACTACCATGCATAGTAATACCATTTTTTTCCGTGAAATTGTATGTACTGGTACCGGTATCGTCTCGGTACCGCCTCAAAATTTTCATCAATAGTTTATATTTGTAATATTCATGCAAACAGTGACATTAGAAATAAATAGTTTATTCGATTGAATTACCTCCTCTAAGATTATCCCCCTTTTCAACGATCTCATTCCCAAATATTTATGTAAGAATAAGTTTTTTGTTCAATAATAATGCGCGAGCGTGCATATGTGTAAAGCATCATATCATATAAATGAAATAATATGATAAAAACTTATAGGTATGAAGTAAATTACAGTTAAGTGAAGATTGATAACTTATTAGAAATTTTTTTACAAATTGTAATGAATATTATGAGTAAGAGGCTATAGAGATTTTGATTGGTACAATAGAACTTAGAGTGTTTTTCTATCTAATCTTTGTATTGTCAATTTGTAAAATTTATAGCAAAATTTGTTACTTTTATATATTTTAAAAAATCGGTACAAAATACAATATCTCGGCAAGTACGTAGTTTTCGGCTGGTATCACCTGTACCGGCCAGTATAGCCGGTACAAAGCTATATTTTGACATGTACAAAATATAAGGGATACCGTACAAGTAGAAGGCAAAAACGGTTCATACCGGCCGGTACTGGTACGATATTGATAACAATGGTACCGTGAGCAAACTTGGGACGCCTACTTCAATTGACCGCCTAAAAGTTGATATTCTAAAAATACCCCCAAAAATAGTGTATTCAACTTTTTTTTTCTTTGAGATTTGGTCAGAATTTGGTCAAAGGGTGTTCTGCGCCATGTTTATAAAAGTTTGTGGCGCTGTATAGTTAAAATGAAGTTTGGATCACAGTGAGTTACCGCGAAAAAACTGGAGGCGCCAAATGCAATTGATTTTAAAAAAAAAACTAATTCTTGTAAGTGAGGGGGGGGTGGGGGGTGTTAAGGCACCTCAATTGTATCATTGGATCTAATATGGCGAAGCACATCCTTCACTTTACATCCAAAGATCCATCCAAGGATCTCGTTCTTATGACGATGATGATAGTCACTTTCATGAATGAATGCATCAAAAGTTATAATTAAAATATCCATTTTTTTATAAATAAAAAAAAAACATGAATAAGATAAGCCAAATTCTATATCAAGTGAACTAGAATTACCCATATCTTGAGATGTCAGTATCATCAGATTCATTGGATGCCCCATATAAGTCTTTTGTCAGCATGGCTACTCACTGACTTGAAAAATTGGCCAATGCTGTAATCTTTAAATGCCAACCTATACAACCCTTTGGTGATACTCCACTGAGAAAGACAAAACGAAGTTGATCATGACCTTACTTCTTATTTTAAAGGACAAGACAAGATTTCTACAAAAAATAACGGGTCATGTCTTGCAATTGACTTTCAAGCAAAACCCTTGTCACAACATTCCTTCATCTTCATCAACAAATTATGGTCCAAGTACATGGTCTATTGCAGTGACATTTGCGCCACTAACTGTATGAAAGGAAGTAGATGCCTAACTTATGATAGAATTCATATCTGCTGCATTAAAAAAAATAAGATTTCGATAAGTCTTGAAACACTTAAGATTTCAAACTTCATGGTTGGACCACTAATTTGGGTTTGTACTTATCTATCTATTCGGCTTCTAGAATTTGGGAAATCTACTAATCAGAGGATCCGATAGTCTTGTCAAATCGTCCGGTGTAATTATCACACTCTTACATATTCTGTATTTATTTACACTTTATTAATTATTAAAAAGTGTAGTGAACCGTATCTCTGTTTACTTTAATCGTAAGTTTAATGTTTTATAATTTCTTTGAGGAATTAATATATTCAAACATTAATTTTAATTCTTATTATAGACATAATTGTATAAACATTGTTTGACTAGTCAAAGTAGGACAAATTTGTGAGTAAGATTAATGTCTAAACGTTTCAAATACAATATGCCCATCCTATTGGAAAAAAAGGCTACTCTCTCTCTCTCTCTAAAATATCTCTCTCGCTTCTCTCTAAACAACCTTCCTTAGAAAGCCACCGCAGCCGCCCCACCGTGCGATGGCGCGTGTGGGGCGGCGGCTTGATTTCGGCCTAGGACCTCATTTTCCTTTTTTGTCTTGGTAGTTTAGGTCGTGTTCAAATCAAGGTTTTCGATTGGGATTTGGAAGGCTGTGGTGAGTTGGACGGCTGTCGAGGTTGCAACGAATCGCCATCGACCAGTCGTGGTCCTCCATATTTGCGGCGCTGGTGATTGGTTTGTGTGAGTTTCTGTTTTGCTGTCCGGGGCATCAGTGGCTCCTCGTTTTGGGTTGTGGTGGCCAACAGGTGAGAGCGGTGCCGGTGGGTTATCCTGGTTTTGGTGTCAAGGAGTTGGGTTTGGTTGAGGGCGTCTTCTGTTCTTCCTCCGTCGAGATCATAGGGTTCGAGTCTCCTGGGTTGTGGGTTTGATTAGTGAGTCTAGGCTAGGTTTTCTCTCCTAGGGCTTATATTCCCCTTCCCCCTAGTTGATCCCCCTTCCCCCTTGCCCTAGGATGGCTTGCGCTTGTGGTTGGTTGATTTAGGTGACTTGGTCGATATTGCGACGACGGAGGTTGCGGTAGGTGATTGGGGCGCAGCAGGTGCGATAGGTGGTGGGGATCGGCAGATGACGCTTAGTTGGGGATTCCGGTGAGGAAGGTTAGCTCGACAGTTTAGGGTATACCGAGGCACGACAGCTGAATGGTGGACTGAGAAGGTGGGGAATTCAACACCGGCGAGGGTGCGCGAGGTTCGAGGCGAGCTGCACCCATAGGACGACTGTCAGGTCTACCCGTGGGTGGCTGGCAGTGCATAGGGTAATGGTGTTTTCTTTTGTTTTATTTAGTCTTTTCTAGTTAGTATGTGTTAGTTTGTATGTGTTGTACTTTTATAGGTTTTTGTTGCAGTTAGTGTTTAATTGTAACCATATGCCTTGACAAGTTATGAAAGTTACGCTGAAGTGTAGATATGCTCTGCTTCAGTTTAATTGTAACTTGTTTCGGGTATATGGGTTAGTTGTTATTGTGGTATGTTTTGATAGCGTTTAATGCTGTCTTTATGTCTGTAAAATAGTTGATCTGGCCGGGACGGTTTGTAATCCTTTGATATGTAATATATTTCTCCTCTTAACCAAAAAAAAATGCCCATCCTATCATGTAATTCGTTGCTAAAAAAACATGTATCCAACAATGTTTTCATTTAGTGGAAAAAAAAAGTTTTTAAATGTAACTTATTGACGAAAGGGGTGTTTAAATACCCTAACTTTTAAAGTAGCTAATTAGTCTAGTCCTGATGCCAATGTCTATATAATTTTTGTCAACGTAATGAATAAAGGTACAAAGGCTCAAAAGCGGGGTACATCCGTCTCAAAGCAAACATTGTATTAACAAGAATCAAAACTGCCTTGGCAAGAAGACTAACCTAATGGTAGTACAAGTAAAAATGTCAAATACATTGTTAACCAAGAGACATGGATCAACAGTTAAAAATATTAGTCCAGAACCATATTTTCAAGGCTTAAAGACAGTTAAAGCTGAAACAACTTTCTTTTTTTTTTTTACCTCTTTTCATCTTACATAACTGGTTATACGAATAAAAACCGAAAGCAAGGGAGCTAATTAGAATAGCTTGAAATTGCTCATGCACAAAGAGCCGCCCAGGAAAACGCATTCAAGAATTCAAGGTTCATACATGAAGAAGAGTATCAGACATCAAATATGTTATATAACCCGAAAGCTCAATCAGTAGGCTCAGTACCTTAATCTAGTAGGAACTGGGGAGGGGCCATGGTCCTGTAGGTAGTCAAAGCATCTTCATTAACAGATTCAACATAGCACCGAGGAGATTAGTGGCTAGTTAAGAGTTTCTTCTCCTAAGATAAGAGCCAGATTTGTTGCAGTGTGTCATGGGGTTCTCTTTTGGCATATGTCAATCACCGGTCCTCATGAACTGGTGGTGAGTAACGAGAGTATGTAATGTTCTTCTTGGCCTAAAAAGGATTTGGACAAGAATCTCTTTTTACATTAATTAGATCGTTATGAACAAACTACGAGTACACAGGGTTTTAAGGAATGCAAGATCGAGGTATATAGAGTCAAGAAAGAGCATCATAACTCCTCAAGTAAATGGATGTTCGTCGCCTCAGCTTTTTGGTTATGCCCTTAGCGTTACTATAGCGGAGCATGGTAGTGTGCAGGCACTGATTCTATGATCCTAGCGGTACTATAAGGGGGCATGATAGTGTGCAGGCACCGATTCTTTGTGCGTTGTCTCGTGAGACCCTATGAGGCGCTGCATGTGTCTAAAGTCATTTGTATGCTTATAATGACTTTATATGAGCCTATTATGATTGTGCTTCCGGTGAAAAATATAGTTGCCTTTGGCAATCTTTGTCTATCTTCTATACTTAATTGGTCAATGTTACTGGTTTCATGAGGCTATAGATATTCTGCATGACCTTACGAAAAAGAGAACGGGCAATAATTTAACTACCCCAAGGGGTGGGTAAAATAGCAAATACTTTAAACTCAAAATCTCGAGTTTGAATTTCCATACCAATGGACAACATTTAAATTGTAACTCTGATTATTCCAAATATATACTTATAGAAACACACACGCGCGCTTGAGCGCGCGTACATATTACACGTCCAAGTAGAAAGGGTGACTTTTAGTACTGTTATTATTACAATTAATTAGAGAATATCATATTTATTGCCTAAGTATTTGAGATAAATATAGTCTTTATTTCCTAAGTTTTTGAGATAAAATCAGTCTCTAATACTATCTCTATATAATGGTCAGAGATATCCTAATAGAAGAGAAGTCATAGGTCATAAGATAGAAGTCTTCACTACAAATAAAAAATCCCCGCCTCAACCCTCCTTCCCCCGATTCGCATCACCAAGCTCTAAGATTTTGTTAGTTAATGAGGAACTCCACTCTAGTAGCTATTTTCCGTACTTGTACTTATATAAGAGATCAAACGTTTTGGAGGCTCGTAATAACAAAGATCCTTTGTCAGAATTTTTGGGATACCTCGTAAAGTATGTTCCCAAACCCACCACATATTACGTGGTAGATGTGCAAAGTTTTAAACATTGGTATCAGAGTATTGTTACTTTTTGATTCGCTTTCAAACATGATAGTGTAATTTAAGTGTAATGTTGCTACTTTTTTGGATTCGCATGAATATGACACATCAAGAAAAATTCAAAAATTTAAGTGCCTTTGTTGCTGGTATAACTGTAATTTGAGTTTTTAACCGCACACATTTTTTTAAACTAATTTTTTTCAAGGTCTCGCCCATTTAGTTGGAAGAAAAATGTGACCTATTCATCTTTATCTTGATATTAAGCATACTAGTTTTAAAATAAATGGATAAATAATACATTAGCATTCTAAATAAACTCATGTTTATGTGTTTTGCTTTTGTCTTAAGAAAGTTCTTTTGAGAATAATGTGTTATGCGAAATCTCAATTTATTTCATTGGAGTAGTATTGTAGTAGGATTCTCAAAGATGTTATATCATTTTTCTTTATCTTTCTAGAAAACCTTATACGGAGATTTAATTTAACAAGAACATTATTTAAATTAGAATTTTCTTAGGATAAGTTTTACTACTAATGAAGTTTATTGAAGTCCTTACGCACCTTGTTGTATGGTGCAAATTTGTATTATCATGTGGATGATTTATTATATTGTAAATTATATGATATGAAATTTATAGCGAAAAGATACTTGGAAAATATTTTTTTCCAAATCACATACGTGAGAGATAATTATGAGCTTGACAAATTTTTTATTTCATGATGTGAGAAAGGATAATATTTTTCATTTGAATTTTTAAAATAAATAAAAGGTTGTATAATTAATGTCGTTTTCCTTGCGCAAACTATTGTAGTGAACAAATGGCCACCAAGAATATCATAGCTGATCTTGTTAAGGGTGAGAAACTTAATGAAGATAATTATGACATTTGGCACAAAAAGATGAAATTCACGCTGAATGAACAAGAGCTCGAGGAGCACTTGATTAAAGAAATGGTCGTGCCCATTGAGGGGCAACCCCTCAGAGATCACACTGCCTACCAGAGATGGCATGACAAAGATCGCAGTGTACGCTATACGTTGTTGAGCAATTTGATAAACTTTCAACTTTCAAAGCTTTATGGGATCAGTTCAAGTTCTCGTTTGGTGGAACCTCAACTATGCAGCTTAGTAGCCTTGTTATTAAGTTTGAGCAATACACAAAAAAAACCTAAGCATACCATGAATGAGCATCTAAGGGTGATGTCCAACATGATTGGTAAGCTAAGGGATGTTGGTCATGTGCTCACAGATGAGTAGCAAGTTAGGGTTGTCATAAGATTCGTTCCTACCTCATGGGCCAATAAGAAACAAGTATTCACTCATAGTGAAAATATGAAGAACTATTCTGAAGTTTCACAGCATGTATCTTTGAGGATGAGACTCGAGATGCTGACAAGACCTTACTTATGTCGTCTAAGGGAGATTGTGCAAAACAAATGGCAAGGGCGGAAGACAAAATAAGATAGACAAAAAAGGTGAAGCTAGCACTTCTGTACCAAAGAAAGGGAAAATAAAGAATGCAAGAGAGAAAAACGTGGTCGGAACAAGGATTTGTCTAATATCAAATGCTATATTTTCAATAACAATGTGACACCCCCAGCCCAAGTGACGTCACCGGAGCTGAGATGTCAATCATGTCAACGTTACAGCCCTAAATATAACACAGAGCAACTACAACCTTAAGATCATGAAGAAGCATTACAACCTGTCCTTACAAAAATTTTCCTTAATAGGACACTTCGTGTCGCAGTGGAAACTGCATAATATAACACAACTTAATATGTACGCCCAAATTTACATCTGCGTGGCGATATACATATTTTCCTCATAGGACCTCAACATAATTTTTCTTTACCTTTTCCCGAGGTCTCACCTTGTTCAAACCTAGTACTCGAAAAACACATCAGATAAGGAATGAGCGCAAATCGCCCAGTAAGGATAATACGAGGAGTATAACACACAATCCTCTCGAATTTATGGGAGAATCGATCATGAATTTTCAACGAAGGCAATGGATTTAAGAATGCCAAGAACGAACATTTACAACCCTCTTCCTGCATCACCTTTGTTCAGACTGAGTGGCTCAAGCCCAACAGAACATCATCATTTCCACTTGGACAGACTCATGGACTATGCAAGTGCAATGCAAAAGAGGTACTAAAGCATAAACATCATGAGAATAACGAGATAATAAATTCAACAACATTAACTAAAATCAATTGAGATGCATGCTTGGCTCGACACGACACGACACGACAGACTCTAGCGCGCTTCATCCTCTTTTTGTCAGTTATTTACTTTTTCACTGACTGCCAGTTACTTCCCTTCACTGGCCCTCCACTTAATGATCCCCCTTCATAAAGGGTGTTCATCTCAGTTTTGTCCAGATTAGGGAACGGTTTTTTTTTTCATCAAGGAGCGGACTTAGAGAGTATCTTCGATCGTAAGTCCTCAACAACGCTTCTGGACTCATTGTCGGGCGGGCTAAGGGAATTCATTCTACCTTAAGTCCTCAACAGCACAAGTCAACAAGAAGTACCGGTTCATAAGCTCAACCGATATTCCAACACAAATATAGGAATTTAACACGTGCATGATCAACATGGTATGCCAAGCAAAACAACATATATCATATCGGAACCGCACTATCCTTACCTGTTGGCTTTATAGCCGATGAACTCCTCACTTCCTAATTTTCTCAGCAATGGAACCACTTATTAAATAAAATTCTTCTCGTTAGACCTCCCTAAAATACAAAAACATGCCTAACTTACCTCCCCCCTCCCTTACTGCTCATCTGTCTTCCACTTATTAAGGCTAACCCATTAACTGGATTTGTCATAATTCATGAGGTGCATTACCCGCACTACCGCCCATCTTGTGCGTATCTAAACTCAATTTTCCCACTCTTTATAATCCTTACTGCTTAACCATGAGTTTCTGCAAGATTCGACACCGGGTATGAAAAATTACCAAAATGCCCCTGACCATAGGTAAAATTACCTACACACCCCCTGACGATTTCAACACCAATAAACACTTCCAATTGGCTCAAAATACCTTTTTAAAACAGTGTAAACTGAGTTTTGTACTAAAAAGTCATGGGTGAAATTTGTTTTGTTCGGGAACTCCACCCAGGTAACCAAACCAAGCGTTAGGGAACTAATTATTTTTGAAATATGAATTAGCCTCCAAACATTATGAAATTTTAGACACTAAAGTGCCTCAGCTGCATCAAGTTTTTGTAAAATTTTTAGATTAAAGTACATTTATTTGATATTTTTTAAAATTCTAAATTATATTTTAAGGATAAATATATTTAACATTGTCCAAAACTCAGAAAAATCCAACAATTTTACAGTATGTAGATCTTTTGAAAATAATATGAGTTTTTCTTTTGTGTTAGGCCAAATTATGTCTTAAAACTATGTTTCAAAAATAAAGTTTGAAATCAATTAGAGGCAAAGACTTTTAGCGACCTTTACAGTCACTACTCATCACTTTTGGATCGAATTTATACTTTTCCATCAATTTCCACACTTCAAGTTGCATTCTTCAGATTTGCATGCCTAGAAATATTTCCCCTTCTTCACTTATATATGCATTTTATGCATACTCATTTCATTACCTACTTAATTCCACTTCAAATTCCATTTAAACCAATTTGATCTCACTTCATTTCCACTTATCTAACTCCATAATTTCATTGAACATGAAATCATAACATAACACAATCAATTCAACCCTAATCTCCATCAAGAACACCTACCAAAACACCAAGAACACACACAAGTATAGCTGATTTTTACCTCACTTTGGAGACCTGTAACTTCTTTGTTTCTTGGCTTAGAAACCTTCTGTTTGTTGGAATCTCTTCCTTGCTTCCCTTTCTACAACTTCTCTGTTTGGCCTTTCACGACATTATTTCTGGATTTTCCTCAAATGCCCTCTCAATCAGCCATGTCGCACAGCTCCGCACACTGCAGGTTGGGTTTTATCCTAACTTTGACAGTCCCTATCTTCCTCAATTTATCTCCAAATCCATCTCTATTTCTTGGGTCCTCTTCCTAATTCTTTTCTCTATGACTTCTCAGTTGAAGTCATCCCATGATCCCTTCTTCATTTTCCTTTATTCTCCATCCAACAGCTGTCCAGGGTAAGCATTTCCCATGCCACCTCACACTCCTCTTATCTCTCCATGCATGCACTCCACCTCTTGAAAATGAGAGGTGGCATCCCCCTTTGTTTGTGGATGTCTTGGGCAGCCACGAAATCAGACCCCCCTTATTATTATTATTATTATTATTTTAAAACAGCAGGGGTATTACAAACCAGGACACTTTGCTTGTGATTATGCTGAGCCGAAGAGGGTACCTTCTAAATCTCTCTCTCTCAGTTATATGTTTCATTACATGTGATGGTTGTTGATTCACCACTTGTACTGTTTGTAGATACAGGTGCAACAAAACATGTAGCTCGTGATCGAGAGAGGATCGTAGATTACCACCGGATTACAGTGGGAAGCAAACATATCTTCATGCGAAACAACAGATCCGATGAGGTACTAGGGGATGGTTCTTACCAGCTTAAGTTGCGTACTGCGTGCACGTTACTTCTTGAGGATGTGCAATATGTACCCATTATTCGGCTTAATATACTTTCAGCTACTGCTACATTAAACAATGGGGTTTCCTTTAATTTTAGGGATAATAAGTTGAAGATCTTTTTGGATGATGTTTTGTTTGGGCAACAGTTTTTGCTTAGATAGTTTAATTGATTTGGATTTAATTCATTCTCAGTCCTCTTATTCTTACTTTATAAATGATAATATTGTGAATGATTCTATCACCTGAAATTCAAGACTGGGCCACATAGGACAAGATAGAATGACACCTTTGGCTTGAAAGGGCCTTTTGGGCCCGCTAACGAAAGTCAATTTACTAACATCTGAGGCTCGTTTAGCCAGTAAAGCATGCATGAAGCTTTTTGGAAAGGCTGTGAGAGCAACTTAGCCTTTTGAGCTAGTTCACTCTGATAAATGTTGACCTATGAGTGTAAGGCATGCCATGACGCCTCTTATTTCCTAACCCTGATAGATGATTATAGGCGATATGGTTATGTGTATCTGATATATCACCGCTATGAAACTTTGGACTGTTTTAAACGCTCTGTAGCAAAGGTTGAGAATCAAAGGGAGAAGAGTTCAAAAACTTTTCGCACTGATTGGGGATACAAATATTTGTCCGATTAGTTCAACAAGTTTTGTGAAGAAAAAAGGGATAAGCATGCAACTCACTATTCCTAATACTCCACAAAAAAATAGTGTTGCGGAAAGAAGAAATAGAACATTACTGGATATGGTAACGTCTATGATGGGTAAGCAAACCTTCCAGTATCTTTTTGGGGGAATGCCCTTTTGACTGCTGCCTATATACTTAATCGTGTGCCTTCAAATCAGTCAAATCCACATCATATGAGCTTTGTAATGGCTAAAAGCCAAATTTAGATAACTTGCGCCTATGGGATTTAGCAAGTTATGTTCACAGTACTTCTCACAAGTATGAGAAACTAGGACCTAGAGTTAAAAAGAGTATCTTCTTAAGGTATTATGAAAAATCTAGAGGCTATGTGATGCATGGTAAGCATCTGAATGGTGGAAAGACTAAAAAAGAGTCTCGTGTTGTCGATTTCATAGAGACTGATTTTTCTAGCATTGGAAATGCAAGTAAGAATCTTGACCTCTATAAGGTAGAGGAGATTGAAGCCACTTTACCATCTTCAAGTGAAGGTGGGAAATTAATTTCTCATTAGGCTATCGCTAAAGATAATATAAGTAACTCTTAACCTAATGGGAGCATCCTAGACAGTGAAAAAACACCACTAGGACCATTAGATCAATAAGATTCTCAATTGCATAGAGGTGCACGGGAAAGTTTCACATTGTCATTTTGAGATTGACGGAGAAATTCTTACGTTCACTCGAATTGATGAAGATGAGCCCACTTATATAGAAGAAGCCTTATCTTCGTTTGCTAGTAATAAGTGGATAGTTACAATGAACATAGTGACAAATTCGGTATTCAAAAATTGTTCAGCATGGAAAATAATACAGAATTTGGGATTTATTCGGAGAATTTCGTTACTGGATCGAAAATAATTTGGTGGAATAATAAAGTTCGTATTATAAATCAGAAATAATTTGGCAATTAATCTTTTAGGTTACAATAGGTTAGTATATAAATTTATAAACTCTGTAATTGGAATGACAAAAATATAACAATTCATCAACCCTGTTAAGTGATGGGTAAAAAAAATGAATAGATAATGTAGGGATAATGCGATATAATTATGTGTGGCTGAAACATACGTAGTTACTTTTGCTCAAAATTGAACAAGAGTCATGTAGTAGTGCGATGGGTAAGAAAAAAAATGAATGAAAAATGTAGGGTAGTGCTATATAATTATATGTGACTGAATGATATATGTTATTTATGCTCAAATATAAACGATACTGTGGGGTGATGACCCAAAATTAAGTTACCAGCCACCATCATTTGGGTTCGAATCCGACCAACCGTGAGTGTCTTCTTCTCCCATTTTCTTAAAAAAAAAAAACTAGAGGAGCTTTCACTCGCAATAAATTCGTAAAATTCTCAATATTCATAAGTTATTTGCAAAAAATTCAAGTAATCGTAAAAACTTTGTGTTTTAGTCTTTCTGTTAATTTATAGCGATAAACTTGTAAATATCGCCAATATCTCGCGCACATTGTTACTATGGCAATGAAGGATGAGTTTGGCTTAATTGAAAAGAATCAAATCTGGGAGTAAGTTGACCTTTCGCTAGGGCACAGACTATTAGAAACAAGTGCATTTTAAAAGTCAAGCGCAAAGCAAATAGGTCAATTGACCAGTATAAGGCACGTCTTGTGGAGAAATGCTCTCCCCATCAGTGGGGTGTGTACTATGAAGATACATTCCTTCAGTGGTGAAATTTGCTTCAATTCGCCTGATTCTAGCTATTATTGCCTAGCAGGATTCAAAACTTCTTTAGATGAATGTTAAAAACGCGTTTCTCATTAGAGAATTAGACGAAGAGATTTATATGGCTCAACATGAGGATTTTGAAGTCAAGGGACATGAGGGCAAAGCTTACTGACTCAAACATTCTATATTTGGTCTCAGACAATCGTCTTGGCAATTGTACTTTGAATTTATTCATGTCATTACCTACATAGGTTTTGAGATGATTGAAAAAGACCATTGCGTTTATGTAAATGATTCAAGAAAAAATATTCTGATCCTTTCATTGTATATGGATGACATTATTTTAGTTGGGAATGACAAGAGTTCCATTGTCGCCACTAAACAGTGTTTGTCCTTAACTTTTGAGATGAAGGATTTGGAAGAAGCTAATTATGAGCTCGAGGTTAAAATCATACTTGATCGTCTAAAGAGACTTCTCGATTTGTCTCAAGAGACATACATCAAGAAAGTCATTAAACGTGTCTGATGCATAACTTAGAACCCCTAGACGCTCTAATGGACAAGGTGTGTACTTTGAGCATAGACCAATGCCCAAAGAATAATGAGGATAAGAATCCAATGTCTAAAGTATCTTACGCAATATGCAGTCTGATATACGCTATGTCGAAACAAACTTGCATCGCTCCCTATCCATGATATAGTTGAAATATGTTGCTTGTTTAGCAGTAGTTCAGGAAGCTGTTTTGTTGAGGTCATTCTTACAGGTTCTAGGGGTTATAGCTTATGCAGATGAGGCTGTCACCGTTTACTGTGACAACACAGCTAGCTGCCTTAGATTTTGTAAAGGGTTCTAAATATCATGAGAAGGCCAAATACATAAGCCTATGTTATCACTTCATTAAAACTTTAATTGCACAAGTAGAGGTAATCATGAAGCATATACCTACTAGCAAGATGGTGACTAATCTTTTGACCAAGCCTATCGCTAGAGATGTTTTCCTTTCTAATATTAGGAATATGGGACTACGTAGGTTTTGATATGTTTATAAGATCTTACGTACTTGAGATTATTTATCATAATTTTCATCCCTTGATTTGTATTTATTTTGGAATGATTGAATTATTTTTGTGATTACACATATATCCTTATTGAGAGTGTCACTAGGCTTGAATTAACCCACTCACACGGCTAATTCACCTGTTGCTAATTTAGCGAGTAAGATGAGATATAACTGTCTTAGACGCCGAAAGGGAAAATAAGATGATACAGCTAGTAATGCAAACATGTTACCTTAGTCAGAGTTAAGATGAGACCTAAAAACGGAAGTCGACCATAGAGTATCTCCATAACTTTATATAATTTGTTTACAACCGAATGTGAAATTCTAGAAAGACACTATGAGAGTCACTGGGTTGAAAAACTCAGGTTAAGCATTCATTAGAGACTAGACTCAGATTTGTATGGCGTATTTTAGTATACATTTATGTGACACGCCTTTATGGGTTACGCCATAACATGCAAATCATACTACATGTTCTAAGTGCAGATTGATAGTGGGACTGATGAATGAATCTCTACTTTATCACTGTGTGAGCCACGTGGATCAATATTCATAGTACCCGTGTCACCTTAGACTATGTCATAAAGATAATCTCGATATCGCTACTTTAGAATGTACCCTTGGATTATAGATGATGCGGTCTCGCGGGACATTTTTAGGAAAGCAGTTGGGTCTAATTAGAATGATATGAAGGCTTTGAAAAGAAAGTCCACTATTACACCATGTTATGTGATTCATAACCCGGGTGACTGTTGATTTTAGTTTCGATATGAGTCATGAATACATAACATATGAAAAGTTTATCACTGCTCAGTATGAGGGATTTAAGGTGTTTAATTTGGTATAGTTGAACTATTTGGGCTACATACCCGATTTTTGAGTGATGTAAGTTTGATAATAACTTAATAAAATACTCCTCAACGTTGGACATCCTTCTCGTAGGTGTTACATTCCATTTCCTGTATGAGGAGATGAATGAACAAGAGATGAGGAGGTAATGCAGAATTTATTTGTTCTGTGTGGACGAGTGCGAGCTGTTAATACATTGAGTTAGTGGACCCATTATCTGCCCACTAACAGATAATGTTTGTTAGACAAGATAATTGCAATCAATTAAAGAATATCATATTTATCTTCTAAGTTTTTGATAAAAATATAGTCTTTAACTCCTGAATGTGTGAAATAAAGTCAGTCTTTAATACTATTTTTAATTGTTAGAGATATCCCAACAAAAGAAAAGTCAGAAATCTTCCCTACAAATAAAAAATTCCTCCCCCCGTTTACTCTTTCTAAAATATCACTAAGCTCTATGCTATGGTTCCTGAACGAGAAACTCAACTCTAACAAAGATCTTTTGCCGAAATATTGGAGATACCGTTAGAGATACATCGTACGATATGTTCTAGAAGCCACTATGTGTTACGTGATAAATGTCTAAAGTTTTTAACAATTATAAAGTGGAATTATAGTGGTAAAGCATTGAGCCTACACCAAGAGCTGTATGTTGTTAAAGCATGTTGTGACTCTGAATACGAGGAGTACAACAATATACTAACTTTAAGCATGCTGTTTCTCACGGTTGAAGCCAAAATCTTCTGCATTTCATTTCTACTGAGCAACTCAGATTGTCGCAAGAGACTATGACGCCAGTGGAGATCCCCCGCTTAACCCTGAACAAGGGAGATCATGTTGTCTACTCAACTGAATAAGGGAGCTACTCTAGGCAGATCAGGGGTTATCTAGACATTTTTAAGACTGATTTTTTTTTCAAAGCAATATGCTTTCAGATGTACACAATGGGTTCAGTGACATTCATGTGTTCTTTTCTTCCTCCATCATCTTCTTATTTTGCAACCTTCCTTCCTCTACCAGTGTCTCCACGGTTCTGGGAATTGAAACTGCTCACTTGTCGTTGCTGTCATTCAAAGCTGAATTGACCTCTCAAGAGCAAAATCAAATCACGGCCTCCCGGAATGACTACCCATATTTGCGACTGGGTAGGCCTAAGCTGCAGTAAAAAGCACAGTCGGGTCATCGCAATTGATCTGCAGTCAATGTTTTTGGAAGATTTGTTTTCTACGGTGGTACTTTGTTTTGGAAGATTTGTCATTTGTAACATGTCTTTGACTGTATATTTTGGCATTTGATCACCCAACTAGCCAAGTATCTCCCAGAACGCAAGTGGCATAGTTTACAGTGAGAATCTGCATTCACATTTTCTAGTATACAGTAAAAAAAGTCAAAAAGATGAAACAAATGAAATGAGACAGCGAGAACAATAATAATGGAATAACCATACCGTGCTTAAAAGAGTCAACAACTGAATCAGAAATAAACATTTTACTTCAGAATCTTCCTTTTGCTGCAACAGAAACCAAACTGATGCATTAGGAACAAAATTTTGTAGAGAAATTTGTTTTCTATTGAGAGGAAATTTATGCACAACTAACTGTTCAAAAACTGTGAGTACTTAAAATATATTCTCTACTTCAAAAACACAATGCCAAAGGAATCATTTCAGCTCTGCATCCAGAAGCCAAACCCCAGTAATAAAGGCCTATTAGGCCATCATACTACCAAGCACAAGAAAGGATTATTTTATGCACATTGATGTAATGAAAGTTAAACAAGTTCCAGCACTAGTTGATAACCAACGCTAATCAACTAACATGTCAATGAAAGTTGAACTGAGAAGCTAAAGAGGAATCCCAGGATTTAAAGCGGGCCCCTAAAATGGAAGGTTCTATTTGTCAAACAGACCGCTGTGCATTATGAGTATTGGTAAGGGAAAATTGCATAAAATACCCTTATGGTTTGGGGTAGTTGCAAAAAAAACCCCTGCTGTTACGAAAATTGCAAAAAGACACCGCAGCTTGCAAAAGTATTGCAACAGACGATTTCCGTAACAGAATGAAGAAAATGTCTAAATTACCCTCTATATATACTGTAATTGTAGGTCTTCCTGACCGGGGGGGGGTATGAATGCCGCAGGATCTTCCCGACCGGTGACTGGTGTTCCCTCAACCCTCACCGGCAACCGATGACCAGTGTTCCATCGACCCTCACCGGCAACCGGTGTTCCCTCGACCCTCACCGGCGACTGGTGTTCTGCCTACAGCTCGACCCTCACAGGTGACCGGTGTTCCCTCCCTTTCTCCCTCTTCTCCTCCTCTCCCCTCTCCTCTTTCCCCTTCCATCCCGTCCCCTTCATGTTGCCTGGCCCTAATTAGGGCTTGGGCTTGTGGTGATGAAGGGTCTTGATGGTGGTGGGCAAATGGCCAAGTTGCGATTGAGCTAGCAGCGGCGGAAAAGGATCCATGGTAAGTGGTCGGGGCTGGCGATGCAGATCAAGTTTGTGGTGGGTTCACGGTAGGGGAAATGGATCTAGCGGCAGTGGCAAAGGGTTAATTGGACGGTGGCAGAAAGAGGGGATAGTGGTGGTGGATGGAGCCTAATGAGGGTGGCGGCTAGGGTTTTAGCTTGAGGGGGCTGAGGCGGCAGTGATTAGGCATAGCAGGTGGTTGCGGCGGCGGCAATTGTGCTGAGGCGGTGGTGGTGGCAGAAATGGGTGGTGGTTAGGGTTTAGGATTTGGGGAAGGAAGAAGAAATAAAGGGCATTTTTGTCGTTTCGTTAAGTTAATCTCTACCGAACGCACTTTTAGGAGCGTGAACCTCACATGCCGTGAGTTCGAACGGTTTTTTTGACTATTGCAATACTTTTGCAAGCAGCGGTGTCTTTTTGCAATTTTCGTAACAGCAAGGGTTTTTTTGCAACTACCCCAAACCATAGGAGTATTTTATGCAATTTTCCCTATTGGTAAAAACCACTGTGACCGATCTTTGCTGGTGCAAGCGGCAGTGCAAAGTCATCAACCATTTGCTAGTGGCAAGCGGCAGTGCAAAGTCATCAACCATACTTTACGAATACAATATACATATACTGGTTACATAAGAGAGAAAATGTCACCCCAAATCTATTCGGATAAACCATGATGCAAGTTCACAACCAAGGAAACAACCTCTAATAAAACCTATTATTCCTCTTTGAGAATGCACGACCAGATGTGTTTGACTAGGTAGGGTAAGCTTACATTATATTCTTTAAGAAAGTAAAAGCAAGCTATGTTGGTATTCATAGGGGGTGACTGCAACATGCCTGGTTCGTTCAAAAACCTAACTTTGGAAACACTGTTCTTCTAGCATTTCCTTCGTCTGTAAGGATGTGGTCTGGATCCTGGAAAAGAAATGAACTCGTTAAAAACAATAGTAGCATGTTCAGGTGAAAAATTAGACGGGTAGAGTATGTACCTCTGTTCTCGATTTGATGTAAGTTGGGGACTCAAACCGTGTATTCATCAACCAAACTATCAATTATGTCTCTAGATCACCAAACTCCGGAAGATCATTGTCCTGCCCAGGTTTTGCAGTTAGGGAAAAGACATAAAATCGAAGTAGAAACAAGCAACACGGGGGGGGGGGTAGGGAAGCATGTCCCCAAATTGTGGGCTGTCTTTAAAACTAACTCTAAACCATCTCCCCAAATTGTGGGCTGTCTTTAAGACTAACTCTAAACCATCTCTGTTACTAGATCACTAGAAACCAACAAAGACAAATGCCAGAAATTTACATGTGATCACGTTTCGCGCGGTACAAAGGACACATGGCAAGAATGCATGGTTAAAGAAACCCCAAGAACTGTTTCTTTCATATTCATTTGGCAAGTAAATAGTAATAATCTGTCACTCACTCTTGTTATGACCCCAATGCTGTAACCTATGCTCACGTATGCATGTTGTGTCCAAACGATTGAAGGTTCAGTTATTTCTACTCCGCAAGTTCTGCATATAAGAGAAAAGGCGGCGCAGAAATACCAAGGTGTTCAAATAGTTCCCATCCCTACTTTAAATAATAACCAACACTCATGTCACTTAACATTTAGTGATTAAGGATCGACTACTGTTAATTAATGCACAAGCTTTAAAATGTGCTTAAACTTGGCTACTTCATCTATCTCAGGTTCCCTTTTAGTAATTAAGGATCGGCTAAGTACTGACCTGGTGATTACCCAATAACTCCCTGCCCTGCCTCCATGTTTTGAAATAAATACATTCTCCTGATTGTAAGGATTTTGGTATTCACTGGTTTGGATACCATACATCACCCTGGGTATGTAGTGCTGACCATCAGCTTGATAGAAAAACACGTCTTTCCTGTCACCCCCCTGCATCAATTTAGCTCGATGTTAACACATATGGACAAGAATAACGATCGAATGAAGTTGTATAAAATAAGAGTATATATGTAGTACAGCTATGGACGTCCATACAGGTTACCTCATCATCATAATGCATGCAATCCTGATTGACTCGCATATCGTTGAAAAGAACCAGAATGCAATTGTAAACATGGAACTGGACGCAGCATATGCACGAGACTCCGCACCTCCTACTGTTTAGTTAAACATTAAGAACAATAGATTCACATTTTGATTGCAAACAGAATTTTGCCATACGCCATCGTCAAAAAACAATTTTCGGAATCATTTGAAATGAGACCTGAGCAGCCAAAAATATAATGATTCACTAAAAGTTGAGGAAAATCAACTTTCCTCCCTTGTTATGCCTCCATCATTGACCATACCCAAGCAATAAGATTTAGTCAATCAAGTTCTCATCAAATTCCAAAATAGAAAACAATTTTCTTAGAATTCAGTTTTACTTATATTCCTCCACAACTATACAGTGCAGAAAACAGAAAATTAATGAGTGTGGACACATAATTGCTAGTAAGCGAAAATAGTTCACCGAAAAGTCCTAGACATGAGCGTAATGCATACTAAAATATGACACTTGCAGCAACATACTCACGAGACTACACATATCAAAGTGATCAATTGAACATTAAAAACAGCAAATGACAAAAAACATTCAAACAACTCAAAAATTCTACTTTGATTATCCAAACATTGCATATTAGCTGTTTTTGCTAGTAGATTTTTATTTCAACTAAAACCCGACCAGAACAACATAAATGCGTCGCAGAATTCAGGATAACCGCAGCGTTCCTCCCTCGTTTTTTGCTCCATTCAATCAACCACACCTAAGCAACTAAATTGAGTAATCAAATAGAATTCTCGTCTAATTCCAAAACGGAAGCCACTAAGTTTCACAAACTTCTTAAATCCAGTTTACCTTGCGTTTCTACGCTAATATACTGAAATGCGTGTAGATAGTGCGGTAAAATGGCGAAGGAGGGTGAGGAACCTGAACGACGACATCTTCGAGGATTCCGTCCTTGCTGATGCCGTGCTCGAGGCGGCGCTGCTACCAGTTGCCCCACTTGCAAGTTGCAATGTTGTTATCTCTCGAGGCATCTTCTCTCTTTCGCTCTGCCTTTGCGTTCCTACCAAAAAAATTAATGAACCAATAGTAAATAAAAATTAATAATTTACCCTCGATTAATTTGTAAAAAAAGATGACGGTGAATTCAAATTTTAAATAGAAAGTTATTTTTCGTTTGATAGTAGTTATTCTTTTACATTTAGTTTGTATTATAAATATAAATATAAATATTAGATGCAAGACTCGTTGTAACGATCGATCATCATCAATCAAATCCTTTCTTTTTCTTCCCCTTTTCAAAGAGAAGTATTCCATCTTAGAAACTAAGCTTTCTTAGATTAAAAGTTAGATCCCTTCAATTTATATTTGTGTGCACTTTCTACAATTTATATTTTTATTTTCGCAATCGTGAATCTTTCAAACGCTTTAAAGAAGTAATCATAAAGAGGCAAAAAATAACTCATTCATTTAAATCAATTGTAACAATGGTCTACAAATTGATTGTGTGTTTACTATTGAGCGTAAACACTTTGTTAATATATTTTCATTAAAATTTGGTGACACCCTGAGAGAGAGAGAGAGAGAGAGAGAGAGAGACTAAAAGTGATGCTCAATTATGAGCTTTTGTTGCGTCGAAATGGAGTGATTGGGGGGGGGGGGGGGGGGGGAGTGTTTGAGCCCGCCGGATTTTGGTAAGTATACAGGCAGGCTCCCTTTCTGAGTACAACTTGGGTGACTGCAAATTGAATGCCTTTTCCCTATTTTCAATAGTAATGAAAATGTATACATACAATTTTATTTTTTTTTGAGAATGGAAGAAATATATACCAACGTCAAAAATAATTACAAATGTACATGCAAAGAGCTGGACTAGAGTACGTAACACTATACAGACAATCTACAACCAAAAAAAAAAAACAGAAATCATAAACCATGAACAAAGTAAGGAGCAAAACACCTCTAAGGCACATCAGTATCCACCGCAGGCTTAGGAACGAGGTTCATCCGGCCACCAAGCCACTCCTGCCGTTGACCTTGCCCGAAGCGAAGCGCAAAAGCTACCATGGCTGCTGATAACTGCAAAACCATGCCGTTGCCTCGGGCGGTGTGCAAAGAATGCACCTCCCTGTTGCGAGTAGAAATGTTACACAAAAAACCCTGGAATGCCTCAGCATCCAGGTATGGTAGTCTCATCTGCAGAACCAGATCAGAATGAGCAAGAAGTACAAGAATGTGCAAATAAAGTTGTCGCAAGATCCAATTAATAGCAACAAAAACTGCTTCATAAGTGGCATAGAGTGCAAAAGGTGCACACAGAATATCACTGTAGATTTGCGTGAACAAGCGTACCGATCACTAAGTGGGGATGCTCCCTGTAGGCCTCGATCGGCTTCCACCTGGAATTCATTAACACCAAACCCAGGCCAAACAAACAAGGATTAGTAGCGGCGATGGGGATATCAATGTTAGAATTGCTATGGAGCGGCCAAAGCCGCTGGGTGATAGAGACAGAGCAAAACACTACTTCTGGGGGAAAACGGCACATGCAATGGCGGGCAAAAAAAATAGGAATGAGAGGGTAATGGAGATGATCAAATTGCACTGATGAACAATGTACATTGGAGACCGGCACACAAGGACCAAGTTTGCGGAGACATCGCTCAAAAGAGGGGGTGGCCTTGATATTAGTCAAGAGCTGGTAAGTTTGAATTTGAACAGAGATCGAGGAAAAACGTTCCTGACTGAAAACCATCGCGTTTCTAGCCCGCCAAATATTCCAAAGTAAAGCAACAATCGCAAGAATATTGTTCAAATCTGCCCTATTTCAAAATACAGGCTTCCTAAGATATGCAGTGAACCATGCTCGGAGCGGAGTGTCAGTGGAGATATTCGACGAGCCCAAAAACTTATCCCAGCTGCCGCGAACACTACTACATTCCCGAAAGAGGTGCTGGTGCGTCTCTGGCCCGCTATGACAGAGAACGCATGAATCAGGGAGCTGGCATTGCCTCATGGGGCTAGCATAAAGGACTGCCAGGCGCATGTGTAACAATTGCTAGAGGAAATATTTAAGCTTTTCGGTATTGGCAATTTCCGTAGTTTGCTCCAAACACTGGCAGGTAACCCATAGAACCCCGCAAACTGTCGATGAGCAATCTTATTCAAGTAGTCATACATTCGTTTGCTTGAACATACACTTGTGTTAGCAAATGGCCAGGAAAACACGTCAGCTGCCGCTGATGGTTGAACTTTTAATTGGAGAATGGTAGCAATTATCGGAGGAGGGAAGGTGAGGAATAAGGTAGGAAGGTGCCAGGGAGTTGAATTAGGCCAAAATAAGTCGGAGATGTGCCAATTATCATTAGCATCAGTGCAAAACTGCCGTAGACTGTCTGGTCGAAACGTCGACAACCACCAATCCATCCAGATAGAATTGGAGCGGCCACTGCCAATGTGCCATTGAATTCCCTGTTTGAGCATCCATTGGCCCACCAAAAGGCTACGCCAAATCCAGGAACCTTGGCTAGGGTTGCGAGCTTGAAGGAAATCACCTTGCCAAAAATATTTGCCTTGTAACACCTGAGCCAAAAGGCTGTAAGGAGTGTGCCATATTTTCCAGGCTTGTTTGGTCAATAGAGTCTGATTTAACACTGAAGTTACAAAAGCCTAAGCCCCCTAGAGGTTTTGGCAAACACAAAGTAAACCAGGAAACCCAATGGATAGATTTACGAGAAACATCCCCCAACCACCATAATCTGGCAAGTGTGCACATCGAGGCTAGAAATTTGTACACCGACAAATAGTGAAGCAGAAGAGAAGAAAGAACAGAATTGATAAGAGTAGCGCAACCAACTTTATTGAGCAAGAGACCTAGCCAATGCGCACATTTGTCTTGGAACCTTTCCAAGAGTCCACGAAAGATGTCCTGTCTCTGGGTTTCAATGTCCAACTGAACGCCCAGATATTTCCCGAGGTCTGGTTTCTCAAGCAAACCAAGCTGCTACTCAATAAGACGTCGAGTATCCAGAGGGGCATTTAGACTGATCAAGAGATTAGACTTATCAAAGTTAATGAGCTGCCCAGACATGGAGCAGTAAGATGCCAACACCTGTCGAACCGCAGCTAGCTGTGAACCAATTTCGTGGCGTAGGCTCATAAACAAAAAGACATCATCGACGTACATTAAGTGAGAGATTGATGGAGACTGTCACCCTGCCTTAATTCCAAAGATTTTCTTATGGCGCTTTGCGTCCATTGAACTCATAGACAGCAGCTCGGAGCAGATGAGAAATAGGAAAGGCGACAAAGGGTCCCCCTGGCGAATGCCACACCTCAGGATGAAAGCCCTGGTGGGGGGCCCGTTCCCTATGATGGAGTAAGTGACTGAAGTCACGCACTGACAAATCAGATGCACCCAAGAGGGGGGAGAACCAAAATGCAGAAGAGTTTCAAACAAGAAGCCCCACTTAATCCTATCAAAGGCTTTGCTCATATCTAGCTTCAAAGCTAACAACACCACCTTGCCTTTCTTCCATCGCCGGACATAGTCAGTAAGCTCCTGTGCCAATAAAATATTATCCGACAGAATACGCCCAGAGATCAACGCATTTTGCAATGGAGAAATAATTTCACTCATAATAGGAGACATGCGTGTAACCAGCACTTTAGCAATCACTTTGTAAATCACATTGGTTAGACTAATTGGGAAAAATCACCAGGAGTTTCAGGTTGGGGTTTCTTCGGGATCAGACTGATGTACGTCTGGTTCGCCTCCTTAAGAATATGGCCATAAATAAAGAAGGATATAACCGAATGAATGACCAGGGGACCCATAATAGGCCAACAACGTTGGATCACCAAAGCGGGAATCCCATCTGGGCTAGACGCCTTCAATCCTCCTAGCTGAAAGACCGCCTTCTTAACCTCCTCCGGTGTGAAAGCTTGAGTGAACAATTGCTGATGCGAGAAGGATAGGGAATGAAAAAAGTATTGATGCAAAAAACCCCGAGTGGAGTCCTCATCGAAAGTAGAGCAGGTAGGCGACGAGAGGAGGTTGACAAAATGATTGACTATCAAGTTGACTATCAAGTCACGAATGACACCTTCATCCGAGATTATCTGTCCCTGATCATCTTTCAAAGAGAGAATTTTATTTGCTCGACGACGGATAACGGTCGAGATAGCATGCTGGGCCCAGAAGAGTTCCTCACACTTTAATAGAAAGTCTAATTTGCGCTGAAGATGTAACTCGTGGCGGCTACCTTAAGCAGAAATAAAGGAATCAGTTTGAAAAAATGATAGATTCTGCCAAACATCTATAATCTGATGGTGGAGCTGCCCAAATGCAGCGAGGCTCCAAAAGCGGACCTCCCGGAATACACGTTTGAGTTTAGTCATCAATTGAAAAAGTGGCGAACCAAAAGAAGGTTGACACCAGGCTGAACGAATGATAGCAAAAATTTCAGGGGACTCGAACCACATTGCTTCAAAACGACCAGGTAATCGAAAATGATTCCGAAGATGACATGTATCATTGAGTATTGGGGCATGATCCGACCGTTGAATCGCTAGGTTTGTGACAATTGCCTAGGGGAATTGCACAATTCAGGCATGAGACGCCATCACTCGGTCTAACTTTTCATACAAGAAGCCCTGCTCTGGGGAATCGCGGACCCAAGTGTATAACGGGCCTTCCCAACGCACATCTAACAGGCCAAATTTTTCTAAAAAATTATGAAATTCCTGTGTCCCTAGAACAATCAATGAGTTGAAAGGGGACAAGACTTGATTAAAGTCACTGTAGAGACAGAAAGGAGCCAACAAAGAAGCAAGGGCCGAGGCGATCAAGTTCCAAACCACCAGTCTACTAGAGACCCGAGGGTGACCATAAATAAACCCATAGTAGACTAGGAGACCATCAAGGCCTTGAAAGGAGGATAAAATAAAGTGGGAGTGCAAGTGACACACTGACAAGGGGGTAGAAGACAACCAGCCTATCCACAGCCCGCCGCTCAAACCCACACGGTCCACGCCAACAAAACTGGAGAAACCAAGAGACCTAAATAGCCTCGAGGCCGTGGAAACGAGCATCTTGGTCTCCATAAAGAACACTACATCTACATTATACATACGAATCAATTGTGTAATTGTTCGAACTATGGCTAGCTGACCCAAGCCGCCACAATTCTAGCAGAATATTTTCATGGAAACACCCGTGATTGGTGAGGCCCAATCACCAACGCCATGAAACTAAGCCCCCACAACAACCCTAAGCAGCTAAGTAAACAAGAGCCAGAGATAGAAACATGCGGATGTCGAGCATAATAATGACATAAAGCAACCGGAATGAACCTCATAAACTGATTTGGAAATGGTAGCCTAGTAAGTAAGTGGCGAGAGAGGCAGACAAACCTGAGAAAACAGATGGAATGCACGGCGAAGAGCAGCGCAGCTTGGAGCCGTGCACTACATCCCGCTTCACCTCTATCACATGCAGGGGCGGAACCAGGAATATTTTTCAGGGGGTGCAAAAATTATATGTCCTAAGCCCTTCGGCCCATTCCAAAATCTTTATCACTATCGTATTTATACGTTTTAGCTGTTGTTGATTTGCAAATCAGTGAATTGAATAATCGTTTCAATGAGGTAACTACAGAGTTGTTTATTTGTATGGCATGCCTCTATCCAAGTGATGATTTTTTTGCTTTTAATAAGCAGAAATTGGTACGCCTTGCACAGTTTTATCCATATGCCTTTTCTCTAATAGAGCTTATGATACTTGAAAGTCAGCTTGAGACTTATATTATGGATGTGCGGTCATGTGAAGAGCTTTATGATGTAAAGGGAATTGGTGAACTTACTATGGAGTTAGTTGAGTTGAAAAAGGATGTGATATATCCTTTGGTGTACTTGCTCATAAAATTGGTCTTACTCTTGCCTCTTACAACTGTTACTGTGGAAAGGACTTTCTATACAATGAAAATAATAGAGACTCAACTTCGGAATCGCATAGGAGATGAATGGATGAATGATAGTTTGATTTACTACATTGAGAAAAATGTCTTTAAAACTATTGGGAATGAGACTATTATCAAGCGCTACCAATCTTCGGGGCCTTATGAATAGTAATTTAGTAATTTTGCTTGTAAATGCTCGGAGTATAATTTGTATATTTTTTTTTGTTGTACTTGTAAAGAGTCTTTAATGACTCTCATAAAACTTAATAATAATTTTTGTATGCTTTATAAGTGCACTTTATTTTTAATAAAAAATTTAGTAACGGATCTATAATTTTTGTACCCCTGAAAAATATTTCAGGTTCCGGCCCTGCACACGGGCACGTTTTTTTGGAGTTGGAAGCCCCCGAACCCGTAATGTTGGAGTGGGAGGAGTTTGAAGAAGATGAATGAGAAAGTACCATCGTGCCGCCGCGTGAGGTGTCGCCTGTGACAGCGTCTCATGAGCAGATACGCTTTAGCCCCTGCACATTTGATGGTTGATCAACCCCACGCCGGTTACTAGAAGCTAAGGCAGGAGGCGAATGGCCGAGAGAAGACGGCGAACCGTCGGTGCCTGCCTGCCGGAGAGGCACTGACAACCCCGGAGGACTACCAAGACCCTGCTCAGGTGAGCCCATGTCCACATCCCGCTGAAGCTCTGCTTCCACAGCTCCATAATCACGGCCGCACCGCTGTGAGCTACCAAAATAAGCATCACCTTTTGATTTCTTGGCAACCAGCGGTGGCTCACGAAGCTTCCGTTTATGGGAGGAGGCAGACGAGGCAGTAGAAGAAGAGGAAGAGAGCTCAAGGTCCGCAACCTGCTGACGCGCAACAAATCTGTCGAAGTTTCTGGGCATTGAAAAAAATAGTTAACCTCTCCATTACCTTGCATCATGTGCTGATGTGCTCACTGTCAGAATCGGAAGAATAGTCGGGAGCCCGAAGGAGAAAGGATGGAGAGAGGTCGGGAAAGCAGGCTCGTAGATGGGCCTGCTTCTGCATCATGTGTGCCTGGAGGGAGCAGGCTGCCATATTGATCCAGGCCCATTTTCTTGGTCACTACAAACTGGCAAGCCTGAACCCGTATAATCCATACCACTAATGCCCAGTAGCACACTCAAAAGAAAACTTCAGGTTTTTAAAAGGTCCAGCCCAACTGCCGCTTCCACTTGCCCACAGGATAGTGAGAGGCGGCATGTTGGCAACCAAGTGCCAACGGAGCGCCTGGCGATGACAAAGGCGGTGCACGTGGCAGGGCTGAGGTAGACCAAAGCGCCTGCGTGGCGTCAAATGGCAGTGTCGCCGCATGCAATAAGACGGGGATGCCACGTCAGCACCCTGCTCAGCTCCAACTCCGATCACCCCTGCGGACTCCTCCGTAGTAATTTCCGGCGAACATTGACCGCAATCCGAACCCATGCTTTCCGCTGAAAAAAAGTATTGGAACTTGAGGAATTTCCCGACGACACAGCTAGATTCCTTGGGAGGCCATCACGCATAACCACTAAATCCTCTTCACTTGCCACACTTGAACCTCGATCCGTTCCAAATACTAGTTCCGAGCCAGTCTCAGATTCACTAAGATATAGCCTACAAGTACGATTCCAACTTGTGTTGGCGAAAGACCGAAGTGCAGCGCAAAACAGGGTGTTTCACAGTAGGCAACCATGGTGATGCGCTGCGTCGAGGCATGACGCAAGCTAGCCAGTTCCAGCCTCTGCCGCAGCACCCTCAACGGGAGCGCGCAATGGTCGTTAGAATGACCAATGCCGCCACATCTGTAGCAAACACGAAAAAGCTTTTCATAGCGCGCTTGCAAGCAATGCGTAGCACCATTCCCAGCCTGCACAAAGACCCCAGGAATAAGCGGATCATCCAACCTAATGCGGACTAAAACACGGAAATAATCACGTTGTAGTTGCTCACTAGGAGACCAGTCGACGGCAAGAAGCTCGCCAAACGCACTGCCAAAAAGCCCGGCAAAGTCATGAGAAAACAACTCAATGGGTACAAAGTGAATTTGCACCCATAAGTCCACAAAACGAAACTGCCCAGCTTCAGTCGCTAAGAACGGTTGCCAGTGCTGCAATACC
This sequence comes from Escallonia herrerae, assembly GCA_033070095.1. NCBI lineage: Eukaryota > Viridiplantae > Streptophyta > Magnoliopsida > Escalloniales > Escalloniaceae > Escallonia > Escallonia herrerae. The sequence goes on from JAVXUP010000597.1 coordinate 217,570, forward strand.
AACAAAGGTCCCTCTAACATTCAAAGGATTATCGCGTAACACATCGACCATGTCGGCATGAACGGCAAAATGAAACGCAAACAGACTGCCAACAAAGTTGTCAATTATACGCTGGAGCAGTGGGACAGAAAGATGGCGCGAATCAAAGATCCTCTCAATTAGAGTTCTCAATTAGAGTGTTCTGCCAGACAAGCCGGCGCAGTTCCACCACTTCCTCATCAAGACGGAGTTGTTGGCATTGGGGTTTTAAACCCATTGCGGAGAAGCTGGAGAAGCAACTTTGACTCAACTTTTAAATTGGTTCCAAACCATATTTTGGTTAAGAACAAATTGATTCATGTTCCTCTATTGGAATAGATGATTGTGGTATATTCACATGTTTAAAATGAATGAGAGATGAATGAGAAAATTGAAGTTAAAGTTGGTGGTTCACCTTGAAGGGAAAAGAGTATCCCACATAGAAGAGATAAAGCCAAGTTATCTCTTTATAAGGCTTAGCCTTGAGCCCCTTGGGGGTATCCATGTTTTGTAAGGAGGGAGGACCTAGGTTGACCTAAGGTCCACCACACGCGCGCGCCGCCCCGTCCCGGTCCGTGGCCGTGGCTTGGGCCCATCAGGCTTTAATCTTTTTGGGACAAATAGTTTAAATAAATAAAGTTTATTTATTTATTTTCTTTTCCAGAAAGTTGTGACCTTTTCAGCTTAACAGTTTTTCTGTGAAGAGTTGCACCCCCCAGTGAATACTCTGTGTATAAAAACGAGTCAGTTTTCAGAAGTTAGATATTAACCACTTCATCCCGAAATTGAATTCTGCAATATTTCTACTATCTCGTTCCTCTGTCCGAAAGAGTTCTGTGCCATAGTTTTGGTTCGCCCGGATCTACAAATTTGGAGTGGTCCTATTTCCAGACGTACTACCGTTGTATCTTGGGAGGCTTTTCGTAAGGAGACCGTTAGTACCGTTGCGGGACGAATAAAGTCTTAAGGACAGTGAATCAAATTCACGCCTCGATTCTCCATTGCTGATTATCTGATTTTGTTGTGAGTTAATTTTAATCGTTAAACTACATTTCAGTATTTTCGTACTTCCTTATTTTCTGCACAAGTATACACGAAGTTATACTTTTAACATCAGGAGTAGACGACCGTATCGAGCCAAAGTATCAGGAGACTCCAAAAACCGCGAATCCAAACTATCAGACGCCATAAATTCAAACCAAACAACCAATGCAAGCAAACAAACACAATCAACGAACCCGGCTACAAACCAACAATACACAAACCCAGCACAAACCAAAGAAAGCCCAAACCACCAAATTAACCAGCCTCTCACAAACCCACCAACTCAACTACCAGCGGAAAACTACAGGATTAAACAACACCAGCCGCACGTGCTCAGGAACAAAACTACCAGAAAAACCTAAAAACAGAACCGGCGGCAGTAGGGAATTAGCCGCCGAGGAGGAAGCCTGAAGAAGGAGCCTTGCATCGAGATGAAGAGGCGAGGCCAAGCGCACAAGAGGGGGGTAATCGCCATCACACGCAGCTCGCGCTGGGAGAACTCTCAGCTTCGAAGAGTCGTATACATACAATCTGAAAAGAAGGCAAAGCATTTAAGTTATATATCATGTTTATAAAGAACAAAGAGATAAGACATGCACATACACCAACGCTATTCTTATCCCTTAGGCATTACAATATAATTATTAACCTAAAAATAAATAACATAACGTAAAACTAAAAAGCCATCAACGGCCTGTCGACAACAAAAAAGACAGCACTTTGTGTTGCATGTGTAGAAACAGTATTTTCATAACAGTGTTTTCAAATTCGTTTTCATATTTGATTTTGTCAATCTATACTAAAATTATTTTTAGATTCTGAATTTAATTTTAGTGATTCTAGACTCAGTTTTATACTTTTGTGATAGATTGGACTGTTTATTAATTTCTGTTATATTCAGTTGATAGATATAACAATGGCTACTAACGAAACCATTCCGGAAAGTGGACCGGTTCATCCCAGCGGTGGGACTGTGTATGCGACACCTTACGTTGCACCAGCTCATGGTTCCGTTGGACTTGGTGAAAGACCGGAAAAGTTCAACGGAAAAGATTTTAAGAGATGGCAACAGAAAATGTTGTTTTATCTTACTACCTTGAACTTGGCAAGGTTCTTGCAAGAGGATGCACCAGATCTTGGTGAAAATCCTGACCGGCAAACAGTGGCTGCCGTGGATGCTTGGAAGCATTCAGATTTTTTGTGCAAGAACTACATCCTCAATGGATTGGACAATGCGTTGTATAACGTATACAGTCCAATGGTCAATGCGAAAGCATTGTGGGAATCCTTGGAGAGGAAATACAAAACGGAAGATGTCGGCTCAAAGAAATTTGTAGTCGGCAAATTCCTTGATTTCAAGATGGTGGATTCCAAGACTGTGATTAGTCAAGTCCAAGAGTTTCAGCTAATTTTGCATGATATTCATGCGGAAGGAATGGTACTTGGAGAATCTTTTCAAGTGGCTGCGTTAATTGAAAAATTGCCACCTACTTGGAAAGATTTCAAGAACTATTTGAAGCATAAGCGCAAGGAAATGAAGCTTGAAGACTTGATAGTCAGATTGAGGAGGATAATCGCCAGTCCGAGAAAAAGGCCGGTAATTATCATCAAGAAGCCAAGGCAAATGTGGTCGAGCAAGGTCCGTCAAAGAGGAGGAAAATTTCCGAATCAGATGGTCCAAGTGGAGCAAGCAGCTCAAATTCCAAGGGCGGTGATAAAAAGAGGAAGTTCAGTGGGAATTGCTATGTGTGCGACAAGCCAGGTCATCGAGCTAAGGATTGCTACAGTCGCAAGAACAAAGGAAAGAAAGGAAAGCATTCTCAAGACAATGTGACGGAAGTTACCAGAATAACCGAGGACGTGATAGATTTGAATCTATCTGCGGTGGTATCCGAAGTCAACTTGGTTGGAAATCCCAAACAGTGGTGGGTAGACACGGGTGCTACTCGACATGTGTGCTCCGAACGAAGTATGTTTACTACATAAGAGAGCGCCAACAATGAGAATCTGTTCATGGGAAACTCTTCCTCTTCAAAGGTGCAAGGGATGGGCAAGGTGGTCTTAAAGATGACATCCGGCAAGGAATTGAGTCTCAACAATGTGCTTCATGTGCCAAACATTCGAAAGAATCTAGTGTCAGGCTCGTTGTTGAGTAAGAATGGTTTCAAGCTAGTGTTTGAGAGTGATAAATTTGTACTCACTAAAAGTGGGATGTTTGTAGGAAAACGGTACCTATGTGATGGTCTGTTTAAGTTAAATGTAATGACCATCGTGCCTAAAGCTATACCGAATTCCGATATGAATAAAAATATTTCTTCTGCTTACTTGTTGGAATCTCCTAATTTATGGCATCGTAGATTAGGTCATGTAAATTATGGTTCCATACAAAAGCTAGTGAAAAATTGATTTTTGCTTAAAATGAATTTTGACTCACATAATGCATGTGAAATTTGTGTTGAAGCTAAAATGGTAAGAACGTCTTTCAAGTCAATTGAAAGAAATACGGAACCTTTAAGTCTAATTCATAGTGACATATGTGACTTAAAGGTGGTGCAATCTAGAGGAGGAAAAAAGTATTTTTTTACTTTTATTGATGATTGTACTAGATTTTGTTATGTATATTTGCTTAGAAGCAAGGATGAAGCCTTGGAAGCATTTATGCAATATAAAATTGAAGTTGAAAATCAACTTAGCAAGAAAGTCAAAGTACTAAGAAGTGATAGAGGTGGAGAATATGTTTTCCCTCTTGCAAAATTTTGTGCCGATCATAGTATCATTCATGAGACCACGGCACCATATGCGCCTCAGTCAAATGGAATTGCTGAGCGAAAAAATCGTACTTTAAAGAAAATGATGAATGCTTTGTTGATAAATTCTGGACTACCAGATAACTTGTGGGGGGAAGCGGTCTTAACTGCAAATCATATACTTAATAAAGTACCTCATAAGAAGCTGCAAAAGACACCTTATGAGCTATGGAAAGGTCGTCCTCCTTCCTTTAAATATCTTAAAGTGTGGGGGTGTCTAGCAAAGGTAGCAATCCCACCACCTAAAATGGTCAAAATAGGGCCTAAAACGGTTGATGGGATTTTCATTGGATATGCAAGCCATAGCTCAGCATATCGGTTCTTAGTGCATAAATCTGAAATTGATGACATACACGTCAACACCATAATGGAGACAAGGAATGCACATTTCTTCGAAGATGTGTTTCCGTATAAAGTTGCACAAGAACGGAATTCTTTAGAAAGAACTAGTATGGACCAAGATCCCTCACAAGAGGAAGATGAGCCAAGACGTAGCAAGAGAGCTAGAATGTCTACATCGTTTGGTCCTGATTTTCTAACATATTTATTAGAAAATGAGCCTCGTACTTACAGTGAAGCAATGTCGAGTCCCGAAGCTCCTCATTGGAAAGAGGCTGTTAACAGTGAAATTGAATCCATCATGCAAAATCATACGTGGGAACTGGTGGATCTTCCTCCTGGAAATAAACCATTAGGGTGTAAATGGATTTTCAAGAGAAAGATGAAAACTGATGGAACAATCGAAAAATACAAGGCCCGATTGGTTGTCAAGGGATATAGACAAAAGGAAGGGCTTGATTATTTTGATACATATTCACCAGTTACAAGAATAACATCCATTCGAATATTGATGGCTATTGCAGCTATCAATAATCTTGAGATACACCAAATGGACGTGAAAACAGCCTTCCTAAATGGAGATCTAAATGAAGAGATCTATATAGAGCAACCCGAGGGGTTTGTAGCTCCTAATCATAAGAGGAAGGTGTGCAAGCTTGTCAAGTCACTTTATGGACTAAAACAGGCTCCGAAACAATGGCATGAAAAGTTTGATAAAGTCATGATTGCAAATGGCTTTAGAATCAACGAATGTGATAAATGTGTCTATGTTAAAGGTACGGAAAATGGATATGTCATTGTTTGCCTTTATGTGGATGACATGCTCATTATCGGGAGCAACAATGAGTTCATTAAGGCTACAAAGAAAATGTTGACCAGTAAGTTTGAGATGAAAGATATGGGTGTAGCTGATGTTATACTTGGTATGAAAATTACCAAGACATCAAATGGACTAGTCTTGTCACAATCTCACTATATTGAGAAAGTGCTTGACAAATTTAAAAATTACGATGATAGTCTGGTTAAGACACCCCTAGATGTAAATATACATCTAACAAAGAATACTGGTGAAGGAATATCTCAATTAGAGTATTCGCGTGTAATTGGTAGTCTAATGTATATCATGAATTGCACAAGACCCGATATAGCATATGCTGTCAGTAAGTTGAGCAGATATACTAGCAATCCGGGAAAGAATCACTGGATAGCTATTGTAAGAGTTTGAAGGTACTTAAAATATACCTTAAACTTTGGTCTGCATTATTCAAGATATCCAGATGTATTAGAAGGATACAGTGATGCCAACTGGATATCAGATTCTAATGAAACAAAGTCCACAAGTGGATATGTGTTTACATTAGGAGGAGCAACTATTTCTTGGAAATCCTCTAAACAGACATGTATTGCCAGATCCACTATGGAATCTGAATTCATTGCTTTAGATAAAGCAGGAGAAGAAGCGGAGTGACTTCGTAATTTCTTGGAGGATATTCCAAATTGGCCTAAACCCGTGCCACCAATATGCATACATTGTGATAGTCAATCTGCAATTGGAAGAGCACAAAGCAGTATGTATAACGGTAAGTCTAGACACATACGTCGCAGACACAATACCGTTAAAGAATTACTTTCTAGTGGAATTATCTCTATTGACTACGTGAAGTCAAAGGATAATATTACGGATCCGTTAACAAAAGCTTTAACTAGAGAGAAAGTAAATACGTCATCAAGGGGAATGGGTCTTAAGCCTATGAACTAAAGAGTTACCATAATAGAAACCCTACCTAGCTGACTGGAGATCCCAAGATCTAGGTTCAAAGGGAAAACCGAATTATGTAAATGTGACTCAGATGAAGCACTGTGAGTGGTTAAAAACCTCATATCCATTCCTATGATGAGAAGACAGTGGAACCTACAAAAGGTTAGGTTAAGCTATGCTTTTAATGACTCTTATATCTTGGAAATCCAAGTGGGGGTGCAGTAGGAACCTCTTAATAAGAAGTCACCTATGTGAGTAAGAAGTGGGCCGCTTCTATGAGAATTGTAAGGCTAAATTCTCAGAGAGTACTCATGAAAACCAGAAGCTGTTCAGGGCCAAAATGAACACAACAATGAGAACCTCAAAACAATGTTTGAGCGGTACTGTGTGAAGTTATATTGTCTTGGTTTACACTAAAGGTTGAACAGTTCAAGACATCACGTTCACTGGTTAACCAGTAAATCCGATAGTTCTCACTAGGGAAGGTTCAAGGCCATCGGCTACCTATCCCGATGCAGTGTCGTTCTAAAGAACTCTTTCTTGTGTCAGTGTTTCTTTGCGTATAGTGTCCAGTCAATTTTCTATTCATGTGGGGGATTGTTGGAATTGGGGTTTTAAACCCATTGTGGAGAAGCTGGAGAAGCAACTTTGACTCAACTTTTAAATTGGTTCCAAACCATATTTTGGTTAAGAACAAATTGATTCATGTTCCTCTATTGGAATAGATGATTGTGGTATATTCACATGTTTAAAATGAATGAGAGATGAATGAGAAAATTGAAGTTAAAGTTGGTGGTTCACCTTGAAGGGAAAAGAGTATCCCACATAGAAGAGATAAAGCCAAGTTATCTCTTTATAAGGCTTAGCCTTGAGCTAAGGGTTGGGCTCCTTGGGGGTACCCATGTTTTGTAAGGAGGGAGGACCTAGGTTGACCTAAGGTCCACCACACGCGCGCACCGCCCCGTCCCGGTCCGTGGCCGTGGCTTGGGCCCATCAGGCTTTAATCTTTTTGGGACAAATAGTTTAAATAAATAAAGTTTATTTATTTATTTTCTTTTCCAGAAAGTTGTGACCTTTTCAGCTTAACAGTTTTTCTGTGAAGAGTTGCACCCCCCAGTGAATACTCTGTGTATAAAAACGAGTCAGTTTTCAGAAGTTAGATATTAACCACTTCATCCCGAAATTGAATTCTGCAATATTTCTACTATCTCGTTCCTCTGTCCGAAAGAGTTCTGTGCCATAGTTTTGGTTCGCCCGGATCTACAAATTTGGAGTGGTCCTATTTCCAGACGTACTACCGTTGTATCTTGGGAGGCTTTTTGTAAGGAGACCGTTAGTACCGTTGCGGGACGAATAAAGTCTTAAGGACAGTGAATCAAATTCACGCCTCGATTCTCCATTGCTGATTATCTGATTTTGTTGTGAGTTAATTTTAATCGTTAAACTACATTTCAGTATTTTCGTACTTCCTTGTTTTCTGCACAAGTATACACGAAGTTATACTTTTAACATCAGGAGTAGACGACCGTATCGAGCCAAAGTATCAGGAGACTCCAAAAACCGCGAATTCAAACTATCAGACGCCATAAATTCAAACCAAACAACCAATGCAAGCAAACAAACACAATCAACGAACCCGGCTACAAACCAACAATACACAAACCCAGCACAAACCAAAGAAAGCCCAAACCACCAAATTAACCAGCCTCTCACAAACCCACCAACTCAACTACCAGCGGAAAACTACAGGATTAAACAACACCAGCCGCACGTGCTCAGGAACAAAACTACCAGAAAAACCTAAAAACAGAACCGGCGGCAGTAGGGAATTAGCCGCCGAGGAGGAAGCCTGAAGAAGGAGCCTTGCATCGAGATGAAGAGGCGAGGCCAAGCGCACAAGAGGGGGGTAATCGCCATCACACGCAGCTCGCGCTGGGAGAACTCTCAGCTTCGAAGATTCGTATACATACAATCTGAAAAGAAGGCAAAGCATTTAAGTTATATATCATGTTTATAAAGAACAAAGAGATAAGACATGCACATACACCAACGCTATTCTTATCCCTTAGGCATTACAATATAATTATTAACCTAAAAATAAATAACATAACGTAAAACTAAAAAGCCATCAACGGCCTGTCGACAACAAAAAAGACAGCACTTTGTGTTGCATGTGTAGAAACAGTATTTTCATAACAGTGTTTTCAAATTCGTTTTCATATTTGATTTTGTCAATCTATACTAAAATTATTTTTAGATTCTGAATTTAATTTTAGTGATTCTAGACTCAGTTTTATACTTTTGTGATAGATTGGACTGTTTATTAATTTCTGTTATATTCAGTTGATAGATATAACAATGGCTACTAATGAAACCATTCCGGAAAGTGGACCGGTTCATCCCAGCGGTGGGACTGTGTATGCGACACCTTACGTTGCACCAGCTCATGGTTCCGTTGGACTTGGTGAAAGACCGGAAAAGTTCAACGGAAAAGATTTTAAGAGATGGCAACAGAAAATGTTGTTTTATCTTACTACCTTGAACTTGGCAAGGTTCTTGCAAGAGGATGCACCAGATCTTGGTGAAAATCCTGACCGGCAAACAGTGGCTGCCGTGGATGCTTGGAAGCATTCAGATTTTTTGTGCAAGAACTACATCCTCAATGGATTGGACAATGCGTTGTATAACGTATACAGTCCAATGGTCAATGCGAAAGCATTGTGGGAATCCTTGGAGAGGAAATACAAAACGGAAGATGTCGGCTCAAAGAAATTTGTAGTCGGCAAATTCCTTGATTTCAAGATGGTGGATTCCAAGACTGTGATTAGTCAAGTCCAAGAGTTTCAGCTAATTTTGCATGATATTCATGCAGAAGGAATGGTACTTGGAGAATCTTTTCAAGTGGCTGCGTTAATTGAAAAATTGCCACCTACTTGGAAAGATTTCAAGAACTATTTGAAGCATAAGCGCAAGGAAATGAAGCTTGAAGACTTGATAGTCAGATTGAGGAGGATAATCGCCAGTCCGAGAAAAAGGCCGGTAATTATCATCAAGAAGCCAAGGCAAATGTGGTCGAGCAAGGTCCGTCAAAGAGGAGGAAAATTTCCGAATCAGATGGTCCAAGTGGAGCAAGCAGCTCAAATTCCAAGGGCGGTGATAAAAAGAGGAAGTTCAGTGGGAATTGCTATGTGTGCGACAAGCCAGGTCATCGAGCTAAGGATTGCTACAGTCGCAAGAACAAAGGAAAGAAAGGAAAGCATTCTCAAGACAATGTGACGGAAGTTACCAGAATAACCGAGGACGTGATAGATTTGAATCTATCTGCGGTGGTATCCGAAGTCAACTTGGTTGGAAATCCCAAACAGTGGTGGGTAGACACGGGTGCTACTCGACATGTGTGCTCCGAACGAAGTATGTTTACTACATAAGAGAGCGCCAACAATGAGAATCTGTTCATGGGAAACTCTTCCTCTTCAAAGGTGCAAGGGATGGGCAAGGTGGTCTTAAAGATGACATCCGGCAAGGAATTGAGTCTCAACAATGTGCTTCATGTGCCAAACATTCGAAAGAATCTAGTGTCAGGCTCGTTGTTGAGTAAGAATGGTTTCAAGCTAGTGTTTGAGAGTGATAAATTTGTACTCACTAAAAGTGGGATGTTTGTAGGAAAATGGTACCTATGTGATGGTCTGTTTAAGTTAAATGTAATGACCATCGTGCCTAAAGCTGTACCGAATTCCGATATGAATAAAAATATTTCTTCTGCTTACTTGTTGGAATCTCCTAATTTATGGCATCGTAGATTAGGTCATGTAAATTATGGTTCCATACAAAAGCTAGTGAAAAATGGATTTTTGCTTAAAATGAATTTTGACTCACATAATGCATGTGATATTTGTGTTGAAGCTAAAATGGTAAGAACGTCTTTCAAGTCAATTGAAAGAAATACGGAACCTTTAAGTCTAATTCATAGTGACATATGTGACTTAAAGGTGGTACAATCTAGAGGAGGAAAAAAGTATTTTTTTACTTTTATTGATGATTGTACTAAATTTTGTTATGTATATTTGCTTAGAAGCAAGGATGAAGCCTTGGAAGCATTTATGCAATATAAAATTGAAGTTGAAAATCAACTTAGCAAGAAAGTCAAAGTACTAAGAAGTGATAGAGGTGGAGAATATGTTTTCCCTCTTGCAAAATTTTGTGCCGATCATAGTATCATTCATGAGACCACGGCACCATATGCGCCTCAGTCAAATGGAATTGCTGAGCGGAAAAATCGTACTTTAAAGGAAATGATGAATGCTTTGTTGATAAATTCTGGACTACCAGATAACTTGTGGGGGGAAGCGGTCTTAACTGCAGATCATATACTTAATAAAGTACCTCATAAGAAGCTGCAAAAGACACCTTATGAGCTATGGAAAGGTCGTCCTCCTTCCTTTAAATATCTTAAAGTGTGGGGGTGTCTAGCAAAGGTAGCAATCCCACCACCTAAAATGGTCAAAATAGGGCCTAAAACGGTTGATGGGATTTTCATTGGATATGCAAGCCATAGCTCAGCATATCGGTTCTTAGTGCATAAATCTGAAATTGATGACATACACGTCAACACCATAATGGAGACAAGGAATGCACATTTCTTCGAAGATGTGTTTCCGTATAAAGTTGCACAAGAACGGAATTCTTTAGAAAGAACTAGTATGGACCAAGATCCCTCACAAGAGGAAGATGAGCCAAGACGTAGCAAGAGAGCTAGAATGTCTACATCGTTTGGTCCTGATTTTCTAACATATTTATTAGAAAATGAGCCTCGTACTTACAGTGAAGCAATGTCGAGTCCCGAAGCTCCTCATTGGAAAGAGGCTGTTAACAGTGAAATTGAATCCATCATGCAAAATCATACGTGGGAACTGGTGGATCTTCCTCCTGGAAATAAACCATTAGGGTGTAAATGGATTTTCAAGAGAAAGATGAAAACTGATGGAACAATCGAAAAATACAAGGCCCGATTGGTTGTCAAGGGATATAGACAAAAGGAAGGGCTTGATTATTTTGATACATATTCACCAGTTACAAGAATAACATCCATTCGAATATTGATGGCTATTGCAGCTATCAATAATCTTGAGATACACCAAATGGACGTGAAAACAGCCTTCCTAAATGGAGATCTAAATGAAGAGATCTATATAGAGCAACCCGAGGGGTTTGTAGCTCCTAATCATAAGAGGAAGGTGTGCAAGCTTGTCAAGTCACTTTATGGACTAAAACAGGCTCCGAAACAATGGCATGAAAAGTTTGATAAAGTCATGATTGCAAATGGCTTTAGAATCAACGAATGTGATAAATGTGTCTATGTTAAAGGTACGGAAAATGGATATGTCATTGTTTGCCTTTATGTGGATGACATGCTCATTATCGGGAGCAACAATGAGTTCATTAAGGCTACAAAGAAAATGTTGACCAGTAAGTTTGAGATGAAAGATATGGGTGTAGCTAATGTTATACTTGGTATGAAAATTACCAAGACATCAAATGGACTAGTCTTGTCACAATCTCACTATATTGAGAAAGTGCTTGACAAATTTAAAAATTACGATGATAGTCTGGTTAAGACACCCCTAGATGTAAATATACATCTAACAAAGAATACTGGTGAAGGAATATCTCAATTAGAGTATTCGCGTGTAATTGGTAGTCTAATGTATATCATGAATTGCACAAGACCCGATATAGCATATGCTGTCAGTAAGTTGAGCAGATATACTAGCAATCCGGGAAAGAATCACTGGATAGCTATTGTAAGAGTTTGAAGGTACTTAAAATATACCTTAAACATTGGTCTGTATTATTCAAGATATCTAGCTGTATTAGAAGGATACAGTGATGCCAACTGGATATCAGATTCTAATGAAACAAAGTCCACAAGTGGATATGTGTTTACATTAGGAGGAGCAACTATTTCTTGGAAATCCTCTAAACAGACATGTATTGCCAGATCCACTATGGAATCTGAATTCATTGCTTTAGATAAAGCAGGAGAAGAAGCGGAGTGACTTCGTAATTTCTTGGAGGATATTCCAAATTGGCCTAAACCCGTGCCACCAATATGCATACATTGTGATAGTCAATCTGCAATTGGAAGAGCACAAAGCAGTATGTATAACGGTAAGTCTAGACACATACGTCGCAGACACAATACCGTTAAAGAATTACTTTCTAGTGGAATTATCTCTATTGACTACGTGAAGTCAAAGGATAATATTACGGATCCGTTAACAAAAGCTTTAACTAGAGAGAAAGTAAATACGTCATCAAGGGGAATGGGTCTTAAGCCTATGAACTAAAGAGTTACCATAATAGAAACCCTACCTAGCTGACTGGAGATCCCAAGATCTAGGTTCAAAGGGAAAACCGAATTATGTAAATGTGACTCAGATGGAGCACTGTGAGTGGTTAAAAACCTCATATCCATTCCTATGATGAGAAGACAGTGGAACCTACAAAAGGTTAGGTTAAGCTATGCTTTTAATGACTCTTATATCTTGGAAATCCAAGTGGGGGTGCAGTAGGAACCTCTTAATAAGAAGTCACCTATGTGAGTAAGAAGTGGGCCGCTTCTATGAGAATTGTAAGGCTAAATTCTCAGAGAGTACTCATGAAAACCAGAAGCTGTTCAGGGCCAAAATGAACACAACAATGAGAACCTCAAAACAATGTTTGAGCGGTACTGTGTGAAGTTATATTGTCTTGGTTTACACTAAAGGTTGAATAGTTCAAGACATCACGTTCACTGGTTAACCAGTAAATCCGATAGTTCTCACTAGGGAAGGTTCAAGGCCATCGGCTACCTATCCCGATGCAGTGTCGTTCTAAAGAACTCTTTCTTGTGTCAGTGTTTCTTTGCGTATAGTGTCCAGTCAATTTTCTATTCATGTGGGGGATTGTTGGAATTGGGGTTTTAAACCCATTGTGGAGAAGCTGGAGAAGCAACTTTGACTCAACTTTTAAATTGGTTCCAAACCATATTTTGGTTAAGAACAAATTGATTCATGTTCCTCTATTGGAATAGATGATTGTGGTATATTCACATGTTTAAAATGAATGAGAGATGAATGAGAAAATTGAAGTTAAAGTTGGTGGTTAACCTTGAAGGGAAAAGAGTATCCCACATATAAGAGATAAAGCCAAGTTATCTCTTTATAAGGCTTAGCCTTGAGCTAAGGGTTGGGCCCCTTGGGGGTACCCATGTTTTGTAAGGAGGGAGGACCTAGGTTGACCTAAGGTCCACCACACGCGCGCACCGCCCCGTCCCGGTCCGTGGCTTGGGCCCATCAGGCTTTAATCTTTTTGGGACAAATAGTTTAAATAAATAAAGTTTATTTATTTATTTTCTTTTCCAAAAAGTTGTGACCTTTTCAGCTTAACAGTTTTTCTGTGAAGAGTTGCACCCCCCAGTGAATACTCTGTGTATAAAAACGAGTCAGTTTTCAGAAGTTAGATATTAACCACTTCATCCCGAAATTGAATTCTGCAACATTTATACTATTTCGTTCCTCTGTCCGAAAGAGTTCTGTGCCATAGTTTTGGTTCGCCCGGATCTACAAATTTGGAGTGCTCCTATTTCCAGACGTACTACCGTTGTATCTTGGGACGCTTTTCGTAAGGAGACCGTTAGTACCGTTGCGGGACGAATAAAGTCTTAAGGACAGTGAATCAAATTCACGCCTCGATTCTCCATTGCTGATTATCTGATTTTGTTGTGAGTTAATTTTAATCGTTAAACTACATTTCAGTATTTTCGTACTTCCTTTTTTTCTGCACAAGTATACACGAAGTTATACTTTTAACATCAGGAGGAGTAGACGACCGTATCGAGCCAAAGTATCAGGAGACTCCAAAAACCGCGAATCCATACTATCAGACGCCATAAATTCAAACCAAACAACCAATGCAAGCAAACAAACACAATCAACGAACCCGGCTACAAACCAACAATACACAAACCCAGCACAAACCAAAGAAAGCCCAAACGACCAAATTAACCAGCCTCTCACAAACCCACCAACTCAACTACCAGCGGAAAACTACAGGATTAAACAACACCAGCCGCACGTGCTCAGGAACAAAACTACCAGAAAAACCTAAAAACAGAACCGGCGACAGTAGGGAATTAGCCGTCGAGGAGGAAGCCTGAAGAAGGAGCCTTGCATCGAGATGAAGAGGCGAGGCCAAGCGCACAAGAGGGGGGTAATCGCCATCACACGCAGCTCGCGCTGGGAGAACTCTCAGCTTCGAAGAGTCGTATACATACAATCTGAAAAGAAGGCAAAGCATTTAAGTTATATATCATGTTTATAAAGAACAAAGAGATAAGACATGCACATACACCAACGCTATTCTTATCCCTTAGGCATTACAATATAATTATTAACCTAAAAATAAATAACATAACGTAAAACTAAAAAGCCATCAACGGCCTGTCGACAACAAAAAAGACAGCAATAAGGTAAAAACCAACAAATCCAACCAAAAGCAGTCTAACGCCATCCCAGGGCACAAGCCTACTACACGACACTTGTCCCTACCTCTGTGACACCTGTTTCGACCCTCCGCAGCTGCGCCTACAAGCACCAGCACGGGTCGCGAGCACTGCTTGCAGCGCTAGAGGCCACCTCCACCGCCAGTCCACCACGCCGCCTCCGATCACCACCAGACACCAGTAGCAACCTGATTTCGCTCCGCATATCTAGCCGTACCATTCCACCATCACACGACTCCACACCGGACAACCATCAGCAACCCACGGCTGACCACCACAACCATGGCCATCTGCCACATCAACCTTAATCCAACAACACCACAACAGGTGCGGTAACACCCACCAGCACCATAGTCTAACCTGCCAAACCTTTCTGGAACAGGGGGAACCCTAGAAGCAAAAGCATTGAACCAGATAAACCACACTTTCTCTAACCCACGGCACCGCCACTCTCACAACCCGACGTAGTGACCAATCCATGCCCTCAAACCACCCACAACCCAATTGTCGTGCAACCAGCAAACTCGAACTGCCTAACCCAACAACGCCCATGCACGCTCCGACACCCAACGCATTCACTCCCGCCGACAGTAGATCCAATGCGTATAGTGAAGGTCATTCATGGCACCTTAACCATGAGAGCCATAATTGAAATATCACTTAAATCACACATAAAAAAAACCACACAGTAAATGAACAACTCTACCACGTCACCACCCATCTGAGAAAACCAGCGATGGTGACAGGAGGAAGTATTTGTAGAGAGAGAGAGAGAGAGAGATAATTTATACCAAAAGTTTTTTTTTTTCCTTTCCAGAGGGCTATTTTTTGTCTACTTAGATGGATGTTTAACATTAGCACTGGCACCATAATGCCGCAACTACAATGGAGTACGTGCATTGCTCGCTTTACTTGACAAATGATATAGCCTAGACTTTTCACAATATTGTGCATAGTCCTCGATTAATGCTTGGTTTTTTCCAAACATTGGTTCTTCAATGAAGAACTCATAAATCAACTCTTGGATAAACATAGTTAAGTGTTGAAGATAGGTAAAAGGGTTTATGGTTGAGACCAAGAGACCACTGTGTGGATGGGATTGAACATCAGGAACTAGCGCGAAACTTTTTATGATATAAGAGAGTCATTTACAATGTTTTGACAAGCTTAAAATAATTGAAAGTAAAACTTGCTAATGTAGCTTATATGTATACAATATCGCCTTTTATTTCAGAATATGAAAAACATACTTTATGTTCCTTGGTGATCATGGCATGATCCATTCGTAGACGTTATATATCAATTGACGAGGTCCCAATTAGAGGCACAACACTGTTACTAGTGCTTTCGCTAAAGCAAAGAGTCAGGATGGCACATTATTGATCCGCAGTAGATAATAAGTAACATTTTAGACAATCATTTGAAGCATTTCGGTTCACCTCTCTACAATAAAGAAGATGTTGAACTAATTAAGCATCTTTGTAATTTGACGAGAGTGAGATAGCAAAAGGTTAACTCTAATCCCAAAGTTTGTCGCTGTAGTTTTATTTTTCACTCAATTCACTCCTAACTAGCATTTTGTCACAAAAAAAGAATCTTCCGAAAATATTGGAAATGGCACCCTATTTTTACCATTTTGCAATGGATATCCAAATAACAAAAGAAAGGTGTTTTCTAGGTTTCGTACCTGCTACCCAAACACAATATACAAAGACATGTTCCGCATTATTGATAATATGAGTAGCAAACTTTTAAAAAAATGAGAGACCTTAATATTGCATACGACGAAGTCAATTGGAAAACAAGCATTATCCCATCGTGAAAGAGTGTAAAGTATTCAATTCTTCAAAAAAGAGAAAACTAAAAATCATATTCGCACTACTTATTATAACCATTTCTCTTTTAGAGGCATTTTATCAAACTTCATAATGATATGTAGAGTATGTATCATGATCCTCTACTATAAAGCAAATGTGCTGTACCAAAAAAAAATGCTAATAAATATTTCTTAACGATAAGAAACTATCATTATAAATTCCAATAACAGTAAGAAAATACTTTTAATGAAAATCTAATATCGTTAAATATTGTACAACGAAGATCATAATCCGTGGAATACGGATACAAACTCCAAAACCATTAGGGGCTACTCCGTTACAATAGGCCCCAATAGATCGGAAATGAATTTTTTTTTTAATAAGAGCCCAGTTCAATTGGACGCCAATACAAACAGGCCCACAAAGTTGAATGAAGCTTTCAAGTAACCAGCTCGTTCACATGCTATAGAGAGTGCATTTCATCTCTAGAGCATGTGAAAAGGTTAAGAAGGGATTCATATATTCACTTTACACTTAAAAGGTTTTCGATTGGCAACAACTGATAAGGAAGATGACTTTCTTTGAATTTTATATTCAGTAGTAAGTTTATTTCTTGGGAAATTTTGCATACCAGATAATTAAAAAGATGGAAGTGCAGGATAGTTTACAAGCCAGAAATTGCTAGATTCTTGCATGCATGGTTTCTGCTTCTTTTCATACTCGAAATGGCAAGTCACAATTAACAACACGGTGGACACATTACCGCAGTTCTCCTCGCCAACACCAGCCCTTTGCGGGAACATAAAGCGAACGCTTAGTGGTGCCACAGGAAAGCTCCAATGGCAAACCTCCTCTTCTGGTTGATATCTCCGGTGACCGGCAGGCCGTACTAAGTGAGCAAGCAATCGAGCTTCCACTCCGGCATGGTCTCGTACTCAGCTCGGGTGTAACTTGGATAGTGCAGTGGCATTTGAAAGTAGCCACCCCATCCATCCTTGGCTTGCTGCCCATTTGCACCGCCGCTGCCGCCGCTTACATAAGAATGTGGACGTCCTATTGATTGCATGCTCATTGTCTCCATGTAGTATTGTCTTGGTAACTTACATCTTTCTAGTCTAGGCAACCTATTTATAGAGGTTTTTGACATGGAACAGGGGGGGGATGGATGTACAAGAACAAGCTAGATTGTCGAGCTAGGCACGGACAAGCTAGCATTATCTTCTCATAGTTTGTCCCACTTTTGATTAATATTTCTTTTTAGATTGTCTTTAAAAGAAAAAAAAAGGCTCACTTCCCAGATTAGAAAATATTATTTCTGCATATTTCTGTGTTTATTATTTTTGCACTTTTTTTATTTCTTTTTTTACATTTAACCATTTCTAACTTATTTTATCTCTCGTGACCGACTTCCTCTCTCTCCGATCCAAACTACATAATCAAGGAACAGCCGAATCCGCAATACATGTAATGACAACTTTACTAACATATATACTGACGTGTAATGGTTTCTCTCCATTCACGAGGTTAGATTCAACAAACGTAAATTTCAAAGGCGGCCGGAGAAAACAGAGCCCCAAGGATTGATACTCCATATTATCCGGACTATATACTTTCGGTTGGTGGGAGCAGGTAAGTATTATAAGAGGTTTTGTGCGTTGGATAATAAAGTCTTGGAAATTGACCTAAGTTTGAAAAGTTGACAGCAGTAGCTCTTTACTTTTTCCTTTTTTTTTTTTCTCCTCTAAACAAGTTGCATTAACTAAAGTTAACCGTTACAACATAAAGGTAATACCTAAACGGGCATTCCTAAAAAAACGGGAGACAATCACAGCCAAATGAATGACTTAAAAATGGCCAATATGGCCTTGGAGGAAAGCAAGACAAACATTGGGACTACCCGCATTTGAGAGTACCAAGTTAAGGGATAGTTAGATCGAAACGATGCAGGAAATTGTATAAAATCCTTAGCTCTCACTGAAATAGGGGTGAAAGCATTGGGCTGCATAAAGTGACAAAAGTTTACCATATCGCCGCGGTGCGGTTGACATCAAAGCCATAGAAGGTGGAAGGAGGACCCTTCAAACGCAAGATCAAAGCGATTCGTGGCTCGAAGAGAGTGTACCATTGGACTATGTATATTCAATGCAAAACAGTGGATAGTACTACTCCTCCGGTTACTATAGTCCACATATTTACTTCATGGATAATGCAACACTTGGGAAGTAATTATTAGGGAAATTTTTTTAGCTATTACCTTAATTATAAGAAAGATAGTTACAAAAAAAAAACTCTCTAAAAAATATCTCTCTCGCTTCTCTCTAAACTACCTTGCTCAGAAAGCCTCCACGGCCGCCCCATTGAGCGATGGCGCGCGTGGATCGGCAGCCGGATTCCGGCCTAGGACCTTATTCTCCTTTTCTATCTTAGTAGTTTGGTTGTTTTCAAATCAGGTTTTCGTTTGGGATTTGGAAGGCTGTGGCGAGTTGGACGACCATTGGGGTTGCGACGAATAGCCATCGACCAGTCGTGGTCCTCTCTATTCGTCAGCGCTGGTGTTTGGGTTGTGTGAGGTTCGGGTTTGCTGTATGGGCATCGATGTTTCTGCGTTTTGAGTTGTGGTGGCCAACAGGTTATCGCCGGTGGGTTGTCTTGTTGTCGGTGTCAAGAAGTTAGATTTAATTGAGGGCGTCTTCTGTACTTCCTCTGTTGAGATCGCAGGGTTCGAGCTTCCTGGGTTTTGGGTTTGATTGGTGTGTCTAGGCTAGGATTTCTCTTCTAGGGTTAATTTCCCCCCTTCCCCCTTAAATGATCCCCTTTCCCCTTTGCCTTAGAATGGTATGCGCTTGTGGTTGGTTGAATTAGGAGGCTTCGCCAATACTACAACGACGGTGGTTGCAGTAGGTGTTTGGGGCTCGACAGGTGTGATAGGTGGTAGGGATTGGCAGATGACGGATAGTTGGGGATTCCGGTGAGGAAGGTTAGCTCGACAGCAGAATGGTGGACTGAGAAGGTGGGGAATCCGACGCCGGCGAGGGTGCGCGAGGTTTGAAGTGAGCCGCACCCGTAGGACGGCTGTCAGGGCTTCCTGTGGGTGGCTGGCAGTGCAAAGGGTGATGGTGTTTTATTTGGTCTTTTTTGTTAGTATGTGTTAGTTTGTATGTGTTGTTTTGTTATAGGTTTTTGTTGCAGTAGGTTTATAATCGTAACCGTATGCCTTAACAAGTTTGGAAAGTTAAGCTGAAGTGTAGGATATGCTCTGCTTCAATCTAAATGTAACTTGTTTTGAGTATATGTGTTAGTCGTTATTGTGTTTTGTTTTGATAGGATTTAATACTTTCTTTGTCTATAAAATAGATGTTCTGGCCGAGACTGCTTGTAATCCTTTGATATGTAATATATTTTTCCTCTTAACCAAAAAAAAAAAGATAATTATAACTCTATGTATAGTGATAATTAATAATCGTAAAATATTTTTAATGACTTTTTTTTAATGTTGCGAACTATTAGCAGAAAGGCTGCTAAACACATTTAAAAATCATTGATTGTTGTTATACAAGAAGTTGTAACTGTCTTCCTGCAACTAGAATATCAGCAAAGATTTATCCTTGTGAATGAACAAACACGGGTGCCCCTCCAGTTATATAATTGGTGACGGAAGAAAGTACAAGATAACCAAACAGATTGTATGCCACAAAAGAAAAAAAAAGGAGAATCAGGACAACATATTAGAGGGTAAAAATAGCACCTTCCAAAAAGGATTTGGTAAAACATATCGTTCATTTGTACAAAACTGGTAACCCTTCTTATTGGAGTGTGTGCGAGCGGTTTATTTCAAGAAGCTGGAGCCGCTCTGGCTAAATATTTTGTGTACCATGAACGACACACTTCAAATATCTTTCGTATAACAGTAGCAATTCATTTTCATATCTTTTTATGAGAAGTTACGACGGTAGAAACTCATCTAGAGAGTATATCTCCTTGCTTCGCTTAAGAAGAAGACTCTCCTTGGGCATTTTCTAACAAAGTTACATCTGATTCTACCCTCATGGGTTCAGATTATTATAAGACTCGAACCAATACAAACTGTAGCTCCACTAAACAAGAAAAACAAAAACGTAATTGCCCAGAGCACCCTTTTTGCCTTTGCAGTTCCTTAATTGGGCCTCTACAAAAGACTAGAACTAGTAGAAGAAACACTCCATCCCAAGGAACTTAAACTGAACTCCGTGGGAAGGGTCAGAGCCAACTAACATCACAAGCATTAACATTGTAACAGTACGTATAACCTGAATACTGGACAGCCTAAACACCTCTAAGCTAAATGCCACATAAAGTGACCTCGGGAGCCATATCAAAAGTCTTAACCTTTAATTTACCCAGCTAATAATTAAACCAACTAAATTTTAACTAATAAAATATGAACTTTTATGAACAGTTAACTTCTATAGATTTTTCCGATACCGACGACATCACATCCCTCAGCCAGCATACACTCCCTGATAAAATCATCACCATACACAACTCATTGCATCTGCCAGTACTAATTTGAAACCTGGAACGCAATACAGAGCGGGTCTTGGTTTATGATTCTTCCATTGGCATGAAACATATTAGGTTTATCTCTGTAGCTTCAGCCCCAATTTTAAGATTATACCATGGCAACTAGCTACTTCTGTTCAAACAATATACCAAGCTTTGCTTTTGTAAGGAACCCTTCTTTTGAGATTTGCTATGCTTTTCATCAAATGAAAGAACTTCTTGCATCAAACATCTTCGTAAACGACATACCAAAGAATTGTTTGATCTGATGACGAAAATACATCAGGAATCTGTTCTTCTATCAGCAGAAACTTCAGTGACACTCTCAGGAGCTGTTTTAATAGTCAAAGGTAAATCAACAAGCATGCTTGGAGGGGCAAAATACATGTGCAACGACATCACGCAGATAATAATACCCAAAAAGAGCTGCAGAACACAAGGAAATAACAGACAACGTCGATAATATGTAACCGTCAGTCGGGGCAAAAACGTTTACATGTGAGCTACATGAAGTGTCATGCATGCTAATCATTTATATATAACATAATTCAGATGATATTTGACTTCAATGCAGTGGAAACCAGAGGGATAAACAACAACAGTTATACACCACTCTCTATTTATGAACATCCGAAGACACATTTACTTACTAAGAAAGTTTGTAGGGCTATGTTTCTGAGCTTCAAATAATCAAATTCCAAGTCCGGAGACTCAGGCTTGAGGCATTACATTGATCCTTCCAATTGATTTTCAACTAGTCCTAAGGGTAGTGTATCGTGTATTATATAACAAGGGTCCATGTGGCATAAGATCACTTCTAACAACTTTATTAAAAGTTAATCTTAAATTGTGACGTCTGCAAAAAGGCCAAAAATTGTTTTCACTAAGATGATTTTATTTCTCCATGGTGCAACTGATGCCCATACACCTGAGAAACTGTTCAAAAACAATTGTTTAATGTATCAAGTTATCATTTGCTCTAAAAGATTAAGATGTTAAGAGAATGGACTCAACAATGTATATCATGCTTTAATACTCCCCTCACATGCAAGCCTCAGTTGCACATAGAGATATAAATCAATGAGAAGTGAAATCAAGGTCCACCTGCCACTAAGTGCACAACAAACGTAGCAGAGGACCAAATGCAAGAGGGAAGAAGACCTCGCCAAACTGGAGCCCCCCTAATACCAAATTAATTTACCATTGATGGACTTGGTGCAGACGGTGTTTGTGTCAGATTCGTCAGGGCCCAGGCTGATGCCACCTCCATCACTGCCGAGCAGACCTGCTCCCTCTTCGAGCAGAAGCACGTCTCCCTCTCCTCCGAGTTCACCGCGGCTCCAATCATAGCACTCGCGGCTTGCCTCCTCTCTCTAACAGCGCCTTGCTGAGCTCACCCAGCTCCAGGCCGACAAGCACCAAGGCCATCTCCAATCGGTAATCCATGACGACGGTGTTTGTGTCAGATCCGGTTCAGATCCTCGCCTTCCAGTTCAGATTCGGTTGATCGCCGCCGACGGTGTTTGTGTCTCCGTCCAAACCTCAGCCTCTAGCCCAGCAACGACCGGTTACCGTCAGAGTCTTTTTCGTAGTTCGCCAGCAACGGCGTCGCCGCCGACAGCTGCATCCTTCACCGGCACCGCATCTAGCAACTCGGATACGGTGGTGAAGAAAGTGTTTGTTGCACTTGGGTTGTTTATCTCAGAATTGAGCAAGGAGCCATGGAAGGGGAAGCTGATTACCTTCAGTGAAAAGCCGCGGCTTATTTCCATCCAAGGGGAAGATTTGTTGTTTAAGTGCCGAAAGAGGGGAAGAAATACCCAGATCTGGGTGCAGATACGTGAACGCCATGTTTTCTTAGCTTGCTTTAGCCGGAATCTGGAGTCGCCGGTGTTCTTGGATTGAGCATAATCTGGATGAAAGAACGAAAGAGAAAGATCTAAGGACACTTTTGATATATCATAATAATAAATTTGTGGGTCTAAATTTTTTTTTGACGTTTTCCTGATGGAAGTGAGTTTTGTGTAATACAATGACAAATCACAGGAGACGGGGAGTAATAAAAATACTTAGCGGGAGCCGTGTGTAATTTAGGACAAATTTCAGGAGTGCCGTGTATAATTTATCTTATTTTTTAAATGCTTTATTGTTCATAATCTCTTATTCAAGGAACTCTTGTTCAACTAGTGAATGTAAGGAAGCCTTTATCACAAGATTTTGGGGCTTGCCAAGACAAATTTGTTTCCTATTTTCACTAAGCCCACTACTATTCAAAAGAGAGGAGGTTTATAAATTTACATTCGCTGATAGCCAGCACTAGACCTTAAACCTAACTTCTATGACTTGTAGTAGTTTCATCCTTTTTCCAATCACAGCATAGGATCCATGCTCATAAGATGTGTATATAAGTTCTTTGTTGGCCTTTTTACTATTCAATTTATTATTATTATTATTATTTTTAAAATGAACATTTTTGGAGATCTCCTTGCAGGAAAATGATGTTCAACCTGCCACCATTTAAGGCAAGTTTTAACTCTGCACACTTATTAATCTTGTCACTCAGAGCACAAACGTTAGTAAGGGACAATGAACTCCAAAAACTTAATTGCAAACCCTCTACTTATTACAAATACAGGAGCAATAATACCATGCTACCCCATACCTAATATGAGGCATTCAGCTTAATACAGCTTAAAATTTGCATGACTATTTCGTTCAACTCTAAGGTGCTCTTAAAGCTGCAACAGTTTTGGACAAGTTTGTATCTTTATATCCTTTCTTTGGGGGGGGGGGGGGAGGGGGGTGCTTGATGCCCGACTAGCTGGCAAAAATAGCTATGGGCTTAACAACAAAATTACGTAAGAAAATTAGTCATTCATAAAAGAGAGGAGCATAAAGATATTTTCTTGAACTTGATGTTGAAACTGCCAAGCAAACAAAATGCATTAAATTTTTAATGAACAAGAATAGTAAAAGAGCAAACAAATAAAAGAAGCAAATACTTAACAGTACCAGGAGCCACCTTTACAATGTTGTCCGCGTACTTCATTAACCATGAAACTAAAAGACCAGTGGAACCCAGATTTAAAACCACCATCCATGTCGTTGTGCTGTACCCATTGAAAAGGCGTTGCCACCACGGTCCTTTCTCAAAGCCCCCTCTAAAATCATCCAAGACAAGTCGCGCCATGTTGAAAATTGCACCAAAACTGGATATAGAAAAATTCCATTGCGATCAATTAACACTCCCATTAACACTTCCCGCAAAATGAGTGCAATATGGTTACCAAAGTTTTACAAGCAGAGGACACCATTTGAATGACATGTATATCTTGAAATTCTATGATATCTCTAAAGCCATACCTACACGCTTAATCTTTTAGTACAGAACATCTCTGACGAAAAACACAACTGATTCAACTTATATAAAAACCGTGAACACAAAATTGATAATTTCTTTTTCAAAAAGTTTCTGTGAAGACATCACTTTAGGAAATAGACGCTCTCCCCTCCCCTACCGCCTCACCATCTTGCAATGGTCTGCACGACCATTTTTTTCTCCTTCTTTTTAGATTCGAGGTTGATTATTTTGAGAATAAGTTTGCGTCATAATTGACTTCCCAATTTTAATGGTTCACGAGAATTATGGTTTTCTCTTCAACTTGCAAGGTCTTCACATACCTACAGTTGATATAAATTATCAGGTTCCGTATTTTACTTATATTTCTTCCTTCTTCTGTAGATGAAATTTTTCCAAGCAACAGTTATCAGCAGCCTTGAATGACATTAAGATAACCAATTACCAATTGCCGGGATCCTGAGAACACAATAAAAGCAACTACTAAAAATCACTTATCAGGCGATTCAAGAATGTAATGAAGGAGCATGACCACATTAACTTTGATTTTCAGTTATGTTAAAAATGCATTCTGTTCCCTCTGAACCAAAAAAAGGGACCTACGTGTATAACTGAACATTCTGCCAGTACAAGCTGTCGTTGTTCTTCTTCATCAAGTATTCAGTATATACCCCAGCTAGTGCTGAAAGACAAGCAGACAATATCCCCAGCATGTACCCCTGGATTGGTGATGAAAAGAGTGAGTCACATGAAGCCTCTCCACAGCCTTTAACCTGAATCACCACCAATACCAAAGAGATGAGGAAAACAACAGTAACTTCTCTTTCTTCACTCAATCAATCATTGGACCAAACTCAGAGTCCAGGAAATATGTACAAGAATTAAGCCTTTGAATAAACACAATAGCACAGTTCCAGAGTTGACCTACCTATAATATCTACACTATTACTAAGGGAGAGCACCATTTGCGACTTTCCAAATTTACCCGTTGTTTACATGATTAAATTTGTTCTTCAAAGGGTATTAAAGTAAAATAGAGTTTATAGACCACAGAAGGGGAAAAAAAATGAATAAACTGCCGACGGTTACAGTTCCCTCCCAACTGGCAACCGTCACCCTCTCAGCCACTACCCCTTCTGCATCCCAGTTCATTTAATTTCTTGGATAGTCTTGATTCTCCTTAAGGAAATAGTAACAGACTATTCCATCCTCTTTATTAGGCCATAACACCCTCACTCTAGGCCTGAAGATGCATGTTAGTAAACCTACACAATCCGCAGCCTCAAAGATTTCTCTTCAATGACAAAAAAGCTACTGTATACTGTGTCCATCAAGCAAGATATTATGTTTATGAGATCCTATATTCACATATTCAGTTTAGTATACCAAGTCAAAAACTTTCTCAAGTGCTCAATAATATGAGGAGGAAGCATGGAGCTATCTGAATCCATCAAGTACTGCTCAAGTCTGCTACACATCAGCTTCAACATACAAATGTTGATCAGACATGTTTATTGCTGAATCCTTTAACAGGCAATTGCATCATGGGTCAAAATCCACTATAAACATCTACAAGCTGTCGTGGCAAAAGCGAGCACCTAATTTACTTATAATAAGTTTCCTGGGTACCTTAAAGCAACTACAATGATTCCATTAGTTTCTCTCTCAATGGAGAAAGTTCAACATGTGACATGTACTGGGCACAAAATAGAGTAGAGAATGTAGGATTTTAGATCAAAGTAGCACCTGGCTGGTGGTTGTTGCAACAGCTAATAGAACAATGGCCATCCACTGCAAATTAGAAAGCTTCCTCCTCAAAAATAGCCTACAACACAAGATAGATATATCTACAAATCCATAACGTTGCAAATTCAAAGCCAGAAAATCTAAGAAGTCAAAGTTTAATTTTTGGGGGAAAAAAGGATGATCCAATATAGAAAAGAAACAAAAACACGCTGGATGGGGCTGGGGATTTAACTCAATCCAAGAAAACAGGGACACTACCTGAATAATATTCCTGTCGTGACAATTTTCAAATTGCCCATTATCTGATACGTGGATGTATCAACATATGTCAACGTGGCGAATTGAACATTATTGTGGATGAGGTAGATGATAGAAGGTATAGGGTACAAACGAATGCTCTTCCACTCTGTCGTCATCCTTGAAGGAGTGGACGACTGACACTCTCTCCAAAGAAACACACAAGAAACAAGAAGCTGCAGTTTGAAAATAACAAGTTAGTTATATCACGCCCCAGCAATGCACTCTGGTGCTCTAAACAACAAAATGGCTGAATTTAAGAAACTTTGCAGTACCTTAAAAGCTTCCGCAAGAAAAGGAACAGTTGCGTAATCATATCGATATCTCCCATTAGTTTGTGACAATGTTGTCAAGATTCCCTGCCATGATACAGAAAAATAACACCGATAAGAAAATATGCTATGCACTGTGGTTCCAATAAGCATAAAGAAAATCGAAAAACTAGGCAACACATCAAGTGAATTATATTTTGAAGAAAATAACCAGTACGAAATACCATGTGAACCTCTGGGTCCAAATGGGTGAGTCTGTTCGAGGATAAATAATTCCTTTGAAATGGTTGAAGCAACTAGGTTCCCTTTCGAGTTACCATATGGCATACTTAGAGTACATTTGAAGTGAAAGTTTGCTTTTACAAAATCAGCTGCTATAGGCAGACCAACGGCACTTTCTGAAAGCGGCTCAAAATGGTGCTTTCCAGAATTGCATTTTCGCACCTTATGATTTCACCATAAGATATTGCTTTCAAATTCCACCCCCCCAAACGCATTATGATTTTCCATCCTCGACACTTTCCACAGCACTGCTAATAAAAAAGTTCCAGTAAAACTCACCCCAACACCAAGAGCGAACCAAAAATTCTCTGGAGAAGAGAAATAGAAAACAATCAAAAAGCTCCCTTAGCACTTCTGCTTCTAATTATACCAAAACAACACATGGAAACAAAACTTTAACCACTGAATCTTATGCAAGTTAACCCTCGAAGGCATGTTCACAATAGTTGCTCACAAAGTATATAAATTATAATACCTTTGCTTCTCTTTTATCTTCGTTCTTTTTAGCATCTCTCAGACTTTCATTCGAGCTTAGCACACACACACACACACGCGTGCCCATTTGAAGGACAATGTCAGGGATTCTATATTCTCAAAATCGGAGACCACCTTAGCGGCGTCAACAATTTACTTTCACCAAAAGATATGACATAAATTGAATGACATGGCTGAACTACTTCTAGTGTTTTTATAGCAAAACAAGGCAAATGTTTTACATGCTTGTACCAATCCATACAGCTGTGGAAAAGTAGTTCTACAATTATGCAGAAGTTTGTGTGCGCGCGCATGTGTGCTAGATGCATCGCATACAGATCAGATGTGACTCAATCAACCGAAACCAAACACTGAAGATAGTGAGAAGTTAGGGTTACGGATGGACCTGAGAACTGGTGATGACGGTGAGGACTGAAGCGACGACATACCACTGCATCTCCTTCTAGGATGCACGGGCAATTCTAGGGCTGTAATTGAACAAGTACTCGGCTCATTAATGCATATTCATGTTCGTGTAATTTGGGGGTGTTCTTGTTCGGCTTATGTTCGTCACGAGCTCTAGATCCGTGCTCAAGCTCGTTTTCGCTAAAGCTATACAAACATGAGCTAAGCTCGACCGGCTCGTATAACGTGAAGATGCAAAGTTCAAAAAACCCCCGAATGTTTGCTAACAAAACCCCAAATCACTAATCTCAAATTTCCAATGCACTTGGAAATCAAATTATAATTGATCTGATGAAGTTTTACAAAAATAAGAGGGAAAGAGAAATTTGATCAAGAAAGAACCTTAACTGAGAGTCGAGTGCTTCAATCTTAAAGGTGGAGACTGAGGGATAGCCGCCGCTATTGGATTTTGCAAAGAGCTCGAAGAAGACGAACAGCAGAAAGAATGACAGGAAGTGCGAGAGATCAAGCCCAAAAGATAAAGTGGCCTCCTCTTCTTAGTGTATACTTGGTGGGTGTGTGGGTTGGAGCTGCGGCGGCAGCGGGGTGGGGGACTGGGTTGGGGCTGCCGCAGAAGCGGGGTGGGTGGATGGGTAGATAGAGGCTGGAGCGCCGGTTGGAGGCGGCAGTGGCGCGATGGACGTGCGTTTTGGGGGGCGGCAGTGGAGCGGTGAGAGTGTGGGTAGGGGCGGAGGCAGCGGGGATGGCGGTGGGTGGCGTGGGAGATGGGCGGCGGTGGAGTGTGTGTGAGGGAGGGAGGGAGGGAGAGAAGCAAATATTTCCGTCTTTTAAATAGTCTTTAGCGACGGTTCTTGGTCATGCTAAAAGTCCGTGCCTAATGTAAAAAATATGAAACTAACAGACTTATTGGTAACAGTTCGTCGCTAAAAACTTTTTCAAATTATTCTGCCACAAATTGGGGAAAGGGTTTAAGTTCGAAAACCACATTTATCGGCCGTACTTTTATCTTCTATTAAAGTTATTATGGGTCAACTATCGATACTGTACCGATAGTGAAAATACCGACCGGTATGTACTACTTTTATCTTCTATCAGTACGGTAATCTTTTGCATTTCTTACCAGTCAAAAATCCGTTCTGTACCGGTTGTACAGATAGGTACTCTTGATACCTGTCGAGACCTATGTACTGTTTGTACCATGTATTAAAAAGTGTAAAAGTTACAAAGTTTGTTAGGCAACTTAATAAATTGATTAAATAAAAGACTAAATAGGTAAAAATCTTAGGTTTATGTATTTTGTTTAAAGCCTTTGTAGCCTCTTCTAAGTCCCAATTTGCCTCTCTTCGACATAATTTTATCACAATTTGCAGAATATTTCCTCATAAGTCTCTACTTTCTTCAATCTTCATCGCAATTTTTAATTGTTTTTACTTTTCCACTTAGCTTAACTTCTCTTCTCATCCTTTCATTTGTATAATGTATAACTTCACAGGGAGACACACACCCCAACAACTTATTGTTGAATAGCCAACTTATTGTTCAATAAATACCCGCTATTGAGATAGTTAAAAAATAGGGAATTGAATTGACTAAACTGTTTGTTTTGGATGCTATAGTAAAATAAATAGTTTATTCTGGAATGAACAACTTACTAGATTATAAATGACAAACAATTTGGTACTTATATATTTTTCTTAGTCGAGATCGTACCAAAACGGTAGCAGTACCGATACTGGTGATGGCAAAACCATAAATCAATAAGTATCCATATTCTTAAGCGTACTAGAAAAGTATATGGGTTAAATATCCACCAAACATTAAAATCTATTGGTGGGGCCAGTGTAATCTATATACATCACGCTTTTGTACAAACCAGCTCTTGCATGCCGCTGGTTCGAAGATTGATGTAAATGGAGGACATGTTTCGCGCGCATATTTTTTAGGTTTCTTTCTATGATTCTACCGTTCATTTCTAAGTGTCATGGAGCAACGTTAAAATATAAGTGTTGGTTAGCATGACATTTGTCTAAGCATAGCCATGCGGAAAAATTAGTAGAAATGTCACTAAGCATATTTTAGCTACTATTAGTTATCTATATACGAAAAATTATCACTATATTGCGACAAGCAAGATAGTAGCCAACATTTTTCCTAGGCATTGTTAAGCATGCACAGTTTAGCTATGCTTTGCATGCATTGCGCTCATGAGATACTGCGAAGACTGCTTCTAGGATTCAGTTAAATCTCTTGAGGATCTTTGACGTGATTTTGTTGCTAAATCTCTTAAGGATCTTTGATGAGATTCTCTTGCTAAATCTCTTATCTTTGATGAGATTCTATTGCTAAATCTCTTAAGGATCTTTGATAAGATTCTGTTGGTAAAAAAAAATATATGATGGAAAAATGAATTGATGTATCTTGAAACACCGAAGAATATATAGCGACAAATTATTTCCACGACAAAAAGGCGAATTTAAACCACAAAGAACACTTTTCCTAATTTTTTGTACTAAAGCATGATTTACGTGCATTGCACTGGCGCACGACAAATAAGTTTTATTTTTTCTTTAAGCATCTGTGACAAGTTCAACACAAATATGTTTATGTTGCTCCATGACAGTTAGTAAAAATGCCATTAAACATATTTTAGCGACTATTAATTATTTATTTACTGAAAATTGTAGCTATATTGCTATAAGTAAGATAGTAGCCAAAAAATTTCCTAGGCATGGGATTATAAGTTGTTAAGCATGCACAGTTTAGCTATATTTTGCATATTGCGCTTATGAGATACTACGAAGACTGCTTCTAGGATTCAGCAAAATCTTTTAAGGATGTTTGATGTGATTCTGTTATGTTTTGCATATTGCGCTTATGAGATACTGCGAAGACTGCTTCTAGGATTCAGCAAAATCTTTTAAGGATGTTTGATGTGATTCTGATGCTAAATATCTTTGAAAAGATTTTGTTGATTAAAAAAAATAATGATGGAAAAATAAATTGATGGGTCTCGTAACACCAAAGGGTATGTGATATGTAGTGACAAATTATTTCCGTGATAAAAAGTAGAATTTTAACCACAATGAACACTTTTCCTATTTGTGGTACTAAAGCAAGCAGGAATAAATTTTTATTTTTTCTTTAAACAAGTTTAACACAACGTTGCTCCGTGACGGTTACAAATGAATGGTAAAATCTAAGAGAGAGAAATCTTAAAAATTTGCGCGAAGAAACCCGCCCTCCGTATCCATCAAAATCTCCCAACCAACAGCCTGCGGGAGCTCGTTTAGCCATTTGTTCCACACCCTTAAAGAATCACAGAACATCCCCACACCTTTCCGGGACGTGACACACCCTTTTCTTCTCACACACACGCCCCCAACCCCCGTCCTACCTCCCCACCCACCCCCACTTCCCCCGTTGGCCGAGGCGGCTTTCGATACCTCCGCCGCGGCCAGCCCCACCGCAACCGCCACCACCTTCTTGAGATGGGAGAACCAAAGGCAAACTCGTCTTCGTCGTCGACATCACCCTGCGAGTCGGAAACAGAGGAGCTGCAGCGCCTGGAGCACGCGCCGCCGTTCTGGAGGAACCGCAAGAGGCTGTCCAAGCAGCTGTCCATGTGCGAGACTCCGCGCGACATCGCGTGGGAGAAGCGGCGCCGACAGATACTCAGGCAGGAGAGGAGGAAGGAGGACGGCGACGACCTGACCGACGAGGACCTGAATGAGCTCAAGGGCAGCATCGAACTGGGGTTCGGGTTCAATGAGGAAGAGGGGCAGACCCTGTGCAACACGCTGCCCGCGTTGGACCTCTATTTCGCGGTGAACCGACAGTTCTCGACCAGCCCTGTATCCTCCCCGAACAGCAGAGGCTCGCTGGCGTCGCCTGGCGGCCCCGGGTCGGCTTCTTCTTCGTCCTCGCTCGGAGGCTCTTCGACATCCACGTCGCTCGGACCCCGTTCGTCTTCCTTTGGAAGCCCTTTGACCGACTCTGAGGCATGGAAGATTTGCAGTCCAGGTTTGTTTTAATTGTGTGCCTACTCAATTTTTACAAGTGAGAAGAGCACTATTCGAATCTTAACCATCGCAGGTTAATTTGTTTCAAAATTGTTGCTAGCGTCGATGAATTTTAGTTTCCCGCTCCTCATCAATTTGTACCACTTATTTTAGGTGGTGCATCTAAATACCTAAGTTGAATCTGTCGAGACCATCTAAACATTGTGTCCTTAACTGTTGTTAACCCCGTCCTCCCTCCCGCCTTCTGACAAAAATCTTCATTTCTTTGTCCCACCTAGGCTTTCATGGAAAAATAAAAGGACAAAACCCCGAGATGGGAACCTTAACATTTATATGGCGTGTTTGCCTCTAACCTCCTTTCGTCTTATAATTTTTTTTCCTTTTCTTTTTCCAAATTTAGGCATGAGGCTACTATTTAAGGTAAAGTTTAAGCTACACCTTTAATTTGCCGCTAAAGTTGCTTCAAGTTATTGATAAAGTCAATGTTGTTGACACAAAATGGTGACTCATTGTGGAATAAGCACGGTAGCACTGATGAACAATATTAGGCGTAATTAAGCCAATGTCAACACTTATAAACTCAAATAAAGCGACTTTTTAACATAGATAGATGACAAATTTGTAGTAAAAGTAGAAATGCAGCCCAAACGAGCAAAATGTTTGCTTCAAAACATTCTGCACACACCTATACAGTGCACGATCCAGAACATTGCACCACTTTCTGTTGTAGGTTACGGAGATCCGTTCACTTTGATTATTCTCCTACCCTTTGTTTTTGTCTAGCTCTCAGGCCACATCGATCAATCGTCGAATTTTGGTACTTTTCTTTTGGTTCTGATCTACCCTTCCATCATGCTCATCATGGTTTTTCGCAGGTGATGATCCTCAGCAGGTGAAGATGAAGTTGAGGCATTGGGCTCAGGCGGTTGCCTGTTCCGTGATGCAGTCCTACTGAAGGGTGGGATTGATTGTACAGCGACACATAAAGGAGAGCAATGACGGGAGAAGGAGATGAAAAGAGGTAAAAGAAACATAGGATCGCTTTTACGACCTACGAAATGGTGCATGGATGTGACTTCGGGGTACTTTTAGCCATGAAGAAAATGGAAGGGAGTAGTTTCAGATATTGGTTTCAAGGGAGCCTGCTTAGAAGATTATGCATTTTCCATCCTCTTAGAATCTTTGTTGTTTTATCCAAAATTGCGTTGTTTATTAGGTCAAAAATTTATTAACAAATCGTATTCTACACGAATTTTTATGTACGAGTTATACATATCGAATATCACACCAAGACCGCGTTGCGTTGCATTTTTTCCAAGAGGACTGATCACACCAGACTTCATGGTGTTGAAAAGCAGCTACGGAATGGGGTTGTGAGTTCATATGTAGAATGTGTTATGTAACTTCTTATATATGTCACGTCACGTATAAAAATGTTCATTTGTTTTCGCAAGATATGTTAGATCATGGATTGCTTGCAAGCTTGCAGATTACGTAACGCTAAATCTACTGCATGACTACTTAACTAGCGTTAAGGAGTCAAAATTCCCTGCACAGTCAGTATTTGTGGTCGTGTAGTGCTAAAGATTTCATGAGGGTGTTGGAACGTAAACTTAACTTAGATGCATGTTAATAGGCAATCCTTTTGCTGCTACCTGGTTTATACGAATCTTTTTACAACCTTCCATATAGTTATAACTAATGGTCGCTAAGCATATTTAGTGGTTTTTAGGCTAAATTTTCAGCGACAATCTCTAGCAGTACTCTTTTAGCGTTACTAAATAAAGATCACAAAAAATATGTTACCACAATTAACTGTCATTATATGATAGGACTGTAGGTATTTTCCTACAACATGGGTAGCAGCTAAAGAAACTCTCATGTTAATTTGGTGAATGACACGTGTACATGTATGTAGTAGTACATGGACGTAGATAAGTAGCTACATTAGAATAAGGATGTACAAGCTAAGTAGTAAAGAGAAAAGTCAGTCTAGAATGTTTTTAGAGGCTATATGTACCTTGGTGAAGAAGGCATTTGGAATGAAGGGAGAGAAGAAAAGAGAAAAGAGATTAAGAGAGGAGAGAAGAGATCAAAACTGTGATTCAAGAGTGAGTCAAAGAGTAGACTTGAGTAGCTTGATTAGTGTCACAAATTAGGTCATAACCAAGTTTGGTATAATCGAAAATCTTGGTTTTATTTGCTCCATAAGAGTGTTCTCTCTCGTGTGTTAATGTGCCCAGTTATTCAATCAAAACGGTATTAGAGCAAATGTACTTGCCAAGTGCAAATATAAAAATTTCCAACAGTACGGTTTTGAATAATGAATGTGAAATTGGACTTAGCAGTCTTTTAGTCTCTTTTGTTTTGCATTTTGCGGCTAGTCTTATGTTTCAGTCTCTTAGGCTGCAATCTTTGTTTCTACAATAATGTCTCTGGACTAGCAAAATAAACCATGAAAGGTGGTATGCAGTTGAAAAAGAAGGCAATCATCTGTCCGAGTATTCATTGCGGTTTATTTAGCTGCAAGATTGCACTCTTTTTGTCCTTAGACATTGTGTGGCACACCTTTTGCACAACCATACTTTATTTGCCTCTGACCGATTCCCCAGCTCGTTGAGCAACACTTTTAGCGTCCCTTGTCACTGCCCACCTGCTCCTGCATTCATCTGAGTTTGCGCATGAATGGCCTGACTAGAGTTAGGGAAAGCGTCGGTAAATAACTCAAGCTAATGAACAACCCCCCCCCCCCCCCCCCCCCACCACCCACCCAAAACACCATCTTTCTCCCGGGAGGGGGAGAGATGAATAGAGTTTAAGTTAAGGTGAATAGAAGTTAAGACGGACACTCAACAATTAATCACAAGATAATTTGACCAATTTAGCAAACAATGAATATTAAAATTTAATATTAAGCTAAGCAATCTCACCAAAGTAAAGTGATACGGACAATGAGAGAAGGTATAGAGATACTTCACATAATTAATTTCAATGGTTCGGTTCAAATTACCATCAAGTTTACGTCCATTTTTTCTAATAAGTTCTTTAAGAGCCCTAGAAACCACTAAGTTGTCTACCTTTTGGTCAAGTTATCTACCTTTTGGTTAAAACCTAAACGACATACAAGCACGTAGTGCTATCCATACACCAAATAACAAGCTTGGAGTAAGGTTGGACCAAAGCTTCACAACTCTAAGCTTGAGTGAAAGAGATAAAAGATAAAACGTTCTTGCACAATTAAATTTCCATTAGGCCTGATGAGTACAATATGAAGCTCTAAAACAAACAGATTGATAATTGCATCGAAGACAATGAATGCTCTAGTTCCTCAAGTACTTACTCATAATGAATGCTCTCTGCTTCGAGTTTTGAGTTCTTACAGGCTTAAAATCTCATTAGTAATGTGCAAAAAATCAGGTTTATATATGTGTGGAAATACATGTATATAGTAGCCATCTTAAAGATGGTGAAGCAATAAATGTACCAAATAGAGCATTATTATGGGCTACATAACCTTTTTGGGAGAACGCTACACCAATGGTCAACTGTGAATTCATAATAGTCGAATCCAATGCTTAGAATAATTGAAGTACGATATACAAAAATAACATCTGACTTAGCTAATTACTTTGATGATTTCTTATCTATATCTATATATATACTACCTATAAAAGTACGAATGTTGTAAATCATTTCTAGACGATAATGTCATCCGTTAATTACGCTAATAACAATCATACCCTCTATTTATAACTTTTATTAAATTTGGTTAAAATTAAATGAACATTAGATAATAAACATGTTCTAACATTGAAAATGAAAAGTCTCGTGACAAAGAAAAACAAAACAAAGAAATTCCTTTATTACTCACTTTCTAATTTGGTTGAAATGAATTAAACATTGGATAATGAATGTTCTCTAAATATTGGATAATGAGAACTGTGATATTTTTTTTCTTGCATTTTTGGGTTAGTAAACAATTGAATAATTGTAAAAACTGAAAAACAAAAACAAAACAAAGAAAATGAAAATACTTGAATAATCAGTTAAGAAACAAAAAATAGTTGAAAATACGAAAACAGAAAAAGATGAAAAACAAGGTTAATATGCATAAAAAATGGGAAGAAAAAAAAAACAAGGCTTAAATACGGCGCAAATTAACAACAACTTTATACAAAAAATTTACTGCTTTTTAACGCGAGATTACTGACTATTGAGAACAAAGAAGAAGCATGATACTAAGCAGGCAAAAGATAGATGCTGCAAGAAAGTTACAATCACATAAAAGGACTGACTTGTAAGGATGAGAAATATGAATTTCCAATATCTCATGAATCAAGGTAAACTAGGAAAATTAAGAATATTTATTTATTTTAACATAAATATTGTTGATTCAATAATATTGATAAAAGCAGGTATATGTTGTAACTGGTTGTAATTAGAGACATTCAACAAGCATTCATAACATTGTTCGACGCAACCAAAATTTTAATTCAATGTCCAGCCTCAAAATTGATACAATCAAAGAAGGTAAACAAATTGATCATGACTATATGCCTTGTAAAAATTTAGACAAGAATAACGTCTAACATTAAAAATTACACTCAGAATAAAAAGAACATTGAGAAAATGGAAGGGTAAGAATTCAAATTCATTATTAGGATGGACAAAAAAGTTGAAAATGACAGAATCTGAGCAAGGCTGATGGCACACAAAGTTCAAGAACACTATCCAACACAAGAAAATGATGAAAATCATCCGATAATAGCTGAAGATCTAGTGCGCAAAATAGAAGATCACTTTAATGAATGCTAAGATGATATTATATAATAAATTAAAACTACATCTTCTTATTCTACATGCTTAAAGCCTACTGTCTGCATCATGAGTGACTCTCAAAACACAAAATTATTGATTTTATGCACATTCACTGCATCTTGTTATTAAAATCGAAAACGTATATTAATCATAACATTTATATATATTGTTTTGTGTATAATTGATTTATACGCATGCATAGTAATTGCCTATATTGTGAGTGTTAGTTTGTGGTTTGGACATATATAGTATTTCAAACAGCTTCTCATTGATTGTTCTCTAAAAACCCCATTTTCCCTCTTTTGGTGTTTAGAGAGAAAAGGAACTGGCCTCCTCTTTCAATGCCGCAATCAACAGACAATAATTTTCTCTTTGTAAACTTCTTGTTTAAATGAAAAAAGAAAAAAAAATTGTTTTTTTTCTAAGGCTTTGAGTTCTTCTTATTATTCAATGGGAATTATTTTTTTTAAATAGATAAAAAAATCTTTATTTTTGTCTCCTCGTGATGAATAGGAAAAAAATATAAAAAGCTCACACAACCAAACCAAACTACAATAAAATGATGAAAATTATAAATATTAACTTAGACCAATCTAACATATTCCAAAAATCAAGACGTAGATTGATTCTTTCAAAAAAAAATTCCATTTACTTTTTTTTTCAGCAGTAACATCAAATATTTCTTCAATCTAGAAGACTGCAAAGAAGATTTCCAAATATTGATCACACTTGCAAACATCAAATATACATTTCTTCTAGAACAAGTCAAAAATAAATAAGAACATAATTAAATTATATTATTCAATCCAAAAAAGCTAATAATATCACATCAAAAATTACTCTCGATCACATTCATGTGCAAGGCACGTGCTCCGTACTAGTGCTTCCATATGATCGATATTACGACATCAACTAGAATTAGAATATAAAGTTTAATCTATCTATATCTATACATTTATAAAAGCACGTTTAGACTTAAATAGCTAATACTTTTTTTCCCTTAAAGTACCATTTTCTAATTGATTTTTTCATAGAAGTTTAAGGGTTAGTAAGGGCGTTTTGACTTATAATATTTTTTTCCCATTAAATATTTCTTTGTGGATTAGAGGTTTATTAAAATATAAGGGTTCTTTTGACCTCTTATGAACTTAAATGTGTATAAGTCAACTTTATTGTCAATTTTAGTTATCATCAAAATTGGATGTAAGCCTAAGTTAAATTACTGTAGCTAGGGCTAACAATAGGATTTGTCTAAGAAGGAGTGTTGTTGTTTCCCTACTACAACCACCATGAGGTCTATTGGGAGAAAACCTTATTCATGATAAATAAGAATGTGAGTTCTGAACTTCGATGAACACAATATAAGCTTTAGCAAAAAAGTAAGCATTCCTTTGACAAATATACAGTTTCAATATAATTAAGAATGTGTAGGTAACTAATCATATGCTCTGATGCCAAATCTATGAGTTGACAATGTAATATAAACCCAACAACTTGTTATTGGGAGCACTAATACCGTCATTAATCATCCAAATAAGAATATAAACTGCAGCTAAACTACTGCTATTGAAACCTTTCCAAACAAAGATCGAGGGCTCAAATTTCAGCAATCCATCTGAAGCTATAAATCATCCTATAAATCATTTTTCACCTGAACGAGGATGTTGTGTGGGTTTTAAAAAAAAAATCGCGTGGAACACCGACTTGAATTGTTTTTTAGGCCCAAATTGCTCCGGTCAGAATGAGGCTTGATGATTTGAGATAATAAAAAAAAATCAAAGTACTTTTTTCTACCTTGTTAGATTCTTTACTCACCCTTTGACGGTTGTTACGTTTTGGTGGCGCCAGTGGACATTTTCACGTATCAAGACCCCGTTGTGCTCTTCCAACGTGAAACATTCGTTTAACCAAGAGGGAGAGAGAAAGATGAACGGAGAAAGAGATGAACGGAGTGAGAAAGGGAAGATGGGGTAGGAGAAATTACAAATTTGCCCATGTCAAAATGGCATGTGCACCGCACATGGGGACTTAACGTCCAAAATTGAACGGGTGTCCAATTTTGGAGCTGTTTGCAATTGTTTGGTTAACCTCAAAGGACACAATTGTAAAAGTTGTAAACACAGGAAGTAAAGTGCAAAAACATGTAAACCTCATGGGACAATTTTGTAATTAACCCTTTAAAGATATGATTGAATTGGTAGCGGTGCCTTTCTAAAACATACAATATTGGACTCTCTAAAACACTATCTTCTATCTCGAACTTCCAAACCCTTGCGGCGCCTTTCCTTGCTGTCTCACCGTGCATTAGCGCTTGTGGGATGATTGCCGGTCTCAAGCTAGCCTAGATAAACATTTAGGTATAAAGTCTTTTTCCTTTTGTATTTGTGGTCTTACGCGAGGAGTTTATGGAACTTGGCCGGTGGTAGAGGTGGTGGCTCGATGGCGACAACTCAGGTTCAACTGTCTTCTCCTCAAATATGGGATCTATGGTGGTGACAAGAAGGTTTGAGCCTCGATCTCACCAAATTTGTTAGATATATCACTACAAGAAATAAGGCCTTTGGCGACGGAAAAATCCATCGCCAAAAGACTACATTATGAAAAATCGTCGCTAAAAGTCCCTCGTATAAAAGTCCGTACCTAAAAGTTTTGCGACAAAATTTCAAAAATCCGTCGTTTAATATTGTACTTTCAGCGACGGTATTCTTTATACATTAGCGACGGAATATCTGTCGCTAACTGTATTTTATGTATTTTAATTTATTTTTTATTTTTTAAAAAATAATTTATTCGGTAAATATTTAGCGATAGAATAAACTTTTAAGCGACGGAGAGTCCGTTGTTAAATAATATTTTTAACGACGGAATAACCCGTCAAAAGTTTAGTTTTTAGCGACGGAAATAATCCGTCGCTAAAAGTCAATTTTTAAAAAAATAATAATTTATTATTATTTTTTTAATGCCCAAACCTATGATAAAAAAATCAATCCTCAACAAAAAGGCACAATCCTCAAATGCACATTAGGGTTAAATACTTGTTGATCGATCAACAATTATTTAACCCTACAACAGACACAAAATAACTATATATAACTTTAAAAAATATTTACTATAATGAAAAGTAAAATGTACAAGCCGGGAACCGGATACAATCGGTTACGGGAGGGGAGAAGAGTACAAGCGGGGAGGGGGGTACAAGCTGGGAGGGCACGAGAAGGGGCTCATCAGGGGTTGCCGAGTCTCAGATCTGGATCCTGCTGATCCGGAGCCGGCTCAGCATGTCCAGCAGCAGTGCCCTGCTGATCCTGCTCCCTGGTCATCCTGAACACTACCATAGCAATGCGATGGATCTCCTCCTCATCCAACGGACGCTGTGGAGCCAGTGTCTGTGGAGGGGGCAACGGGGGGTGGGGACGCTCCTATCACGGCACATGCAATCGTGCTAGGCATGCAGCGTATGCGGCTTTTCGTCCGATTCATGACCTCCGGTGTATCCAGCCATTGCTTCAATGCCTCAATACTAGTACCGGTACTAGTGGACCCTGATGGCTGTCCAGATTGCAGCTCTGACACGCTAAGATGTTCATACGAGGCCTGCAAAAACAGTGATTTAAAGATATGTTAGGGCATTAACGTGACAAACATTGAATAGAAAGACAAAAAATTAACAAATTAAACATATTGACTCGAACTTACATCCATTCGTCGGGCAATATTTGAAACATAGTCCCCAGCCCGGTGTGCCTTGTCCTTGTCCTTCTTCCTCATATGCGTCTGATTATACGTCAGAGCTACGATCTCATCCTCCTCCAGGTTCGGGTTCTCAGCCGTATTCTTGTGTCGGATGACGTCGTGTTCCACCGACCCTCCCCCCTCATGTGCGTCGGATCTTTCTCATGTCTATTCTCGGCCCTTGTTTTACTCTTGGCATCCCAGCCTGGATCTGCAACCCACCGATCAATCATCTGCCCTCATACAGTCAGAGATATCCAATGAGGGGGATATTTCTTCAACTCCGTCATCGGGGCACCATCTGATAGCATCTTCTTCACCCGGTCCTGTGCGTCGTGCAGCCATCGGCGGTAATTCTTACCGATATATGCAAAAAAGTCCTGCCATCCCAGTGCCTGTTGATCGGGCGAATCAAACGTGAACCCGTCCTGCAAGGCATCCAATTACACAAATTGATCTAAATACTAAATTCTAATTAAACAAATACTATCACAGAAAAAAATAGTTCATCGTACCAACCACATCTCCCATCGAGACTCCCTCATCCCGGCATCCCAATCCTTCCAGTACAGCTGTGGCTCAAAGAATCGACC
This sequence comes from Escallonia herrerae, assembly GCA_033070095.1. Taxonomy (NCBI): domain Eukaryota; kingdom Viridiplantae; phylum Streptophyta; class Magnoliopsida; order Escalloniales; family Escalloniaceae; genus Escallonia; species Escallonia herrerae. Next base: position 258,452 of record JAVXUP010000597.1, read on the forward strand.
CTTCACAAGAACACGAATCTTCATCCTCGCCTGATTCTCCAGGATCCTGCCAAAGAAGTAAATAAATACATTAATACAATTCAAATATAAATTAAGACACCCAAAAATTTAAAGATATGGCATGATGTGATTTTTTTTACCTACTGTCCCTCATGGGTGAGCGTAACTCTCTGTTTACGCTGGGAGTCAATGCGTACCCAACGTGTCTGGCCACGGCCTCGTCGAGATCTTACAAAACACCGACATTAATACAATTCAAATATAATTTAAATATAAGGCTACCAAAAATTGACTAAACATCGTTATTAACTATACCTTAGGTAGAATCCACAGAAGAAAGAGAATCAACGTGTGTGTGGGAGGAATCAGAGTTGGGCTGGGGCTCGAGCTGGAGCTAGAGCTAGATTTGGGGCCCCGTCTATTGTACCTGAGCACTATGTGCCTCGTCATCAGTGGGCAATGATGAGGTGGGACCCACCAGGGAGGAGGCAGCTCGGCATCCACCCTGGCCAAGTATAGCCCGTGTTCTATCTATAACTGACTTCGTATAAATAAATTGCAAAAAAAATTAACACATTAAAAACAATAATTTGGCAGAAAATATCATCAGTACTATATATATGAACCGAGTATAAAAACACAATATAAACCAAGTACCAAAATGTTATTACATATTATTCGTGATGTTACAATATTACAAGTCAATCATTTTCAGTTTGGGAATTATCATTATCTTTATCGCTAGACTCGTCATTCTTTTCTTCGTGGGACTCGTCCTCTTCATTTTATAATTCATTCTCTTCATTAGTAGACTCAGTCACATCATCTTCAACACTTTCCACGTCTTCCGCGTCATCATCTACGACTTCTTCTCTTACATGAAGTGTTGTTGGAAGAGGAAGATTGTCTGCCTCGTTGTTCACCTCAACAGGTAACAAGATAGTTGGTTCGTCCGCTTGAAAGGTGTCTAACTCACTGTCATATGTCACGGGTAATTTCTTGGACTTGATAACTGTATACCAATGAGATTTGGGATTTGCGACGTTTTCCGCATAAAAGACTTGTGCATCTTGACTAGCAAACACAAATACTCGTCTGATGCAAGTCTTGACTTATAATCCCTTGAGAGTTAACATGAATTCTTTTACTGCATGTGACATCGAACCATGTACACTTGAACACTACCAGAAGATTTTCAGAACCCAAATATGCTTGCTCAACAATCTCATCTAGCTCTTTATAAAAGTTCATGCAATTGTCGTCATAACAGTCGCCGTTGAGCAAGACTCTACTGTTTTGGGTTTATTTTGTTCGGTTATCATCTTTTACGTTAAACCTAAAACCGTTGATGATATAGCCTCCATGACAGGATACTTGTTTATTGGGTTAATTACGGCTAATTAGGGTTCATTGGGTGTTCTTAGGGTTAATTAAAACTCCCCTTCAGTAAAAGGATTGATGGCTTTCAATGTTGGGTTCTTAGGATTAATTGGGTTCATTGGGGTTAATTAGGGCTAATTATAGCCAGTGGCGGAGCCACGATGAGATTCCATGGGGTGTTAAAAATATTGCGTTAACCTAATTAACCTAAATTTAACAACCAACCATTCAACTAAATCACAGATATCTCAATCTAATTGGGTCTCATCATCCGTCAACAATCTCGATTCTCAATGCACAATCAACAAAATTATGTAAAGAAGAAAAATTGATATAAAGAAGTAGAACAATTAGAACTAAATCACAAATATCCTAAAAAGTACCGACACCTCATATAAGTCGAGGTATGGTGTCTGAGACCTACCGACACCTCCAAACACGTGTCCGACACATCTCAGTAGTATCCATAGATATTGATTTAATTTTTAATTGCCGGACACCGTGTCGAACACCTCTCGAAGAACTGTCGAACACCTCTTAAAGAAGTGTCGGACAACACTTGAAGAAGTTTTCACAAGTATATCGCAAATCGGTGTCGATATCGTCGGGGGACACTATGTCTATATCCATGCTACCTAACAGATATCTCAATCCAATTGGGTCACATCCTTCGTCAACAATCTCAATTCTCAAATGCTCAATGCACAATCAACAATCTCAATTCATAATTCTCAAATGTTCAAAGCACAGTTAATAAAACTATATAAAGAATGAAAATTGATATAAAGAAGTCTAACAATTAGAACTGTCGATTACAAAGTACACAATAAACTCACTAGTTGGGAAGACACACTTGTTTCGTTCGAGTTGTAGCTTACATCGCGGGACCAGATAGCCCAAAGTCTTGATAGTTAGCTAAAGAAAATACAAAAAAAGGCAAAGGTATCGGATAGAATTCATCTTTTGTATTTTGTACCTGAGAACTATGCACAGTTAAGCAGATTAGCATCAAATAATTTGGATTTTTATTCTTTTATCAAAAGTCTTGGTCTTTTAATTTTAAAAGTTTTACAAAAAGCTATAACTTACTATATTTCAAATAAACTACGATCTTCAATCTGACATTGTCATTTGGGAAAAAATTTAAAACTGAATGGATGTAGGTTTTCCTAAAAGTTTATAAACTGAACCATTTCAATAGGATAAGGTTTTCCTAAAAGTTTTGGATAAAAATAATCGGATTCGGTACCCTAATTAAATCAGAAACTTCTCAATATTGATAAATTATTTAATGCTCTTCAAGACTACGAAAACATCTCAGAATTTTTTGACAAAGTAGATTCCATAAAAATAATAGGGGCCTCTTGTTTGCACTTTGCTAAATCAGTCTGTAAAAGGCTTTTAAAAATCACAACAGAGGCTACTAGCTTGGATTTATTCTTTAGCGACACTTACAAGTACTATTCATGAATCACACATTATATTATACCTAATAATCACACACCTCTTTTATCCATTACTGCCGAAGCACCCAAGCTTTTTTTTTTTACTCAACACAAGCTGCTACACATCAAAAACGCTCTTTGAAAATATATTCATAAACTAAACTACACCCAAACTCAAACGAACACATTAGAGACATAATTTATCACCTAATTCTTATACCCACTGTCCCTTGAACCAAGAACATTAAACATATCTTCCTTCCCTACCAACCAGCCGATCCTATACACAAATTCCATCCTTTACATGTTATAACATATACACATGTATATACTACATCATACATACACCCATATCATATATATATATATATATATATATATATATATATATATATATATATATATATGGGAGCTGATCCATTGATAGCGCTAGCAAAATAGGACAAGTTGCTAGCGCGATCTGGCCGTCCATCCCGAAAGATGGACGGCCCAGATCTTTTTTTCTCGTTTTTTTAAGTACGTCCGCTACATTATGTAGCGGACAATTTTTTGTATTTTTTTGACAATAATACCCTCCGAGTCCGTCCGCTACATAATGTAGCGGACAAGTTTTCAGACTCCGTTATGTCCGCTACATAATGTAGCGGACGAGTAGCACATTAATTTTGCTGACATCTCTCTCTCTCTTTCTCATCAATTTCTTCTGTCTCTTATGTCTCTTTCTCTCTCCTTCCTCTCTCTTTTCTCTTCTCTCACCACTTTTCTGTTTTCTCCATCCTCTCTCCTCCTTTCTGTCTCTTCTGTTTTCTTACCACTTTGTTAATCAGAAATGGGATCTTCCTTTCGGTATACGCATAAAAGAGTTTGAGCATATCGGCCCTTTGAGCATGGCTTTCATCTACAATTTCAACGGTTCCATTCACTTCGAAGCAGAAGCTATGGTTCCACAATTTCGTCGTTTCATGGTGTGGCGGTTGCTTTTCGCTTTGATTCACAGGTTGTGGCCGATGGGAGGCGTAGATGGTAGATCTGCTCAAGCTATGTGCCATGGGGTGCCTTGGCTTTTAATCTATTCACATTCGGTGGTTGCGGCTGCTTTTTGGCTGTTGTGGTTGTTGTAGGTGGTAGCGGTTCTGGTTGCAGAGGACTTCGATTTGGGTTACTCTAGGGTGTGGTTGGTGGGAGGTACATCTGTGACCAAGAGTTGTGGTGTATCTTAAGGTCCAAGAAGGCCACCTTTCTCAGCATAACCATAGTATCGTCACCTCTAGGAACAGGGTCAACCAAGAAGAACATAGTGCATGTGTCTTTGGTCTCCCTGATAACCTCCTTTCCTTCTCATCCGCTCTTGCTCAACGCATCCTTGTAGTTATATCCCCATACTTTGAAATTCCCCAGCTCAGTAACCCAGACAAGCACCCTACTGCACCCTAGGCTTGCAAGGTTCGGATCCGCACCCGGGTTATATGACGGGTCATCCAACCCGCTAGTCTCCGGGTTCACGAACCGCCACAACTCATCGTTCCACATCTTCTGACCTCGGCTCATGAGCGTTTCCATGCTTGATCTATGCTCCGAAGCTTCTTCATTAATTGGTTCCTCCGGCGCCCCAAAAAACGGGTTGAGTAAAACAAGCCCGGACAGAGAAAGAGACCCACGAATAAGAACGAACTTGATCTGTACATCAATCCAATACAATCCAATACAATCCAATTTTGATCCAATTGTGCTGGTGATGGCGGTTGTTTTGCTGTTCGGGTTTTTTGGAGTTGCTTTTCTCGTGCTGGAATCGGCTGCAATTTGCTCCTCTTCCCTTTTTGAAGAGAAACGAGAAAGAGAGAGAGAGAGAATTAATAAGAGAAGGAGAGAGAAAGAGAAAAAATGATTAGAGAGAGGAGAAAGAAATGAAAGAATGTCGTGACATTAATGAGAGAAAGGAGAGAGAAAGAGAAAAAAGGTAAAAAAATTTGTCCGCTACATAATGTAGCGGACGAGAGAAAGGAGAGAGAGAAAGAGAAAAAAAATGTCAGAGCATTTATGAGAGAGAAAGAGAAAAAAAGTCAGAAAAACTTGTCCGCTACATAATGTAGCGGATGGGATCTTTTTAAGTTGGAGGGTATTTTTGTCAAAAAATCGTCCGCTACATAATATAGCGGACGGACTTAAAGCAAACGTAAAAAAAATATCTGGACCGTCCATCTTTCGTGATGGACGGCCAGATCGCGCTAGCAACTTGTCCTATTTTGTTAGCGCTATCAATGGATCAGCTCCATATATATATATATATATATATATATATATATATATATATATATATATATATATATATATATCTCACGCCTACTTCCGTGAGGCAGTGGGTCTCCCTCTTTGTTTTTTTTTTCCTTATTGTCAACACATTCACGCACCCCAATACACACAGGTTTACCTAATTACACAAAATTCATATATGTATGCATTCACCTTCATTATATTTCCTAAGCACCATCACAGTCACTGTCCCTAGTTCGGATTAGCAGGCAACGTTCAACAACACATACAAAAGAGAAACTAAACTAGAAGCAATCTTGTAGTTGAAACTACCCCTAGTGCATTACCAAGTCGACAACTTCATGGGATTTTTCAGAGGACGACGACTCGTTGGGACTAGTTTTCATTGCCTTAAGCTCGCGGATCAGTGATCATAACAGTTAAAGAAGATAAAAGCAAGAGTAAAAGGTAATCTAGAATGCTCTAGTGTGGCAATGGGGACCGGTGTGCACCAAATTATTATGTCAGAAGCAAAAGAGGAAATATAAGGAACACTCCATAAGGGGAAAACAACGATTACTTCAAGCTTTCCTTTCCTTTTTCACTTAAATTTATGGACAGCCAAGATCCTACCCCATTTGCGTATGAGCGATTTTCGGATCTCTAGAATATGACTACTCAATCTGTTTCCTTTATATCAGAGCAATTAGAAACAAGGTAGCCATCATATTAAATCAGCAATCATCTTAAATTAGCAACAATGAACACTTGTAGCCAGATCTAACACAACAGCAAGATTGCTTTCACTATAGACCAAGCAACTACATATATTTAGCGTGCGGCATAACATTCTAAGCATTCAATGATTATCCAAAAAGTAATTCCCAGTCCCATACAAGGTGAAAGAAGCAATTCACAAGCTCATAGATTCAAAATCAAACATATATGCACAAAATTTGTATGGAAGAAAAAATAATTAGGTTTAGTGGACCTTACCTTATAATAAAGAAGACAGGTAATATACGGCGGCAGTGAAGGGCGGCGGCGTTGGTGGTGCACGGTGGTAGAGGGATTTTCACGCAACGGCAGTGGAGGGGGATCACCGGAGCTGAGAACAGCGGTGCAGCGGTGGGTGATTTTTAGAGAGAGAAACGGGGGAGAGAGAAAGAAGCAGATCTGAGTGTTTTAATTGAGAACTTTTAGCGATGGAATTACCCGTCGCTAAAAGTCATTCGATGAATGATGATCTTTACCGACGAAAATTTAAGCGACGGTAACATTCCGTCGCTTAAACTTTTTTATAAAACCTTCGAAAGAAACTAATTTTGTAAAAAAGTTTTAACGACGGGACTTCTGTCGCTAAAAGACTGCCGCAAAAAAGTTGTCGGCAAAAACTTTTGCCAACGTTTCATTTTGTCTGTTATATTATTTAACGACGGACTTTTATCGACGGAAGATTTTGTCGATAAAAGTCTATTTACCGACAGAATATCTTCCGTCAGTAAAAATCTGTCGCTAAAAGCGTATTTTCTTGTAGTGTATTTTATCTGCAATAATTTGACCGTGGAAGTTTGATTAGCTCATCTGTATGGAAAGAGGAAGCTCTAAATTTTGGGGCTAGGTGTCTCGTCACTGGTAGAGGCCGAAATCCTTATTCGCGCTTGCAAAAACCCTTGCCTGTGCTGCCTGGTGGCTGGAATCCTCGCGCTGGTGACCGGTCGAAGTGCAATGCCGGCAGTCCAGTCCTACTGGGTCTGTGCTATAATCAATACACACACCTGAAACCATCTTCCTGCAGCTTATCACATTCTTTAAGGATCGATGATCGTTTGTTAAGCTAAGGATGGTTTGATGGTAGTAGATCTTGGGGGCCATTTTCGAGGTGTCCTTAGTTTATCATTTATTTCTCCCTCTTTTTTCCTTAGCAAGGTTTACTATTGTAGGTTAGTCATGCATGTCTTTAGTGGTCTGGGCTGGCGGGGATAGGTCCTTGGCGAGATTAGGGTTTACCCTACGACAGAGGGGTGGGGGGTTTGGCTTAATTAGGTTCAAGATGTTCGAGGGTAGGGGTGGGTTACTAAGGACCTCATTTATTTTTGTTGATTATGATTCCTCATGTTTACCTATAGGGTTGCATGGTGATTTGACGTGTCAATGGTAGGTTGCGGGTCTTGTGGTATAGAAACCCCTTGTTTTGTGCTATGATTCTGTAGGATAGTGGATTACTCCCAATTCGTGCAGCCACTTGCGAATTTTATTTTTGGTTGTTTCCATTATTTACTGTGTCCAGATATTCGTTGTTTCTTCATTTGTTATATTTCTATTACTTTGTGGTAATCATGTGATATCATGGCTTTGTTTTGTTTATATTGAAAAATCTAAAACCAAAAAAGGCTAACTTGACAAATCTCTATAACTTTTTTTCTTATCAATGATATACTCTCATTAACCAAAAAAAAAGGTATGAAAATAATTAGGATGAAGGAATAAGGATCGCACAAGTTGCACAGCCAACTGGAACAATACTACAATTATTGCAAAAATATAATAAGATACAATAAGGTTACATGAAAGGTTGTAGAATGGTTGAGATACAAGTTTCTCATCTAAAACAATAAATGAACTTTGTCGATAACGAGAACTTTTATTGTGCAATCTAATAGACAATTTCATTCTCGAAGACTAGTTTCCAATAGGATTGTCGATCTTAAACCTAACAAGAAATAGGTCGGTCGAATTATGTTGCACCACAACACCATCTTTTTCTCCCTCCACCTGGGCTAAGTGTGACGACGATGAGTCACCCATAATGGTAAATATAGTATTATGGAAGACAAATTTAACATTATCGTACCCTCAAGAAGAGGTTAAAAGCCATAGTAATGTCTATTACCTCAAACTCAATCTCGAAATTGGCAACACCAATTGATACATCTAGATTGTGCATGTCAATAACTTTATGTTCGGCATTATCATAAGCCATTTCAGTTTGATATGAAAGGGTGAGTAGAGGATCTTATTGAGTACTTGAGCGTTATGCAGAAGACAGGCATCTAAGCTACTTCATTGTCAACCAAAACCAACAGGACCTTTTGATCTAAACCTCGAACAATGATATTGAGAGGATCATTATGCTTAGGACCGGACTTTAGGAGATCCTCGAGCCTTACGAAGCAGCTTTCTCAATGCTTACTTATGGCAATATGAGGCTGAGAGCAAGCCCCAGATTGAAATGTTTGCCTCAGTCTTGTCCAACAATTTGCAACACTTCATCATCAAGCTTATCTTAAGAGAACATAAAATTTGAGTCTGTTTTTAATGTGGATGGTTGATAAGCAAGACCAAATTTGGTCAGATGGATAACCGATGCGTTAGACCAGAAAATGAAACATGTTTCTTCATCTTAGTTCTCCTCCACTCCGACCTAAGCTAAGTTTCCAATTAATTCTTCCCATGATATGCATCACAGCCTTTCGCTTGTGCAACAATAATATCCAAATTGAAGTTTAGGATTACATCATATGTATCAACAGGAACAATACGCGTAGAAGGATCTAGTAGTGATGGAGATGCACCGATAATATTTACATGATGCTAGGGATTAGGTTTCTTCTGCACTTTTGGCCTGGCCGGAGGAGATATCTCACCCTACCAATAAGATCTCGAATGGAGTATTTCAAAGTCAAACATCTCTCAGCATGATGTCCAACCCTTGATAGTACTCATGATGATTAACTACGTCATATCCCTTAGTTATGATAGTTTGTGTAGTGGTGTGTCCTAGCTTGGCAATCAAACATTTTAGTTGATAGAACACTTAAGTTACTAAACTTTGTTTTGGGTGCCCAGCTTGCCTCCCATGAAACTACTCCTTAGACCTTGAGGCATTCATATCGCTTACAACGACAATCTTTTTGCGGTGGGGTATGGTCCTTTTAAATAGATTAGTAACCCCCCCACATTTCCATCTTTGGTTATCATCCCCTGTTGATGGCGTTGAAAATAGTTGATTATAGCTTAAGATGTACTCATAGAGTTCAGGGAACATCGTTCCTTACCATTTGCGCTTGTTCTTTTTTGGATTGGCGATTCACCATTTACGCCACCTTGTTCCTCCATATACTGATAAAAGCAGAGACTGACACTTTCAGATCTCGTTTGGTTATTTTTAGGTCTCAGCGGGTGATGTCAAGATCCATATTGTATTGTAATGCAGATCGAACTCCCTGACCACATCTCATGTTTGAATTTGGAACTTCTAAAAGGTGAGAAACCACCAAGTAGCCACCGCGGTTAAGGTCTAGTTAAACTATTAGACTACCAAATTGCCACTAAACCTAGTAGAAGTTAATTTGTGAATGTACATCTTGACATGAATTTTCAGATAACAAGTCTTATCCAATTTGTCATTATCTGACAGGAAGGAGACAACCTCCATAACTCAAAGTACGGACACTTCATTAAAGTGGATCGTTCACATGCTTGCTACCTTGGACTTTAATGCTGCAAGCTTCTCCTTCCATTCCTCAGGAACTTGGTTTTGTTCTCTTTATCATTAGACTCATATTGCCAATTTGCTCTCTTCTTTTCCTCTGGTTTGAGTTCTAGTTCAACTCCTCCCTTTTCAAGAAGCTCAAATTCTTCCATTATTTTTCGATGTTGGGCTGGAGAAAGATTCGAAAGGTTCCTTGTCGTTTGCTTATTGCTAAGCATCTTAACTATCTCACTAAGCTGACTGGTTACAGCCATCAAAAGACATGCTAGTTTTCCTATTTGATCTTGATACCAAGCTTTCTAACCTTTTTGTGCTGTAATAATATATATAGCTCATTTACAAATTTGAGGATTAAGCTGGGAAGCCTACTTTACTATATTAGCCAGTGCAAATCCCTATTGGCTGTATACTTAGAAAGTTTACTGCTAGGTAGATCAAAAGCAGGTTTATTTCGGGCATTTCCACACCTATACCAACCAGAACTTATATACCTACATGCACGAATGCTAGCTAGCATATAGTAATATTTGGCTGGTATACTGGTACGTGTCCGAGTTGTTTGATGTGCCGAAAGCTAAGAAGCGTTTAAGTGTTACGACTTTTGATATAAAGGCATAGTCGAATTTGCCTCACGTCTTTAGAAGACCAAGAGTTTAAACTATTTTAATACCTCAAATTGGTAGATGAGAAAATTCTTGGGCACGCTTGTGGCCTCTACAACTTGAATAAACATTAGAAACAAGTATGAAGAAAATTGCCACGAAAATATAAGGAAAAAAAATCATCAAACCACAACAAGTATGTTGAGCGCTTGCAGGGTTTGGTGGCCCGAAATTCATTCGGCTTCCACTGCAATACCAATAGAAAGAAGCAATTATACGTCTGAGGGCATTCTCAAGCTCTGAAGGTTGCTAGCGTTGCATTTGCTTCCACATAAATCTCTTCAACCGACTCACAAAAACATTCTATTTTTCCTTCTACAACCAGCCCGCTAGTAGCGGTGAATGAGTGAATGGACCCTAGTCTTCTGTTCTGGAACTGTCGAGGAGGTGGAAACGGGGGTTTCTGTTATTTCTTTTCAGGATCGATTTTTTAGCAAAGCGATAACCCACTTGCCATTTGTCATTGAGCTTACAGCTCTTATTTAGCAACGGTATATCCGTCGCTAAAACTTTTAGTGACGAATTTTTCCGTCGCTAAAATCCTTTTTTCTTGGGTTCTTGGGTTATAACCCAAGCCAAGCTCGGGATGATTTATGAAATACAGTATATCATAAGGGCTTAAAGAGTGTACTAATATGTACCACATATCGTGAAACAAAAAAGACAATAACATGATTAAAAAAATCTTATTTGGTTATAAAAAAAACACTTATGTAGTGGAATCGCTAGATACTTGCCTTCTTTAAGTTTTTACTATAAGTTGTTAATTATTTCAAATGAATATTGGCTTAACACTTATAGTAATAAAATAGTCATATTAATGCTATATAGAACTAAATAACGAACAGGATTGTAGTTGAAATTAAAAAGTTGTGAGGCTCTGATGTACCCCTTTTGAATTATAGATATTACATATGAGTATAATTCTTTAACTTCAAAAGTTTTTGAGGTGTTACATGTTTTTCGAATAATTTTTTATATATATCTTTTTTTAATTTTTGTGAAACGCATGTGTGAGGACATTCAACCGGCAAAATTGTGTCTTTTTTTTTTAGTGCTTTTGAGGTATTAATAATCCAAAATACATAATCGGTAAGTACATTGATAACGTTGATTTTGCTTTCCACGTATTATAGGTCTACAATTTGTCATAAAATTATAGTTCTTATATCTAATAAATGCTTTTAATAGTATTTTTCTATAGATACTTATTTAATTAAAATATAATGTACCTTTTGTGTACCAACTTTTATCGGATTATTCTTGTTAACTATATTAAGCTTGTAAAATTTAACAAATATCCTTATGTTAAATTAACGGTTACAGGTAGAGATTAAATAGTTCATATAATTGTTATTTAATGCTCACATCAATTATCACTCATAGTTATAATCGACTATATTATAATCAAAATTAAGTTTAAAAGCTCATAATTTGTCTAATATTCACTAATTTGTCTTGCTATTCATCTAATTTTAATCAACTATAAAAATAATATATTTCATATTGAGTCCTATTAGAAAAAAAAAACTATCAGTGCATATTCAATTACAATAAGTTTTGTAAAATTACTTAAAATAAATTCACTACTCAAATATATTAAAAATAAATTTGACAAAATGACCAAATAATATATAATATTTTCATAATGTGTGTGTGTTGTTTCTTGTAAGATGCTAGTAATGGTAAAATTAAATTGATGAAGATGATGTGTCCTTATTTTAAAGTGTTAGAATTATTTTCTACATCTTTATCGACTTTTCACCAAGTTATAGTTTTTATATCTACTAAGCACACTCATAATTTTTTTTTCATGAAAAACTTAATTAAATATAAGTAAAAAAGTCTTTTCATTGATCATAAGGCCCTATGCAAACACGAATCGGTTAATTGTTTGTTTTGTAGAATTACGAAGATATATTTTTACATTTTAAAGATTTTAAATGTTCTCAAATATAATAATTAAGAATTTTTTAATTTAATTATACCTTTTTTCTAATACATGCACAGTCATTTGTTGTTTGTGTGTGAATTTTTTTTGTTTTAATCAAAAGGATTCTAAAAGCTACTACACTATATTGTATTAACAAATCATGACATTATATTTATAATTTTTTTAAAAAATAAACAATTATTACATTATTTTTATTGTTTCAATCTCAATTTTAGCATCATATTTTTTTTTCTCTTTTAAATCTAATATGTTATTTTCGTTTTCAAAATATATGAATTTTGTTATTCATATTAGAGAGTGTTTTTAAAGATGCAATAGTCAAAATTAAGTCCTAATAGTTAGTTCATCAATCAATTAGTATTTTAGAATATTTAGAATTAGTTTTCCAATTATATAAGACTTAGTAATATGAAAACTAACTTATCAAGACATAAGAATCCTATCCAAGATAATATTCTCAATTGTGACGTCAATTTTCCCCTTCTAAATCTAGTATGTTATTTTCGTTTTTAAAATTTATGAATTTTTATATTCATATTAAAGAGTGGTTTATAATGATACAATAGTCAAAATTAAGTATTAATAAGTTAATTCATCAGTCACTTAGACTTTTAAAATATCTAGAATTTATTTTTCAATTATATAAGGCCTACTAATATGAAAATTAACTTATCAAGAAATAAGAACCACATCCAAGATAATATTATCAATAGTAACATCATTTATTTTCTCTTCTAATTATAGTATGTTATGTTCGTTTTTAATATATAAAATTGTTTATTTCATGTTAGAAAGTGGTTTTAAAGATACAATAATCATACTTAAGTCCTAGTAAGTTAGTTCATCAATCAGTTAAAATTTTTGAATTTATTTTTCAATTATATAAGGTTTTGTAATATGTAAATTAACTTATCAAGAAATAAGAATCCTATGGAAGATAATATTCTCAATTGTAACATTATTTTTTTTCTCTTCTAAATCTAGTATATTATTTTTGTTTTAATATAAGAATTTTCATATTAGAGAGTAAGTCTTAATAACTTATTTCATGAATCAGTTAAAATTTTATAACATTTAGAGCTAGTTTTCAACTTTATAAGGCTTAGTAATATGAAAATTAACTTATCAAGAGATAAGAACTCATTTAAGATAATATTCCAATCGTAGCATCATTTTTTTTTCTCTTCTAAATCTAGCGTATTATTTTCGTTTTTAAGATATCTAAATTTTTATATTCGTATTAGAGAGTGGTTTTAAAGATACTATAGTCAAAATTAAGTCATAATAAGTTTGTTTATGAACCAGTTAGAGTTTTAGAACATTTAGAGTTAGTTTTTCAATTATATAACGCTTAGTAATATGAAAATTAAGTTATCAAAAAATTAAAACCCCATCCAAGATAATATTCTCAAATATAGCATCATTCTCAAATGTAGCATCAATATTCTTTTTTTTAACATTTAAATCTTATATATTGTTTTCGTTTTAAGATATATGAATTTTTATATTCATATTCTAGAGTGGTTTTAAAGATACAATAGTCATAATAAGTTAGTTCATGAATCAGTTAGAGTTTTAAAACGTCTAGAATTAGTTTTTCAATTATATAAGGCTTGGTAATATGAAAATTAACTTATCAAGAAATAAGAACTCCATCCAAGATAATATTCTCAATCGTAGCAAATTTTTTTTCTTCTAAATTTAGTTAGTTATTTTTATTTTTAAGATATATGAATTTTATATTCATATTAGAAAGTGATTTTAAGGATACAATCGTTAAAATTAAGTCCTAATATGTTAACTCGTGTATTAGTTAGAGTTTTAATACGTTTAGAGTCAATTTTTCAATTATATAAGGCTTAATAATATGAAAATTAACTTACCAAAAAATAAGAACCCCATCCGAGATAATATTCTCAATCGTAGCATCATTTTTTTTTCTCTTCTAAATTTAGTTAGTTATTTTTATTTTTAAGATATATGAATTTTATATTCATATTAGAGAGTGATTTTAAGGAATAATTAAAATTAAGTCTGAATAAGTTGGTTCATCAGTTCGTTAGAGTTTTAGAACGTATAAAATTTGTTTTTCAATTATATAAGGGTAAGTAGTATGAAAATTTACTTATCAGGAAATAAGAACTCAATTCAAGATAATATTCTCTATTGTAGCATCATTGTTTTTCTAAATCTAATATGTTATTTTTTGTTTTGATGATATATGAATTTTTATATTCATAGAGTGATTTTAAGAATGTAATAGTCAATTTAAGTCCTAATAAGTTAGCTCATCAAACAATTAGAGTTTTAGAATGTTTATAATTTATTTTCAACTATATTAGGCTTAGTAATATGAAAATTAATTTATCAGGAAATAAGAACATAATCCAAGATAATATTCTCAATTGTAACATTAATTTTTTTCTCTTCTAAGTCTGGTATGTTATTTTCGTTTTTAAAATATATGAATTTTTATATTGATATTAGAGAGTGATTTTAAATATATAATAGTCAAAATTAAGTTCTAATAAGTTAGTTCATGAATCAGTTAGAGTTTTAAAACGTTTAGAATTAGTTTTTCAATTATATAAGACTTAGTAATATGAAAATTAACTTATCAAAAAATTAGAACTCCATCCAAGATAATACTTCAAACCTTTAAGGACACTTATAATAGTTATAATTCTATTTTCACATTGAAAACATAATGTGATGACTTATCAAGTAAAGATGTCGCATCTCTGTGATGATGCATCGCACAAAGAAACTCTCGTTTCGCTTATTATATATTATGTAGATTCTTTCCGGCTCCACTACGAGGACATGCTTAATTATGAAAAATCTAGTCTTTCAAATTGCCATCTAATTTTTTGAGTTAATTAAAATCATCAACATGGAAAATAGCAAAACCTTAAAAAATAAATCCCAATCACCAATTAAGCTAATCTAGTTTGTGTAACCCCTACACACGAATTTGGGAACTAATTTAAACTATGAGAAAGTGTTAGACACCCACTGTACACTAAATAAGTCTACTCATATATGTATGTATGTATATATACGTATGTAAGTACAATTTAAATATTACTATAAACATGCTTCTATATATACATATATAGATATGTGTGTGTCATTACCAACTGCCAAGAGATTGAAAAGGCCGCAATACACAGATCGACACTGACACGTCAGTAAATTATGTTCATTTCAAAAGTTAAAAAAAAAAGTTGCAGTTAACAAGAAGATTCTTCATAACAAAACGGAGATTGGATTAAACAAACTCCATTTTTTAGTTATCGCCACCAAATGGAAATTCACCAAACGTTGGAGGAACCATGACAGAGGAAGAAACCTTAAACCTCTTACTCCTGGAACCCTCACTCACAGAACCACCACTTATATCTGGACTACTCATCCACTCCATCATTTGATCCCCAAAACCATGTTCCCCAATATCCGAGCCATCCGAGTCCAACCCCTGGTGCCGGAACCCGGCCCACTCGTTGCTGCAATCCGACACACTGGAGCTCTCCCAAGAGGAGAGTTCATCGGCCGCATGCGGAACGATTATGCTCGGTTGCACTGCCTTCTCAATGTTCTTCAGATCGAAAATGGAGTTTTGGTTCTGGTAAGTGCCCTTAAAGTGGAAAATACTTGCAAAAGTGAAATGGTCACTAACCCTACTTCTGCATGACTTGTTTTCTGAAGTTCTGGCCATGATGTTTTGCAGATTCTTGCTTAACTTGGCTTTCAAGGAAGAGAAGCTAAGTCCATGGCGGCCATCCGACTCAGACGAACCGGACTGCCTCGTGCCGGGGCTCACCGCGGCGAAGTTGGTCCGGGCATTCTCGCCGCGCAGAGCTCGAGCCGCTTCGTCGTAGGCTCGAGCCGCTTCTTCGGGAGTATCGTAGGTTCCAAGCCATAACCTCACACGTTGAGATGAGTCCTTGATCTCGGCAACCCATCTCCCGGAAGGCCTTTGCCTTACGCCGACAAATCGACGAAGTGGCGATTTTGGGGTTTTGGTCATGCTAGCAGTGGTGGTAGTGGTGGCTATGGTTGTTTTCGTGGATTCAGATCCAGCCATGAACATGAAGGTTTCAGACAGATCTTTGGGTTTATGACTAGGGTTTCTTCTTGGTTCACCGAGGAGACCTTGGTAGCTAGTACTAGGAGAAAGTAGTTCAATGGTTGTTTATGAAATGCACATGAAGCATAGGATGGCACTGATCTGGCGCTATAAATAAGGCTATTATTTCAAGTAAGTAGTGAAGTCATGGAATATGCTCTCCATTATTTTCTTTGTTTGTATCCTATTAATTAGTAATGCTCAACCTTCTACGTTATTAGTTTCATTGCAGACTCGATCAGCTTGGCTCCATATGGGGCCATCATATATACTTGCATCCATCTTTAGTTATTTTGATGACTCAATGTCTAAGTAATGATTGAGTTAGTTCTCCGTTACTCTTTTTTTTGGCTAAGAATTCGAAATCAACCGAAATTGACCGAAATGGTCAAGAAAAAGGTCAAAATGTTTCTAATTTTAAGCCAACCAAGACAGTCACTGAAACAAATTTTATCAGTTCCATATCGGAAGTTCTCTTTAGGAAAACAACATATATGTGTGTGAGGAACATAAACCTTATATACCCCTGAGCACAAAAAGGATGAGTGCACAGAGGGTCGGTTCAATTTGGTTTATCGCATTGATCAAGTTCAAAAATATTTACTTATAAATTGTCTCTCTTTGTTTGACTAATAATTACGAGAAAAGGTCATTCCAATTTGATTTTTTTTTTTTTGTAGCATACTCCCTTCCAGTGGCGGAACCAGGATTTCATCCCAGGGGGGGCTAAAAATATATCGAAGGAGATAAATATTTTTATAAGTAAAATAGCACACAAAAACAAAGTGCACTTTTCGATAATACACAAAACATACTAAAAAGCATCTAAAGGTCTTATTAAGTTTCATGAAAGTCACTAATGACTCTTTACAACACAAAAGAAGAGAATACAAAATACACATTTCAGTGTTTACAAACGAAAGTACTAAATAACTACTCGATGAGGCGCCGAATATTGGTAGCGTTTGATAATAGCCTCATTTGTAATAGTTTTGAAGACATTCTTCTCGATGTAACAAACCAAGCTATCATTCATCCATTCGTCTCTCATGCGATTCCGAAGTCGAGTCTTTATTATCTTCATTGCAGAGAAAGCTCTTTCTACAGTAGCAGTTGCAATAGGTAAAAGTAAGACCAATCTCAAAAGCAAGAACACCAAAGGATATATCACATCCTTTTTCAACTCAACTAACTTTATAACAAGTTCACCAATTCCCCTGACTTCATAAAGTTCTTCACAGGAGCGCACATCCATAATATAAGTCTCGAGCTGACTTTGAAGTACCCTAAGCTCTATCGGCGAAAAGTCATATGGATAAAACTATGCAAGACGTATCAACTTTTGCTTATTAAAAGCAGAAAAACCATCACTTGGATCGAGACATGCCATACATATAAGCAACTCCGTGGTTACCTCACTGAAACGATTATTCAACTCACTGATTTGCAAATCAACAACCGTTAAAAAAATATCAACACGATAATGGTAAAAATTTGTACCTTCTTCAGCATTACGTCTTTGCCTCCCCGGGGCTACAAACCTCGCACTCATGTCCAAAACGTCAATATCGTGTTTTACACAAAATTGTGAGACCTCTTCCAGCAAGTCTTCCAACCCTCGATCTCTAAAGTCCTACAATCGTCGCTTTGTTATACTTACCAACTTCATTGCATTCATAATGTTTTGATCTTTCTTTTGTAATGCTTGTGAAAGTTCATTCGTCATCCCCAAAATATTTATCATCAAATGCATGTTGAAGACAAAATCATAAGTTGGCACCGAGTTCAAAAGACCCAATGCTTCACCTCTCTGTTCATAATATGTAGCATCCTCAACAACCTTATTAAGCACACATATCACCGAAGCAAACATTTGACTCAAATTCAATAATGCACCGTAATGTGATCCCCAACGGGTCTCTCCTGCTCTTTTGATGCTAGTTTTTTTATTTAAACCTCGACCACTGACGATATCACCACTCTTAAGGTCACGAGCAAGTCTAATGGCTTCACTTTCTCGAATAGCATCTCTTCGCTTGCATGAAACTCCCACAGTGTTGACTACCTTAGCAACCAAATTAAAAAGCAATGCAATCTGAGCATGTTTTTTTGCAACGGCTACAAGAGTTAGCTGAAGTTGATGAGCAAAGCAATGAATATAATAAGCACTTTCATTCTCCCTATGAATTAAGGTTTTAAGACCATTGAATTCACCTTGCATATTACTTGCTCCATCATAGCCTTGTCCACGAATTCTTGAAATGCTCAATTCATGCATTGCAAATAAACTGTCAATCGCGTCTTTCAATGATAAGGCAGCGGTATTGGCAACATGGACAATACCAAGAAAACGTTCAATCACACGTCCTCTTTTGTCCACATATCTCAAGACAACTCCCATTTGTTCTTTGACTGAAATATCACGACACTCGTCAACTAAGATGGAAAATAATTCAGTTTTCATGTCCCCAACAATTGCATCTCTTATTTCTCCGGCAATGGCACTAACAATTTCTTTCTGAACTTTTGGTGATGTCAATTTGAGGTTCTGAGGAGCATTCGACAACACGACTTTTTTCACATTTTCATTGTAATCAGCAATAAACTCTAACAGTTCTAGAAAATTTTCCTGATTTTCAGATTCATCAGATTCATCGTGCCCACGGAAAGACAAGCCTTGACGTAAGAGAAACCGAATAACATCAATTGATGCAGTCAAGCGAGTACGGTATTGAAGCCTACTTTCATCTGTTTGCTTGGACAAAACTACTTCAATACTCTGCTGAGGGTTATCAAAGGCTTGACACTTAGTTAAAGCAACGTTGTGTACACTACCAACTTCTCCAACATGTTTTTGCAATTTCTCCTTCTTTCTCCAATCGTTAAAACCATGCCTAACAAAAGTACCACCACCCCCTTGTTCCCCATGAACACTTTCGAACAAGTAGCAACACAAACAATATACTTCATCTTTTGCTACACTATACTCCAACCAACTCGGATAAATGTCAAACCAAGAAGAAACAAATCGACGAGACTGAGTTCCTAATTGTGTAAATGGAAAATTGTGGTGACGAGGTTGGCAAGGACCTTTCGACCAATACGCTCGTCGAACATTAGGATCATAATCCAAAATATTCGGACGCAACCCAGGATCTGAAATAAGCTCATCAGAATTGAACTCATCGCTAGCTCTGCTTGAATGTCCGGAATGAATATCACGATACACAATGGGAACCTTGTCCGTTACTGTTGGAATCAGAGACTCATTCTTATTAGACTTTAATAACTTTTACACCTTTGGTTTCTTTTGATAGAACCTTTCCATTCTGAAAAAAAATATATTTTATTTTAAGTATCAATCCATCAATTATCAATCAAATAACCTAGTTAATTACAAATATTTTATTCTTTTACTTTTCCAATCATGTTTTATTATCGTGTTAACCTAATTAACTTAATTTCAACCCACCATTCAACTAAATCACATATCCGACATCTCAATCCAATTGGGTCACATCCTCCATCAACCATCTCAATTCTCAAATGTTCAATGCACAATTAACAACATATAATCAGCATGAAAATAATCTCAATTTTTAAATGCACAATTAACACAACCTAAAATTATCACAACCTAAAATTATCAATCAAATAATCAAAGCTCAAATGGGATAAAAATCCAATTGGGTCCCATCCTCCATCAACAATCTCAAATCTAAGTGCTCAATGCACGATTAACATCCATAAAGTATCAATTAATAATCTAAATTATCAAATACACAACTAACAACCTAAAATTATTAATCAAATAATAATTCTCAATAGCAAAAGAAATTGTTCAAAATGCACACTGACCTCAGTCCTCAGAAATCAGAACGGCGTCGCCGGAGTTGGGTGGGGACTGGCCAAGTTAGAGGTGAACTTAGATCTGTCAGATCTGATCTGGCCGGAGTCGCCGGAGTTGGGGTGGGGACCGCCGGACTGGGGAGGGCCTTCGCCAATCACCGGCTTCGCTCTTCGGAATCGGGGGACGGCGACCGGTGACCGCCTGACCGGAGTTACCTTAGTGATGAGCCCAGCCGACGACCGGTGGCCGCGGGTCGGTGGGTGGTGCCGGACTGTCGGCGTGCGGCGAGCTGCGGTGGCTGAGAGAGCCGACTGCCGAGAGAGGAGGAGAGATGCCGGCAGCCGGCGTGACCAGTGACTCGTGAGACTGTGAGAGCTTGGTTGACGCCACGCCTGAGAGAGCCGAGAGCCCGAGAGCCCGAGAGAGGAGGAGAGCTGCCGTCTGCCGAGCTGCCGTCTGCCGAGCTGGAGAGGTGCCGGCGTGCCGCGATGTCGGCGGTGAGCTGGTGTCCACCTGTCCGGTGAGTTTGTGACTTGTGAGAGTCGGCCGAGAGAGGAAGAGATAGAGAGAGGAAAAGTCACAAATGAAAAAGAAAAAAAAAAATATATATATATTTTATTTTTTATTTTTCAAAATCTGAGGGGGGGCTATAGCACCCCCTCGTACAAGCCTAGTTCCGCCCCTGCTCCCTTCGTAGTGTTGTTCTTTGCTTATCTATCTTCTTGAGTAAGTCAAAATATTAGCTCATAACTTGTTATCTTTACTTGACTTAAAACTACAAGAAGAAATCTTCGAGAGTCACTCCTTACCGTTTGAAGTTGAACTATACAAATAATCACAAAACGACACCTAAGATATCTTCAACGAAATATAAAATGTGACTCAAACGTCAATTCTCTGCCGTGAAAGCATTCAAACAACCGATAAAATTTAGTTCTAACATCAATTCTCTACCGTCAAGCTATCGAAAAGGCTTGGCTTGTAGCCGCAGAAAAACGAAAGCCGAGCCGTACGGCCTAAACAAAAGGATAGAATCAGGGAGAAGCCGACGAATCCGGCGGGTCGATTTGGCAGCACGCAAGAGAAGAACGGATTTGGAACGTTCGGATTCAGAATTTTAAAATCCGGCGGGAAAGGTTAGTTTAATCCGTTTTGTGACGTTGGAAGGCCAGCGCCGGCGGGCCCAAAACACCTTCGCAACCTTCTTGTCTTTCCTGCTGTCTGCAGCTTCACTGCCAACTCTGTCTTTACGCCCCTTGATCACCATTAATTAACCAACTAAACAACCCTCTCTTATTCCTGTAACGTCACAGGCTTGGCCCAAACGCAGATTAAATGAAATGCCCGATTGTGTCTTCTCGTGCAGTGGATGTCAGATCAGGGCTCTCGACACCTTCATGTGTTGCCAGATTCCTTACATTCTCATTCCTCTACAGGTGGAACTGATAGCTTGTTGCCTAGTGCGTGGGTCAAATCATACTAGACGCCAATTTGGAGTTCCTGGTGATGTTTAATTTGGTGCCACGGCAATAAGCAACGGGTAAACGAGAGTAATGTTCTTGCAAGAACGGTCGTACTGTTATATCCGAACAAGTCATAATTACTTTAATAATAGTGTTACTGTTACTTAAGTTTACTGTGTGACTAGGTGCGAAAACTTTTGTAGAAATTGAACAAACCGTTCATAACCGTAGACTCGCGGGGCTGAACTTTGGGCCATCGGAGGGGAGTGTAGATTGCGTGGGACCATGGCCTCGGAGGCCCAAGAAGCCATTGGAACGAAAACATCACTCGATCCAGATACTAATTTTATTCCGTCCAGAGTCTCTTTAACAGAACAAGAAGTGTGAGTTTGTGTTCAAATGGCATACGTGAAATGGAGGAAGGTGCTCGGGGCAATTGTCGCGGGGATTACTTGGGCGATTACTTGGGCCTTCATTTAGTATTTGTTCCTTTGGTTTTGTTACGGGACCTTTTTTCTTTATTTAACAATGGTATCGACTCTTGTTCACCTTAGTTAAACCAAAGAAGAACTAAATTCAATTCACGTTTCTGAACGATATGGCTTTTACAGCTCTCAAACACAACACTACACCGCTCCAAGTGCGTGACCGGTGTTTCCATGTCAAATTGCATGGAGATCATAACTAAGATTGCAAAGGCAATCTTTAGCAATTGTATAACTACGTATGATAATACCATCGTCATTTTTTTTATTTTTTCATCACAGAAATGAGGGGAGGGCGAAACGGATAGATCGTATTTAAGGAAGAAATGTGACTCACTGGCCAACTTGGATGCTCAGATTCACTTTAAAAGTCCATACGTTGGTAATGTTCAAAAAAATAAATGGTTCATACTCAAATGTTTGCAGTAACTCTAATTTAACAATAAGGTCTCGAATGACATGTCCGTCAATCGGTGTTGGGTAGCGCATACAATCTTACCATCTTTCGATGATATCATTGAAAACTAAGGACTTAGTCGCTGTCCAATTTACAAATTGAGTAGGTGAATAGAGTCAAATGGTGTAACCCTTTTATGGGATTAGCCACATCTTTGGATGTGTGCAAAACTTAGGGCTGTACTGATGACACATACTCTATTATATAATTCGTCAATCATTGGCTTTGTCTAACCTGGCTATTCTCAATTTAAACTGATAATCCAAAATAAGTGCATAATGTGTACATGAATTCGAAAGCATATATCACTACTCTTAAGATGTCATTACTCGCATAATGAGCTCCATAATCGTTAGAAAAATGGTTTTATTGGCAATTAAACACGTAATTGACATTACACATACAGTAGTTTTAGATGCACCATAGAGGCCATTCTCATCCCTCACTTGGAGGCGTGTTTCTCATTAACGTCGAAAGAGTAACAAGAGATGATAATCCTATTACGTCGTCTTTGTTTCCTTACTTTTCTCAGAACTGATGGATCGAACCTAAATCTAACACCGGAACTCATTACTCTAGTGTCAAAACCGATGCAAATGTTCCTTTAAGTTCAAGCTCAAGTCTCCTATAATTAATGATTTTTGAAAGATTAATGAAATGTGGAATATTCAGAGTTTATAAGCTATTAAGAATACTCACTAGCTTTGATTTATCGAAAAGGTTTCTTTTGTGCAAATTTATTCTCCAAAAGGAAAAAAAAAAAGGACCTACATAGTTTTTCAACTTTGGCTAATATATTCTATCGAAAAGGACATTAAATCGAATTTAAGTTATAAAAAAATACCTAACGGTTCAAAAATCTGTAGATTAAGTTTCCGAGCTTACTGATATTTTAGTATTCCTTGTAACTTGTTCAACTGGACATAAAAAGGAAAATAATTTCTATAGCACTTCCTCCCACTGTGTACAGTGGAGCGAAGTTGGTTTTCCAAGAAAAAAAAAAGTAACTGTTAAAGATTATTAAGTTATTTAATACTAATTGTGTACCTATATTTGTTTGTCTCCTACTGTAGTAACTTCCAAAGATTATTAAGTTATTTAATGCTAATTATGTACCTATATTTGTTTGTCTTCGACTATGCATCAAGTTTGTTTTCAACCAGTACATTGTGTTTATTTCCAATATATTAATAGCTAAACCATTATGTTTGGAGACGAGATGTCAAATTTCTCTTCTTTCTTTTTTTCATTTGATAAAATGCAATGTCTAAAATACCTATACTTCATATTTCAAGCTCATCTTTCTGGAAAAATTACGTAAAGTCCGTTTTATAGTATTATCAAAACAAGCCACTGACGCCTTAAACGCGAAAGAACTGCTTTTTATATGGTCAAATACAAAAACGCAGTGAAATCAGGATATTCCCACCACAACTTTTATTCATCAAACCAAACATTTGAAAGCAATCCACAATTTTCTGCACAGTGGCTCAGTTTTGAGGTGTACTAAATATATATGTCCATCACGGTATGATCACGATTATACTCACGTAAAACTCTAAAACGAACGGAGGCAAACGAATTAATGTTTTAGCATCGTATCAGGTGGCGGAAACAGAAAATGTCAACCTCCAGATATATTATCGTTGTTATCCAGAGGAAAACAACGTCAGAATTTTACTGTACGGCCGGGTGATTTCAGTTGGAAGGTGCCATAAGATCCAGTGGGTAGCTTTACAAGGAACTTCCAACTTGCCTGGTTCCACAGAGTAGACTCCAAGCACACGAGGTGGAATTTGATTTGGTCAGCAAACTTGGTTTCGGGTTTATGCCCAAAAATCACAATCCATCAAACAGCTGATTGATAAGTTTGGCTTCAAGCCCATCCGAACACGTATAATGCAACCAGAAAAGCAAGCATAGGCGAGAGAATATCCATATTATCACCAGGACAACCGCTAAGGTAGACGTACCGAATAAAATTAACAATAAAAAGTATTACATTCTGTTGGTTCTTGATAGGGTTGTACCTGCAAATTATCACGTATTTTTAGAGTTACATGGAAGACGTATTCTAGAGTTCAAGTATGGTCACGTATTTTTTGAGTTACGTATTTTTAGAGTTCAAAAATGCAAGTCGGTCAGAAGAAAATTGGCTAGGCATGAACGACTAAGCATTTCACAGGCCCTTCCACCCTGGGGAAGAGCACATCCCGTCCATGTTCTCATAGATTTATGGGTTTAGTTGTGTGCAAATACAAATTAATATATCTATCTTCCAGAAATGACTTAACCTTCCACGTCAAAAACAAATAATCTCAATAGTTCACATACTCTTAATGATCACAGTGAAACTCCTTATAAAGATAAGTAACACTATTTACATAGTTGTTGGCTTTCTTTACGTAACGATGAGTTTTAGATTTTTGATGTTTCTTAAGAAAAGAACTTGATTCGCTCATAGAAATAACGCGCAGCCCATCATCAGCCCGCAGCAACAAATGTAGCGCATTTTTTATGCGCACTTGAAACCCTAGAAACCAAAGGGTATCTGCACATGGTACCCCATGTCGATCCTTGTTAAAAATCCTAGGCTTGACTTGTATAGTAGTGCTCTATGCAGCTGTTATATGCGCATCATTAGTCTGCACCATATATGGTACACAAACGGCTTCTCATTCTATGCAGGCACAGTATGGTTTCATATGGCTTGACTGGCCTTCGGCAGCAGGTGTCGCCTTTCTTATTTGTGAACAGTATTACTTGGTTTCTATTATGTTGGCGATTCTTAGTCAGCAGGTTGTAAAATGAGTGTATGCATTCACAGCAGCAACATTTGAGCAGCTGGACCTTGGCAGCCCCCAACAACGGGGCCATCCCAACGAGGGACTCCTATCTAGAGATGTCAAAGGGCCGGGCTTGGGCCGGCCCAGCCCAAGCCCATCGGGCCTGCTGTGGGGCCGGGCCGGGGCCGGGCCAGTGGGGCTGCCAACCGGGCCGGGCCGGGCCTGCCGAAGGCAAACCTAGGCCCAGTCCAGGCCCTGGCCCTAGGCCCAATATCTAGGGCCGGGCTTGGGCCGGGCCCGGGCCCTTTTTTTTTTTTTTTCTTGTTATTCAATTTTAAATTTCATCTCTAGGCAATATTCACAATTTAACGAACTTAATCTTTATCCTTTTATTTCATTATAAGTAATATACATATATATGTATGTATGTATATACATATTTATTTGTTAGCCATTATATTTTTTATTATATGTTAAACATTTTCATACTCTTCTTGGTGAACTTTATTAATAAAATCTTAACACATAACAATGCTGTTGGGGGGGGGTAAAAGTGAAATTTTGGAAAAGGGGTGGAAGAAAGGGGGGGAAAAGCAAAAAATTCAAACAAGTGGTGGGGCCAAAACCGGGCCAGACCCGGGCCAAACCGGGCCGACTTCGGGCCGGGCCAAACCGGGCCGTTTCCGGGCCGGGCCGGGCTTTTTCGCAGAAACTGAAGGCCTGGTCCAGGCCCAGGCCCCAAGCCCGCTTGTGCTGGGCCGCTACTGTTCATGGATGGGGCCGGGCCGGGCCGGGCCAGCCCACGGGCCGCCCAGCCCGTTTGACAACTCTACTCCTATCCTGCAGATCAGAAGGGGAAACATTGTGCATATACGCAATAATTTCCTTGAATGTCATCGTAATTGTAAGCTTCTCTTGGTAATATAAAAGTGATCTATCTATTAACTAAAACACAAAATATCAGGAACAACTTCCCATGAAATGGAATACAAAGGAAAGCACAAATATTTATTAAAGAATGTCTTTAACATCTGTATACTGTCCTCCCGTCTTTCTTTCTTCTATATTGGCTCTATATATCTTGTTACCTTGTTATTCTAGTATCTTTGTACCTCGTGTTTTTGGTTAATAGATCATTTTACCAAGAGCAGCATACACTTAGAAGGACACGCATCGAAAGTTACTGCATATACAAATAGAGTTTCAGTGTTTCACCCTCTAACCTGAGGCAGCGGGAGTGCAAACCCTAGCTGGGATGGCGTTCTTGTTTGGCTTGCCATGATATAGCAACTCAGTTGCTACTGCTAGGAGCATAAAACCCATATGTGCGTCAGAGACTTGATGATGCGCATACAGAAGATGCACAGAAGGGGGTCATCCTTGTCAGCAGAGTACTAATACTGTCAAAGTCAAGCCCAAAGTATGCAACAAGAATCGACATGGGATACCTTAAGTAGTGATGCCCCCCAGAAAAACAGCACATACTAGCAGTCATCAACACAGGAAAATAGTGAGGGTTTTCTGAAAACCTAGAAGGTTTCGTTTTTGGACTTTGTACGGAGAGACTGCAAGTCTCACGTGGAGAATCAACATAGGCTGCAAATTTTTTTATCAAAATGATGTTAAGAGTTCTAAAAAATTCTTTATTTCAAATTAAAGATAATGTTGCTTACTGTGATTTGAACTTTATAAAATGTTGAACTAATTTTCTAAAAATGCCTGGACCAGAGTGAGCAAAATTTTCACAGAGATAAATATAAGACCCTTTGATTTGCGATATTTGACAATGTCCTCAGTTTGCCAATATAATCGTGGTGATTGCTATATAAGTTGCACCAATAACCCAATGATGCCCAGGAATTGGAGAGGGGAAGACACGATCTGACTTCAAAACCACAGGAAAAATACTCCCTGCTTGCCATAATAAGTCCCTCTATAAACGTCTAATATTTTATTTACATATTAAATCAAATTTATCTTTCACTCGTTGTAATCTGAGCCAACTGAATGCATCAAGTCATCAACTTCAATTATTTTTCTACGACACAAATTTGGCACATTGCAAGTCAAACTGTGTAAACGTTGCTCTTCACAGAATGGAACTTTTCAAGTTCAAAGAAACTAACCAGAACCATTAAACTAGAGCCATTAAACCAGAGGGTAGTAAAAGTTTTGAAACAAAAGATTTATCGAGACAAAAATTAATTTAGATATTGTTCGTCCTCCTCAACGGAGAGGTGAAAGGAAAAGGTGAATCCATTTAACAGCAGCATACAGTAGTAATTCAAAGGTAATCAGCTAGATAACTTACTACTTTACTAATCCTCTTCAAGATTGATGGAATCCTTGAACTTTCCATATAATATCTTCTTCAATTCAGCCATCTGGGCAAGTATCATTTCCTTCTCTTGCTCCAGTTTTTCCAAATTTCTGTCAGTCGTCTCTTTCATCTGCTCTATCCTTCTCTCAACTTCTTCCTTCGGCACATGAGCAAACACCTCTCCAATCTGGAAGCGAACCACCTCCTCGTCAGTCAGAATTAACTCATTGCTTGCATCCTCAAAATTTTCATTTGTCTCCTGAGGAAAAGGCAAAAGAGGGAATTGCAACGTGGACGCACAGAAAGGAGCAAGTAAAAGTTAAATATTTACATGCATACAAGCTTCATTGACGAGGTGAAAGAAAACAGAAAAAGAAAGGGTGCTTAATCACTTGAAAGCGATGGAATCCGCCACGTCAAGAACACATAAATTACAAGGAAGAAATCACAATAGAAGCTTTACAAAACTTCCGCATTCAACAAGGCTTTTGCTAGCATGTCAAAGCTTGCAACTGCAACAAAATATATCTGTGGGAGAGCAAATAGCCTTGGCTAGGGAATTTGACTGTGAATATAACAGAAAATTTACACAAATTAAATCAGAAATATAAAACTCATTATGCAATAAACCAACTTTTTATGGCTAGTCAGTTAAGAACTTAGTTACAGAGAACTCCCTATATGGCAAAACGCCACGCTTTTGCGATTGCAAGTTAGGAGCTCCACTGGATCACGTCCTATGCTAAAATGGAAACTCAATCTCATCTACCTGCAGAGACGCATGAAACCAAACACATCTATTGACATTTACCATTCCGGCAGATGGAACCAAACTACGCTATGTGTTGCCTCTCTCCCTCTCAAATTTGGCACCATGTAGATCTATTGTTTCAATTTTTCGCCCAATGTGCAACCCTATTCCATTGAAGATTTACCACCTAGTAATATCTCATGAAGTGAGCAGCAAGAAGTGAGCTACTTTTTTTTACCTTGATTGCCAATGCAAGTAGTAATAGCTATCATATCATAAAACATTTTGTTTTTGTCTAGCAATCATCACAATTGGTGGTTTCCTATTACTTTTATATACTCCCTCCGTCCCACAAAAATTGATCATATTTCCTTTTCGGGCCGTCCCACAAAAAATTGCTCACTTTCCAAATTAAGAAAGATTATGTAGATGTTTTTCCATCTTTAACCTTCTCACACTTTTTTTATTCTTTTTCTCTCTCCCCATTTAACTCTCCACAAATTCAGTTTCTCTCTCCTGGCCCACTTTTTATACTTTTTTATTATATTTCTCTCTCCACATTTAACACTCCACCAACCAATTTCCTCTCCCCTGGCCCACTTTCTCCCCCTCTCTCTAAAGGGTATAATGGGAAATATATGACTTATATCCTAAGTATGCGTGCGAAGTCAAATGTAATCAATTTATGTGGGACGGAGGGAGTATTATTTATTAAAGCCATTCCCAACCTTAGATTTTTCTAGGTGGCTATACTAACCCACCCCTGCCCCTGCCCCTGCCCCTGCCCCTGCTTCTGCTTCCTGCAACTAAGGTTAAGACTAACATTTTAATTGTGCTCATCATTTGACGATAGAACAATCCATGATGGTAAATATACGAGAAAGTAGAAAATACTCCATGATAGTAAAAGCAGACAAACCAAAAACACCGGATGATCAAATGGATTTCGAACTAGAGTTCAACAAATACCGATGTCACCAACTTACACCAAGTAAAGGATGAAAATAGTGTCACTGCGAAAGATTTAGAGCATTTTGAATTGAAGCTAAATTTTGTGGATGCCATCTGATTAGATTTAGATATTTGATGAAAATGGTGTTCTTGGTTCATCAAACAGAAACAGGAGTTCAATCTGTTGACCAGTATGTCCTCTACGGACTTGGCAACATTCCAAGGTTATCAGGTCTGTTATAATTGTCCCCAAGAGACACAGATCATGGTGATTAGTGGTGGTAGAGGTCGTGAATAGAGGTGACGGGTTTTTATAGTGGTAGTTGATGACTGGGGTGAAGAGTGAAGACTGTCTTGGCCATGATACTAGATGTCTGCTTACCAGTTTTCTAATTCATTGTTCAAACAAGCATCAGATGATTGATTACTGTTATGATCCCACCTTCATCTGTGACACTGTCAGCATGCTCCACATCTCTTTTGCCCAGTCTGGGAGTACACCATGCATGTGCCTCACGGATGCCATCAGAGTGATTTAGTTATTGCGCCGCAATTAGTGTTTTTAAGAAACTATGTTCAATTTTAGAAGAAAGAAAGCCATTTATCTGATACACTTGCCAAGGACGGTAGTAGCTCGCCGTATTTAACATCTGCTGCACTTGAGCCTAGGATTATTTTCTTAGGATTTAACAGCCATGTGTCAGGTAAGTGTAATTGCTTTCTCCCTACGATTCTTTCCTGAGAAAATTGTTCTATAACCACTGTGAAAGCATTGTTGTCTCAGCATGTCTCTCCTGTCTTTCTCTGTGTTTCTAGATTCCAGTTTAACATATAATCTAGCAGTAGAACAACTAAGCATCTTACTTTCAGCAAATCTTTGCTTTTAGCCTTAATCTATCTTTCAGTATCTGAAGACTTGCAAGAAAGATGGGAAGGTAGATCGTGGACAGAAAACAATGACCGGGAGGAATTGCATATGACATAGACAAGATAGGAGAAGAGAAGTTGTTTCACCCTCCACAACGGCACAAAAAGGCTAATGACACAGAGCTTAAACCCATCAATAGTTCAAGTCCTTTTTACTTGTGGGCATTAATCAACTGCCTATGACATTGTCTTTAAAGGTGAAGACAGTCTTAGAGCACCAAGGTCTCCAAGTGCGAGAGGCGCAGCGCCCACCTAAGCGAAGTAAGGTGCTCTTTGTAGAGTGTAAATAAATCAAAGAAGCCATATAGCATAAATCTTTGTGAAGATGCAACAAGTTTAGGCCAAAAAGATGAAGAAAGGTATGTGTCGGTGTCCGACACTTCTTCGAGAGGTGTCCGACACGGTGTCCGGTAATTAAAAAATAAATAAATATATTCGGACACCGCTGAGAGGTGATGGACACATGTCCGGAGGTGTCGGTGAGGTGTCGAGGTGTCGGACACCATACCTCAACCTATATGAGGTGTCGGTGCTTCCTAGCCTGGAGAGAAGACCCCTTATG
The DNA here is from genome assembly GCA_033070095.1 of Escallonia herrerae. NCBI lineage: Eukaryota > Viridiplantae > Streptophyta > Magnoliopsida > Escalloniales > Escalloniaceae > Escallonia > Escallonia herrerae. The sequence continues at coordinate 289,319 of JAVXUP010000597.1, forward strand.
GTAACCCGTGGGCAAGAACACCCGTTGCCCTTTCTTTTTCGGCTGGATTTAGTTGTTTTATAACTAACGTTGGCCCTTTTTACATTATCGTTCGAGTCTTTAACCCTTCGAACCTTTATATAAAAGTCTTTGACTTTTTTACCCCTTCTTTATAGTTTTCGACCCACTGACTAGGGTTTTTTGCCCGGTCGAGCCTCTATTGCCACCTCTCAACTTAAAGAGAAAGGCACACGCATCTCTGAAATCGCCCGCCTGAGCCCAGGCGAGGCACCAACCAGCCACCTAATGTCGATTCTCACCTCAGGCACTCGCCAAGGTTCGTCTTCCACAACACTGGCCTGGGAATGGTGAAATGGCAGAACCTATAGTGAAAGTAACTGGACTCTTAAAACGTCAAATTACCACCTCGAAATACGTGTTGATGACACACATTAATTTAGCTATATGGAATTAGCTATTTGGCTGGTATGAGAAAGAGTTGTGCTTGAAAGGAAGACAAAGCGAAAGGATTGAGATACACTCAGCAGATACCAATTAATGCAGAATTTGAGTGTGCAATATGAGAAGAAAAGGACCGGAAGAGGTTGTCTATGGCATACAATAAAGAGCAAGCAATGAGAATAGACTTTCTACGCCCTGCCAATACACGAAGTCTAAACTTAGTAAGTATTTAAACTTTGGGGATCACAAAAACCTCCATAGAAACAGTAAATTTGAACAGAGTCAAATTTAATAATCCTAATACGACAAGAAAATCCTGTCTCTTCCAAATAACATAAATACAAACCCAAATAACTTCAATGCTGTTGACACTTGGATTGCAGTTGCTTTCATGAAGGAGCCTTACATTATACTCAGGATTCCTTTCCAGTAAGCATTGCCTAGTTTTTCATTCATCTGTTGGAAAATTGAAGAAATCTCATACGATAGCTACTGATGTCAGTCAAATGCAATGGAATTCGTGTGGGATTTTATGAACATAGCATCTCCCTTTGCGTTCGACATAAACTAAACTCTCAATGGAGTTTAGTGCAAAATTTTCAAGAACGACTTTGATCTTCTTGATATACCACTCTGAAGCTTTTTTTCTGCTTTTTGTTTATTGTACTTTAGAATTTTTAGCAAGTACAATTGGTTTATACAACGCTAAGAAATATCTCTGTTTTTTTCTGATTTCAGGAGTCCTATGGCATGATTCTCCAATCTTAATGTTCAAATGTGCTGAGAGACTTCGGCACTTGACAGACCCAAAATAGAACTTAATACATAAAATACTTGTAACATAGTATACATAAGATGAATTCCCTACAGTCTGTCGTCGTTCCATTGCCTAATAGGATGTCCGTAGGATACCTACTACAGGGCTGTACCTCTTTTAGTGGCATTCTTCTTCCACATGAATAAAGAGTTTCACCTTCAAAAGCCCAACTCTAGAGACCAAAATGTCTCTCTCCACTAAAAATATTGGGTGATGATCACAACTGTGAAAACCAAAATTTTGCAAACCCCAAAACTTAAGCACTTACAGTGAGCAGGTTGAGCAAGTAGCCTGCTGAATCTAATTTTCTGTCTGAGTTGTCTAAAATGTAGGCTGTTTCAAATAACAACACAGCTTAATCTGGAATGGTGACAGTAAAACTTGTACAGATCCAATTGCTCATAAGCTTGTCCCCCTAATCATGCTCATCATATTTATGAAGGGGATTCTGGTATAATGCAAGGAAATCAAAACCCATCTTCAACTTCCTTAAACATTAGTGTCATCTGATAATCGGGTAAAAAAAAAAAGTTATGGGAACTACAGATGTTAGGAAAATAAAACTATATTTAGTAGTCCCTATACCGGGAAGGTACATGTTGCTCTCTCTATTAATCTACCTACTGAAGCCTGTAGCTAGCTCCATAACAGGCTTCCATAACAGGCTATCTTGGTAAAAGCAGCAAAGGTGCAACGATTACGAATTCCAGTGGATGTATGTATATTGCCTCAAAAGGCAAGCCCTACGCCCAATAGACCATAACCCTCCCAATAAATATTTGTACAAACCTGGCACCAAGAGATGGCATGCGGGATACATCTGAAAGAAATCATCACAAAAGCTTTATGGACTGGACAGAGAAGGTAGGGGACAACAGAAATTCAGAGGACCAACAGTGTACTAAGCAATTTAGTTTCCTAGAATCAAAGACATGACACAACTTATTCGACGCTTTTGGGCCATACACAACAACTGGAATAACTGATTTGATGCTTGAAACAGATTTAAAGGTTAGACTGATATGAATCAAGTTTAAACGAGAAAACTATGTCACTTGATATAGAAGTTCCCTTGGTAAAGGGGCCTACTTTGATGCAGCCAGAAAACTGATTCCTCCATCGAGGATTTTGTCCCGAGTGCTGCGGATATTTAACCGCTGACATCTTTTGAGTAGGGTAAATTACACACAGCACTCCTAAGGTTTACTCTAAACCTTAGTTGCAGGAAACTCCTAATATGGTGACGTTTCTCTCTCGGAAACTCGCTTTTGCGATTCCAAGTTAGGAGCTCCATGGGATCTCGTCCCAAGCTAATATGGGAACTCGATCCCGCTAGTTGGATAGAGATGCATGGAACAAGTGATAGAATACATGAAAATCAAGCTCTTTTCAACTCAATTCCTTGTTTCTCTCTTCTTTCAAGTCCTTAAAGTCTCCTTGTCTGTTGTTGCTATCTATGTAAACTATGCTAAACAAATGATAATACTCTTTACGCATTTATTTATTCAAGCAGCTCCCAACCTCATATTCTTCTTGGTGCTTACGCTTCCCCGCCCCCGCCCCCGCCCCCGCTTTGTGCAACTAAGCTCTAAACTACACATGGCTCCTACTATCTTTTTTTTAATTAAACTAAGCTACACATTGTTATTTTTAATAAAATAAATGAAAAGACCCTGATGCCCCTCATAAGCAAATAAATTTACCCCCCTCTCTCTCTCTCTCTCTCTCTCTCATACGCACAACCACCAACACACCTGTGACACACACCAGCGACCGGCAACTTGCTCCTGTGACCAAGCACGACCACCAACAGCCCCACCAATGGCCACCGACCAACAGCACTGTCCCTTCACCTTACTGATAAACCACCACTGCAGCCACCATGACCCACCACCCAGCAACACACTCCAGCAATACCACCGACAACCCCACCACACGGCAACACCCTCCAGCCTCCGATCGTGTCCCACTACCTCTCCGAAGCAGCGAACCGTCGCTTCCAGATCCTTTGTTGGGCCAACGCCGGGAACTCTGCCACCACCATGCCCGTAGAGTCCAATCTATACGTGTCTCCGGCGCCGATAGGTCAGATTGTGGAGACCCAGGTCCTCAAAATCATGGTCGGCGACGGGTTTTTTCAAAACCATCGTCGGGCCCTCAAAACCAGCACTAGGATCTATCTTGTTCATAGATCTATGCCGACTGGTCCTCAAAACCATGGTCAGTGGTGGTGATGCTTGCTGATGGTAAAAAATGGTGGCCTGGTCTAGTCACCGGCGGTGTGGCGAAGTGCAGTGGATGACTGTGGCGATGCCACAAGTTGCATAGTGATGATGTGTTACGGCACAAGTGCGTGTTTGGAGGTGGGTAACATTGTAGTGGTGCTAGATTTGGTGTTGTGGTGGAGCTAGATCTGTTGGTGGTGGTGGTATCTTGTGGGTAGTGTGTTTGTGAGTTAGTGCTTCTGTGTGTGTGTGTGTGTGTGTGTGAGAGAGAGAGAGAGAGAGAGGCAGTGGGCACTGGTGTTTGAGGGGGATGACGGCGGCGCCGATGGCGGTACCCTGAGCCGGCAATGGTGGCTGAAGAAGAAGACATGTTAAAGGGCAATTTTGGTAGTTCATAAAATATTATGTGGTGACCTCACTTTTATTCATGGAAACTTAACGATATGTAGTTTTGTGTAAACATATTATAAACCTCAGGGAGCAGAGTGTAATAAAAAAAAAAGATGGTAGGAGCCGTGTGTAGTTTAGGGCAAACCTCAGGGGTGCCGCGTGTAATTTACCCTTTGAGGTATTATTGAATGCCATGGGATAAGCTCAGTTTCTTCCGGGATTTCACCAAGGACATTTTAAAACTTAAACACTTAAAGACATTCTCTTACAAATTGAAAGAGAGGAAGGCCTTTAAACTTGAAAAGAGAGGAAAATTGACTTTTCAAATTGAAAAGAAGGCCTTCTTTTGAATCAAAATCTGCAATTCGAGTGAGGAAAACCTAAACAGCCTTGGTTATTGCCATTAATTTAAAGGTTAAACTGGTATAAATCAAGTTTAAACGAGAAAACTAGGTAACTTGATATAGAAGGAAAGCTCCATGACTAAGATTAGAGTTCGTTTTTTACGTGTGAATTTCAGGCACAGAACAAGGATCTCAACAACTTCTGATTAAGTAGTCATATTGCTAGAGCAAAACCCCTGCTACCAGAGCAAGTGTACAACCATGAACGCATAAACTGCAACGATGAATTACATCATGGGACCTACATAATGTTACAACTACAAAACTTGAAGGCTTTGTTACCAGTTGCAACCCGCAGGATAGCCACTCAGCTGCCACCTTAATATATGAGAACTCTACAAACTTAGCCATACAAGGCTGTGTCACTGCTAAAATGTTTTAGCACATTTAGTTAGATTAGGCGTAGAGAGTTAGTTGATAGAAAACTTGAACTGCTCCCTCTAGTGTGCTCCAACAAACAAAAGGATGACAAATAGAGAGTTAGTTGATAGAAAACATGAACCGATTCCTTTAGTGCGGTCCAACATATACATGCGTTAGACATATTATGTTGTTACGGAAAGAAAGTTGTTCCCTCACCCATATGTTTGGGAAAGCAAAGATACAGTCAAGGACCCGCGATACTCTAAACGCACCTTTTTGCAGAGCTTTTTCTGTCCCTCCCACTCTAGCTCCCGCATCATGCAACTAACCTCTGGTTTTCCCTCTAATTCTAACACACCATCGCGACTTTGCCACTACTGTTTCTTCCATTGCCACACGCTCCGCTTCCTTATTTTATATATATATATATATATATATATATATATATATATATATATTCACTAATTGAGTCTCCACAAACCCAGTAAAGATTCGCATTGTAGTAATCTCATGTACAAGAAAGCACCAAACATACCCAATTTCAACTCGTATCCTTCGACCCCACAAACTGAAAATGCCCTAACACTTAGTTGGAATCATATGGGTACTACCCTCACATTATACAAAAACCCACACACACAAACTCACAAACACACGAGAGAGAGAGATTGAAAATACCTTACAGATCTTGATCTCGTCTTCGAGCTCGTGAAACCGATTGTTTAACCTGCCGAATTTGTTGATGTTCTGCTGGTCCTCCCATGTCACTTCAGAATCAGAGCCTCCTCCAGCCTGTTTTTTCCATGTAAATTCACCCAAAAAAATATGTGTTAGGGTTTTACGTTGTGTGAGAAGACGGTGAACACAAGGGTTTTGTTATTGCCCACCTGCTGCATCTTGGATTCTTCAAGAGGCCACGCCCGCCCCTGGACTCAAATTTGGCAAGTGAAGAAACAAATAGAACCGGGGCCAAGTAAAAGTTTTTTGAAAGTCAAGAATTAGAAAGAAATTGGGGCTAGGTATAACTAATTACAAAGAATTAATTAAGCCAAGCAGAAGTTTTTTTTTTTTTTGGTCACCAAAAAGACCAAGATTAAGGTACTAAAGCATTTGTTAATTATTGGAATTTGATTAATACTCATATTTGAGGGCTCATGCCAAAGCATATAATTTCTGCTAAATAACGTACATCTTTAAAATTAGGTAGTACAAAAGTGAAAATTATTTTAATAATAGAACTAGCAGTTTTCGGTAGCAATCATGAGAGCCAATTATCCAAATCAGCAAGGTTATACAAAGAAGTGGCCGCAATAGCCAAATGAGATGATAAAAACAAAATAATCATAGAACATGTTTACCACAACAATTCAGAGCACAGGCAAAAAAGTGGATCGAGCGCAACAAAGAAAATGGATAGAGCAGTGGCACAAGTTCCTCTAGAAAATCTATATTCTTTACTGCCAAAGGGCACCAAGCAAGAAAGCAAAAATCTTGCCGATTGAAAAACTCCCTATAATTTGGAGATAACACGTAAACAAAAGAGAATCCAAGGCTTGCGAAGTGTTGTCGCAATATTTTGCAGTTGAAGGCCATGCATTACAACCGGTTGTAACCTCAAACCAAAATCAGCTTGGCATCTGGTTGTGGAGTATGCAACGCACTATTCCTTATTAATCTTTTTTGAGATCAAACAGAAATCTTTCGCAACTCTTGGGTGTTTATGCTAGAGTTTTGAGGGAATTTGGGTCATATTAAACAACCTAAAGATTTCCCTAAGAATTCTATGGTAGGTAAGTGGGTTCTTATCTAGGTGGCTGAATCATGTTGTTGTGTATATAGATCGATATAGATATAGAAAAAGAGCATCTAATATCTTTTTATTCGAACATTGGGATAGGGACTTGGCGATGCACTTGGTCAAGCCAGATTGTACACAATATTAGGTTAAAATCCTCAATTTCCTAGATTTAGCATGCTCTTTTAGTATTTGGGAATAGATTTACTCATTTTTGTGATTTTGCCAAACACCAACATAGAAGTTAATCGAGATTAAACCGGAGTCAAACAAACTCACAATGGACAATTATTTTATTACGACCCTCACTCATGTATTAATAATTCCAGCTTGTCCTAATATTGACAAATAAGATAATAGAAACAGTTCATGTTGTGTTGTTAGACATACTGCCGTAATTCCCGCGCAACGTCTTTACAACGAGGCATTAATGACATGTCCGAGATATTTTGTTTTGCTCATTTATCTTATTTTCTCGTGCCATCTTCGCTCGTTCAAAGGTGGTTTCCTTATTGATAGGTGGCTTTCGCCGGTGATTTTTGGTTCATTTCTCCTAATTCATGTTGTTGCAATCACTTTGTCTTGGCCTTGGATAATTAGAGTTGGTCTTTTTTTCTATAATATGCTTTAAATATCTCGCTATCTTCTTTTAGCCGAGAGGTGACCCATGAGGAAAAAAAAACACCGTCAAAGGTTGAATGCCAGGCAAAAAGTTCAGGCACGGTTTATCTAGAAAGTAACAGTAAAGCACTACATATAAATGCATCTAAGGAATATCTAATACATCTGATCTGGCTGAATGAATGAATGTCACTCGGTCCAAAACATCCGAGGAAATCTCTAGACATAAAAAATCATCTTCTGAATTGTTAGAAGAAGCACTTGTGCAAAGAACGCGCATATTGAACCATTAAAAGAAAACAAGGGTCTCAAATGTTGCAGTAAAAAACAAAGAAACACATCTACTTCATCTATCACATTTCGAGAAATGGAGCAAGTGGAGAGAGAATTTACTCTTTCCACAAAAGAACTCGGGGTGAGAAACTTTCCCTCTTGACCGAAACAAGTCCCATGATCTCCATAACTTGGATGTGAGGAATATAGGGAAGAAACCAAAAAAAAATGTTATTAGGGATGGGGGCAAACACCCTCGACAAACCCCACCAAAATCAGTAGGGAGATAATTTAAGGTAGCCAAGACATTTGTTTGAATGGGCAAAAACACAAAGAAACCACGATCTTTGGCCTAGTACCGAAGCTAGAGTTTGGGGATTTCGTGAACACACTTTAGCAACTTCACAAACTAAGTATTAGGTTACTGTAGTCTTTGTCCATTTATGCGAACATTGTTTGTCCTGAAGTAGATAGTTCCATCTTCGAAATAGATTCTTTAATTATAAGAAATTCTATTCTTTAAGTGTGATGTTTAAAATGATTAAGAGACCGACGAAAACTCAAAATAGCCAAGATATGCATGCTCAATGAGAGAGAGAAACCAAGATCTTTGAACTAGTATAAAAGCTACACTTGAAAGTTTTTGCGAACACACTTCAGCTACCATTTCATAAGTAGGCATTACATAGACGATGCTATCATCGCATTAGCCTCTTTGCTTTTGTGTGTGTTGAAATAATTAATGTGCTACCACGTAATATATAGTGGATTCAGAAACATACCGTATGAAATCTCTGAAAATTCTGACGATAGATCATTATTGTTACGAGCCTCCAACACGCTTGATATTTTTCAAAAAATATGAAAAAAGACTACTAGAGTCGAGTTCTTCGTCCACGAACCAAATCCTAGAGCTTGGTGATTGCTCTAGAGAGAGTACTATAGAGTGAGGGATTGTCTTGTGACTTATTGTCTGTGATTTATAATTTCTTGGGATATCTCTAACCTTTATATAGAGATAGTATTTAGAGACAGACTTTACTTCAAATACTTAAAAGATAAAGATGTATTTATCTTAAACACTTATGAGATAAATATTATATTTATCTCAAACACATAGGAGATAAATATCCTCTAAATAACTATTATTATCCAGACTAACAAATTCACATTATCTGTTAGTGTTAGTGGGCGGATAATGGGTCCACTGACCCAATTTATTAACAGCTCCCACTTGCCCACATACAGGGCAAATAAATCGTACAGTCCCTCCTTATCTCTTGTCCACTCATCTCCTCATACAGGAAATGGAACATGCGACCTACGAGAAAGGATATCCAGTTAAGGAGTATTGTATTAAGTTATCACCAAACTAACACAATACACCACTCCAAAAAATCTCGTATGTACCCCAGATAGTTCAACTACACCAGATTAAACACTCTTAAATCCCTCAAAGTGAGCAGTGTTAAACCTCTCATATGTTATGTATTCATGACTCATATCAAAATGAAAATCGACAAAGTCGCCAGGGCTATGAATCACACAACATGGTGTAATATTGAACTCTATTCCCAAAGCCCTTATATCATTCCAATTAGACCCAACCGCTTTCCTAGACATGCCCCGTGAGACCGCATCATCCATGATCTAAGGGTACATGCTAAAGTAAAGATATTGAATATCCTCTTCATGACATAGTCTAAGGTGAAAAGGATACCATATAGGATCAAAAATATCGATCCAAGTGGCTCACACAGTGATGAAGCAGGGATTCATTCATCACTCCCACTGTTGGTCTGCATTTAGCACATGCAGTATGATTTGCATGCTATGGCGTAACCCGCAAGGGCGTATCATATAAAAGTATAATAAAATACACCATACGAATCTATGTCTAGTCGCTGTACAAGTGCCTAACCTGAGTTTTTCAGCCCTGTCACTCTCATAATGCCTGCCTGAAATCTCACATTCAGCTAAAAACAGGCTACATAGAGTTGTGGAGATACTCTATGATCGATCTACCTTTATAGGTCTCATCTTAGCTCCAACTAAGGGGACATGTTTGCTTTACAAGTTATATCATCTTATTCGCCCTCTTGGCGCCTAAGACAATTATGTCTCATCTTGCTTGCTATCTTAGCGCCAAGGTGAATTACCCGTGTGAGTGGGTCAATTCAAGCCCAATGACACTCTCAACAAGGATGTATATGTAATCACAAAGATTATCCATTCATTCCAAAATAAACTCAAATCAAAGAATGAAAATATAATAAATAATGTCAAGTACATAAGATGCCATAAACATATCAAACCCTACATAGTCCCATATTCCTAATGTGAGAAAGGAATACATCTCTAGCAATAGGTTTGGTCAAAGGATCAGCCACCATTCTGCCAATAGGTATATGCTTGCTTCATGGTCACCTCTCCTTGCACAACTAAAGTTTTAATGAAGTGATAACGAAGGCCTATGTGTTTGGCCTTTCCATGATATTTGGGGTCCGTTACAAAATCTAGGGCAGTTGTATTGTCACAACGAACAGCAATAGTCTCATCTGCATGAGGTGTAGCCCCTAGAGCCAGTAAGAATGACCTCAACTAAACAGCTTCCTAGATTGCTGCTGAACAAGCAACATTCTCTGACTCCATCATGGATAGGGCAATGAAAGAATGTCTCTTGCGACACCAAGAGATAGCTCCACATGAAGTGGACTACACTTATCTCTATCACCGCCCTAATCAGCATCGCTGTATCCTTTCAGTCTCAAGTCTCCACCATGATAACACAGGACGAGATCGGCGGTTCCACGTAGGTATCGAAGAATTCTCTTCACTGCATTCTAATGAATTGATCCAGGATTACTCTGATAACGATTCACCATTCCAGCGGCATAGCAGATGTCTGGACGCGTACACAACATAGTGTATATTAGACTCCCTACTGCAGCAACATAAAGCACTTTGGACATCAGATTCTTTTCCTCATCATTCTTTGGGCATTGGTCGTGCTTAAAGTACACGCCTTGTCCATTGGAGCATCTATGGATTTTGAGTTATGCATACGAAATCGTTCAATGACCTTCTTGATGTATGTCTTTTAAGACAAACCGAGAAGTCTGTATGGATAATCACGTGTGATTTTAACCCCGAGCACATATTTAGCTTCTCCCATGTCCTCTATCTCAAAAGTTGAGGACAACCACTGCTTAGTGGCGACATTGGAACTCATGTCATTCCCAGCTAAAAGAACGTCATCCGCATACAAAGAAAGGATCAGAATACTTTTCTTGGATTATTTTACGTAAATGCAATGGTCTTGTTCAATCATTTCAAAACCTATATAGGTAATGGCATGATGAAATCTAAAGTACCACTGCCTAGACGATTGTTTTAGACCATATATAGAACGCTTGCCTCACATCTCTTGCCTTTCTTACTTTCTCTTTCGTGCTTGCCATTTGCATCATGTTATCCTCCTTGGGCGACATAAGCAAGAGTCTTGTCAGCATTTCGAGTCTCAGCAGTCAAGGATGACATGGTGTGAAACATAAAAAAAAGTTCTTCATGTTTTCACTATGGGTCAATATCTATTTCATATTGGCCCATGAGGCAGGAAAGGATCTTATGACAGCTCTGACTTGCTGCTCATATGTGAGCGCATGGTCAGCATCCGTCAGCTTACCAATCATATTGGACATCACCCTTAGAAGTTCGTGCATGGTATGCTTAGGGTCTTTTGTGTACTCCTCAAACTTGATCACAAGGCCACGAAGCCGCGTAATTGAGGTTCCACCAAAAGAGAATATAAGCTGATCACATAAAGCTTCGCAAGTTGGAAGTTCATCAAACTGCCCAAAGTAGATCATTTTGCAAGCTGCTCATCAAGGTGTAGTGTGCATTACAATCTTTCTCATTCTATTTTTGATAGGCAGCGTGGTCTCTTAGGGATTGTCCCTCAGTGGGCGCGACCATCTCTTTGGTCAAGTGCTCCTTGAGCTCTTGTTTGTTTAGCATGAATTTCATCTTTTTGTGCCAAACGTCATAATTATCTCCGTTAAGTTTCGAGATCAGCTATGACATTCTTGGTGGTCATTCTATTCACTACATTAGTTTGTGCAAGGAAAAAGACATTATTTATATATCCTTCTATTTATTTCAAAAAATTTAAATGAAAAACATTATCCTTCCTCACATCATGAAATTGAAAATTTGCTAAGCTCGTAATCATCTCCCATGTATGTGAGTTGGGAAAATATTTTTCAAGTAATTTTTCGCAATAAATTTCATCATCATATAAGTCACAATGTAATAAATCATCCACATGATAATTTAAAACAATATAATTGTACCATACAATAAAGTGTGTAAGGATTCCATTGAACCCTATTGACATTCTAATAACTTATGTTAAGAAAATTCCGGCTTGAATAATGTGCGTGTGAAATTACATCCCCGTACAATATTTTTTGGATATATACAGGGAAATAATATAATACAACATCTTTGAGAATCCTACTACAAACTACTCCAATAAAATAAATGGAGATGGCGCACAACATATTATTCTCAAAAGAATTTTCTTAAAACAAGAGTAAACACATAAACATAAGTTTCTTTAGAATGCCAATCTAATATCCATCTATTTAACCTAAAATTAGCATGCTCAAATAACAAGTTAAAGGGTAATTTAATGGATAAATAGGCCACATTCTCCTTCCAAAAAAAACGGGGGTGAAGGCCTTGAAATTGGGTTTAAAAAGTGTGGGCTTATCAAAACCCAACAAATATACCTTAATAAAAGTATATTTAAACCATAACACTAATCAAGGCAAATAAATAAAATAGAATTCATCTATGTCATATAGCTCTCAAAAATATTTATTTCTACCCACGAAGTACAAAAATTAAAATTTACACATTATTCGTATTTTTTGACCACAAAAATACTCCCAAATAGCCAAAAAATAAGAGATAAATTCTTAAAAATTGACAAACAGTGAACTCACCCCTAATATACCCTCTGAAATTAAAGAAATTTTTTGTGTGTATTAAACAAATTTTAAAGTTAATTTCTATAGAAAAAATAGTTTAAAAATTAAACATAACACATACAAAGGGTATAAAGGTAAATTTAACACCACAAAAAAAAATCAGAAGCCAATACAAAGCTCCACGCGCCGGCAGTAGGGTCAGAACAGCCAAAAACAGCCTTCACGCGCCTCCACATGCCACTGTGCATGTGGGACAGTGACTAGAGGTTCTTGGAGCACGCGCGCTCGTGTGGGCGCGTGAAAGCAGCTACGCGAGGAGCGCGTGCGTGATTGCAACCTCGGCTACCGCGTGGGAGGGCGTGGTGGCTCATGGTTGCGTGGCTAGGCATGTATGCGGAGTGTGTATGGCTGGCTTGGCGCGTGACAACTCCTCTTGAGCGCGTGGCGCGCGTGTAACAATGTTCATTATCTTCCTTTAAAAATTCTAATTTTTCAGTCGTCGCCATGCCGCTATTGCCAACTTTCAAAGGTCATATCTCTTTCGTTTTTGAGCCAAGTAATGCGTGCCATATACTGTTGGAAAGCTTCTGTAACATAGATTAATTATGTATCAACATATCATGTTAAAAACTAAATATCATGTTCTGAATTTGAGCCCCAAAATTCAAAAAAATCACAGTTTTCTTGAAAAATAAAATCGTAATTTCTTACAAACCATGCATCCAATAATCACAAAATTTTATGAAGTTCATCCTCAACCATAGGAGAACAAAACCATATAATTATTTTTCAGAATAACATGCTTCAAAATTTTGAATTTTTTATAATGAGTCTCATTCATGTATTCGAAAAAATCGCAACATGCACATAATTTATTCTAGCATGTTAAAGGCGAATCAACAAGTAATCATGCTCTGATACTAATGTTTAAATAATTAATGCGCTACCACGTAATACGAAGTGGATTAAAAAACATAACGTATGAAGTCTCCGAAAATTCCGACGAGGGATCTTTGTTGTTACGAGCCTCTAACACGCTTAATCTTTTTCGTAGGTACGAAAACGGCTACTAGAGTCGAATTTTTCGTCCACGAACAAATTCTAGAGCTTGGTGATTGCTCTAGAGAGAGTGCTATAGAGAGAGGGATTGTCTTATGACTTATGATTTCTTGGGTTATCTCTAGCCTTTATATGAAGATAGTATTTAGAGACAGACTTTACCTCAAACACTTAGGAGATAAAGATGTATTTATCTCAAACACTTATGAGATAAATATTCTCTAAATAACTATAATTATCCAGACTAACAAATATACATTATCTGTTAGTGAGCGGATAATGGGTCCACTGACCCAATTTATTAACAGTGTGAATATCTTTTCTTTAAGCACAATAGTAAAGATAAAACAAGTTAAGGGGTTATTTACCTTGTACTAGAATATTATCTTCTGTTGCTCCGTATGGAGAAAAGACAGAACTTCTTGAGGCTTGCCAGCAAGGTTTTACCTATGCCCTGGGCAAGAGCTAGTTTTACCTCAACATGTCGTTGACGTAATAAATTTCATATGGTCATCCTATTAATATACTTTCAAATGTGATTATAGCTAATGATCTAGTCAGTGCGATAGTATCATCTGTGCTCTTAGCTCTTAACTGGCTACATAATCTTTCGTATGTACATGTTGTTTTTCTATTCCCTCACTCCGGTTTTCTGACACAGATGACAGCTTGTATTCATAGTGTTGTAAATAGTTATGGCTTTATTTATGATTTTCTAGATAGCTGGAGAAAGTTCGATTTTGTACATATTGCCCAATGAAGAAAAAGTATTTTGAAATTGCATTTGCACTGGCTTCTCTTGCTTCTCGATCAAGTGATGGTCTTCAGCAGGAATAGACTGATCTTGTACAGGCTAATGTTCAGTTAGCTTAAATTATTCCTATATCTTGCTAGTGATTCCTCTCAGTGGTATTTTGCTTCTGAAGTTGCTTAATGTTGATCTAGTTTAGTAATAGTCTCCTACTGGATGAGCTTGTCATCTGGTATTCTATTCTGACTTTTGATTAACACTACATGCATTAAATCCCATCAAGTATATTTATTTGTTTGAATGGATCATGGGCTTGTCGGTGGTGGTTGTGGATCAACGGCGGTGCAGTTGATGTTGAAACATTTTGGGGTTATGCGATGGGATTGTCTGCAGCAACAATGGGTGGTGTGTCGCCGGCGAAGGAGGCTGTCCAACAAAGGAGGACGGTGAACGAGCAAGCTGTTGGTGCCTAATTATGTGATGTGGTGGGGGAAGAGAGCAATGACAGTCTGGTTTTGTGCATGGTGCGATCATTTGTGATGGTAGGGGCAGTAGGTCACTGCGACTGGGAGTGGGCGATTGCAAGGTGGTAGTGGCTGAACAGTGTTACGGTGGGAGGAAAAAAGGGCTAAAAATGGTGATTTTAGCAGTGAGCGATTGTGTGGAGCCTGATGCCAGATGACGAGTGCGTTGTTATGTGGTCTAATGAGAGAGAGAGAGAGAGAGAGAGGTTTGGTATATTGAAAGGGAGAAAGAGAAAAACTAGGTGGTTTAACTCAAAGCTACGTAGTTTTATTCGCTAGCCTTAGGCAACTTGCCTAAGGCTAGTAAGTAATACATTCGCTATTTGTGTGTGTGTGTGTGTAGACTTTCGAATTTGAGAGAATTTTGGTCTTGAATAGCACTTCCCTCATAAACTCGACTTTTGGTAAATAAGCAATCTCGACATTAATGGCAACCTTATAATTTATGTCTTGGGCATGAAGGCCCAAATTTAATAATTCAATGGAACTAATATTCTCCGTCTCTGTCATATGTTCAAGCAAATGCTTTGAGTTAATATAAATAACTATATGAACAACTGCCTTGTTTTTCCCATAAAATTGTTTTCAGAATAGCTAGGGTTTGTGAAGTGGTGGGATCTTGTGAGTGATACAAAAGTGCAAAGGATCCAAGGGAGCAATGTCCTAAAGGTTTTGACATACATATTCGAAGTCTTAATCTTAACCTTGGTTGTTGGAAGAACAACCCAAGATAGACAGAGCACGTCTGCTCTCTCGAACATGGACAATTGACCAAGGTGAAGATTGTAAGCTAATTTTAAAGGAAGAGCTTTTCGTGTTGAGGTTCTTATTCTTACTCCTTGATGTCAGTGTGACTTTTGGAATTAAAATTAAAGGATCTCAACATGACTTGAGCTTGAGCTTGTGCTTTTTTGTTGATGGTTAGTGGTTCAAAAGGTGGCTTCTCTGAACACTATCTAATTTTTTTGGAGCCATATTTCCTAAAGAGTAAAGAAGATAGTAGTGATTGCTTTGGATTTTTGCTTGGAGGGAGCATTTCCTTCGTTAATTCACGTAATTAGCCATTCAAAGAAGTTTGGCAATAGTTGTTCTGTTTTGATCCCTATATCAAGTCCAAACCAGGCAACACAAATTTTAGAACATTGGAAGAAGATGTGCTCACAAGATTCGACCTCGAATTGCAAAAAACACACCCCTCATCCCTAGTAATTCTTAGTCTCGTCATCTTTAGGCAGACAATGTAATAGGAGCTGCAAAAGGAAAATTTGGATTTTGTTAAATGGTATTTGTTGAATTAATTTTTTTTGAATATTTAGAACTGCAATTCATATATAGCACGTCGGTATGGAGAAGTGTTTTCATGAATCAACTTGCAATGGACTTCTTCCAAACATCAGATATAGAGTCTCCTTATCCACCCTTATCCCACTAGATACCATATTATGTGCTAGCCCCCGGGCCGGAATACCCGATCTGACTCCTTACCCTATCCTGGCAACCTATCGATGGTTAAAATTTGATTTGGAATCAAAGAAACGTTCCCATGTAAGAAGTTCCCATGGCGAGAGGAAGTTCTTAGGTGAGGATACTTTCCAACCATCTTAAATCAAAAATTAATTATATAACCACCACCCAAGGAGTGATTCAAATCTTGTTTAGACTTTTCCAAATATTTTTACGAATATGCTTTTTGGAATGTGTTTCTTGTCATTAATAGCTCGCGGCAATTGTGATCCCGAAAAGAAAGGGAGAGATCTTCATGCATTTAAAATTACAAAAAATAATTAGAGAGGGGTGATATGTCCCGCAATTTTGATTATGATGGCTAACTCTAGAAGTAATGCCATGCAGACGCCTAATGGACGCTTACGAGGATGCTTACGAGACAATGACTGGGCAAAGTCTCCAGAATATTCTATACTCTTCTTGTACATAAGAGATAGATGTAGAGAAGATTCTAGAATGGTAGAGAACCTTGTAAATAGCTAGAGAATTCTAGAAGCGAAATATGATCCGTAGGATCGAATGTATCTCCACCGTCCGTCGAGAGGTGGACTAGTATAAATAGCCAAGGCCTCACTTGGCCAAAGCACAAAAGTATTCTTGTACTCAAGCAATACAAGCATACATTCTCCCAAACTCTCTCTTGTGTTCTTCTCTTGGTTCTTTTGCTTCTAGCATCGCCCAGCCCGAGTGGAAGGCTGACTTAGCACGAGCAAGGGGCTCACTAGCTAAGTGCCGCACGGTTCGACGTAGCGAGAAAGTTCGGTCCGTGACAGGTGGTATCAGAGCTTGGTTACGAGGGGTCGTGCCAAGCAAGGAGCAACAATGGTAGGCAAGGATACTAGTGTGGGAGCATAGAGTTACCGAGGAGAATGTCGTTGCAGAACGTGGGCGAGATCCATTACCACCCATCGGTGGGAAGAAGGGTGGTCGTGGCCAAAGCAAGTCAAGAGACACAATCGTTTCCTTGGATGAACGAACGTGTGTCTTGGAGGAAACCATGGGCGATGTGAAAGACCGCTTGGGCTATGTCGAGCAAAACCTCCAAACCTTGGAGGATCATGTGTTGGAGGAGCTCGAGTCGCTCAAGAAGGCCGTGATGGGTCAAGATGAACTGCGCACTCGATTCATGGAGTTGTTCGAATCTTCAAGAACAACTCGACGTGGTTAAAGTTGGCGTGGAGGAGACGAGGCAAGAAACGGCCATGTGTAAGAGGGCCATTGCGGGTGGAGCCGTCGTCACTCATAGTCCAAGGGTGGACGCGCCAAAGCCGAAGGAATTTGGAGGCAAGCTGGATGCGAAGGAGCTAGACAACTTCATATGGCATGTGGAGCGCTACTTTGAAGGTGCTAGCATTACGGATGAAAAGGCTAAGGTAAGGACTGCCACCCTCTATCTCACCGATACGGCTACTCTATGGTGGCGTAGGAAGCACAATGATATTGAGAAAGGCTTGTGCACCATAGACACTTGGGATGTGTTCAAGAAGGAGATCAAGAGGCTGTTCTACCCCGAGAACGTTACTTATGAAGCGAGGAAGAAATTGAGGGAGTTGAAGCATAAGAGTAGCATCCATGATTACGTGAAGGAGTTCACTAATCTCATGCTCCACATTCCCAACATGACGGAAGAAGACCTTATCTTCAACTTCATTGACGGCCTCCAAAATTGGGCTAAGCAAGAACTTCAACACCGAGGCGTGAAGGACATTGACGAGGCCATAGCGGTGGCGGAGTCGTTAATGGAGTATGCAAGAGTGGGGGACTCCTCGAAGGGGAGGAATGCACAAGTGGCTTCAAAGGGTAACCACACCAAAGGTGGGGGAGACAAACCCAAGGCGTGGAACAAGGGGAATAATCAAGCCGGTACCAGCAAGTCCGAAGGCCATGGCAAGCTAGAGGAGAGGCGAGCCAAGAGTAAGCCCAAGGACGGATGTTTCTTCTGCGGAGGGCCGCATTGGGCAAGGGATTGCCCACGACAAGGCAAGCTAAATGCCTTGGTTGAGGAGGAACGAGGAGCCCGATAATGGAGCTATACATATGGGCTCGCTCCAAATCCTTAATGCCTTACATGCCAAAGCTGTGGCGAAGGTCCCGACGGGTGAAGGACAAGCTTCTACGGGCAAGGGGTTGCTCTACGTGGAGGCTAAGCTGAATGGGAAGCCCGCACAAGTGATGGTTGATACGGGGGCAACCCACAACTTCATCACAATGGAAGAGGCCAAGCGGTTAGGTCTCAAAGTGGTTGGCGGCGGAGGATGGCTAAAATCCGTAAACACCAACACAAAGCCTCTACAAGGTGCGGCACGACAAGTGGAGACGTGCCTTGGTTCGTGGAGGGGCTTAGTGGATTTCTCAGTGGCCCCGATGGATGACTTCATTGACTTCTTACGGCAAGTGAATGCCTTGGTGTCTCCTTACAGCAATGCGGTGCATATCATGGAGAAAGGAGCGTCGTGTGTGGTGCCTATGTCAGTGGGGACCTCAAGCGCCAATACTCTAGCCTCCATGCAGCTGTCGGTGATGCAAATCATGAAGGGAGTCAAGAAAGGAGAAGCAACCTACTTGGCGGCCCTAAAGATAGAAGACCGTGTGGGGGACTCAACCGAACCACTACCAAGGGAGATCGAGGAAGTCCTTGAGGCAAACAAGGACGTGATGTCGCCTGAGCTGCCGAAGCGGCTTCCACCTAGGAGGGAGGTGGATCATCAAATCGAGCTTGAGCCGGGGGCCAAGCCACCATCAATGGCACCCTATAGAATGGCACCGCCAGAGTTGGAAGAGTTGCGGAGACAACTGACCGAGCTAAGGGAGGCAGGGTATATCCAACCTTCCAAAGCACCGTACGGAGCGCCAATATTATTCCAAAAGAAGCACGATGGTTCGTTGCGGATATGTATCGACTATCGGGCTCTTAACAAGGTGACAGTGAAGAACAAGTATCCAATTCCATTGATCGCGGATCTTTTCGACCAACTTGGGAAGGCCAAGTTCTTCACCAAACTGGATTTAAGGTCGGGGTATTATCAAGTTCGCATAGCCGAAGGAGATGAACCCAAGACCACATGTGTCACAAGATATGGAGCGTTCGAGTTCTTGGTCATGCCGTTCGGCTTGACCAACGCCCCAACCACGTTTTGCACACTCATGAACAAGATATTCCATCCTTACCTTAATCGGTTCGTGGTGGTCTATCTCGATGACATTGTGGTATATAGCAACACATTGGAAGAGCACGTGGAGCATCTCAAGACGGTGTTCAAGGTGTTGCGAGAGAACGAGCTTTACGTCAAGCGGGAGAAGTGCTCATTCGCCAAGGAAGAGGTGCACTTCCTTGGTCACATCATCAAGGGCGGAACGCTTCGGATGGATAAAGAGAAGGTGAAGGCGATCAAGGAGTGGGAGGCGCCCACCAAGGTCTCCGAGCTACGGTTATTTCTTGGCCTGGCTAATTATTATCGGCGGTTTATCAAGGGCTACTCAGCCAAGGCAGCCCTGTTAACAGACCTACTCAAAAAGGGGAAAACGTGGGAGTGGTCCAAGAGGTGCCAAACTGCCTTCGAAGGGTTGAAGGAGGCAGTGACGGAAGAGCCAGTTCTAGCTCTTCCCGATCACACGAAGCTGTTCGAGCTACAAACGGATGCATCCGACTTTGCAATTGGAGGAGTATTGATGCAAGAGGGACATCCAATAGCGTTCGAGAGCCGCAAGTTAAATGACACTAAGCGGAGGTACACGCTGCAAGAGAAGGAGATGACCGCAGTGGTTCATTGCCTACGCACGTGGAGGCACTACCTGTTATGGAGTCGGTTCTTGATCAAGACCGACAATATAGCTACTAGCTACTTCCAATCTCAAAGGAAGTTGAGTCCGAAGCAAGCTAGGTGGCAAGATTTCTTGGCCGAGTTCGACTACGTGATGGAGTACAAACCGGGCAAGGCCAACTTGGTAGCGGATGCCTTAAGTCAGAAGGCGGAATTGGCGACTATGTCGGAGGCAAGGGGAGACATTCTAGAGGGAATCAAGGAGGGAATGGAGCATGATCCCTTAGCCATACAACTCCTCAAGCTTGCGGAGAATGGGAAAACCCAACAATTTTGGGTGGAAGACGGCCTTCTCTACACGAAGGGCCAACGGGTGTATGTTCCCAAGTGGAACAACTTGAGGAAGAAGATCATTCGAGAGTGTCATGACACTCCGTGGGCAGGACATTCAGGGCAATGACGGACATACGCCTTAGTGGAGGCGTCATACTACTGGCCCCAAATGAAGGACGAAGTGGAGGCGTACGTGAAGACTTGTCTTGTGTGCCAACAAGACAAGGTGGAGAACCAATTGCCAGCGGGATTACTCGAGCCTTTGCCTATCCCCGCACATCCGTGGGAGAGTGTAAGCATGGACTTCATTACATGCTTGCCAAAATCGGAGGGATGTGGCTCGATTATGGTTGTAGTGGACCGGTTTTCCAAGTACGCAACATTTGTAGCATCCCCACCTGACTGCACAGCGGAAGAAGCAGCTCGGTTATTTTTTAAGAACGCGGTGAAGTATTTGGGGCTACCGAAGGTTATAGTGAGCGACCGAGATCCAAGGTTTACGGGAAAGTTTTGGACGGAGTTGTTCAAACTCCTTGGCTCGAAGCTGCACTTCTCAACAAGCTTTCACCCTCAAACTGATAGACAGACGGAACGGGTGAACGCTCTACTTGAGTGTTACTTGCGGCACTTTGTTAGTGCTAACCAGACAGATTGGGCGAGACTTTTGGACGTGGCTCAGTTTTCGTACAATTTGATGAGGAGCGAGGCCACGAACCAAAGTCCTTTTGATATTGCCATAGGGCAACAACCGCTCACTCCCCTTGCATTGGCGGGTGACTACAAGGGGAGAAGCCCATTGGTAGCGCAAGTGGCAAGGTCATGGAACGAGCAAGCAGACGTGGCACGCTCTTACCTTGACAAAGCCAGGCGCAAGATGAAGAAGTGGGCGGACAAGAGGCGGCGGCCGAAAGAGTACAACCTTGGGGACATGGTGATGTTAAAGCTGCTTCCGCAACAGTTTAAGTCCTTCAGGAAAGTACACAAAGGGCTGATTCGAAAGTATGAAGGACCCTTTCCCATCGTGGCAAAAGTTGGGAAAGTATCCTATCGGTTGGAGTTGCCGCCAAAGTTAAAGATTCACCCGGTCTTCCATGTCAGTTTGCTAAAACCTCATTATGACGACAAGGAAGACCCAAGCCGTGGAGAAAGTCATAGGGCACCAACAGCAGTGGTGAAGTCCTATGACAAAGAGGCCGAGTACGTGCTTAGTGACAGGCTTGAACGAAGACGAGGAGTTCCACCAACGCGGCACTACTTGGTGAAGTGGAAGGGATTGCCAGAAAGAGAAGCTACATGGGAATCGGCAAATGATCTGTGGCAATTCCAGGACATCGTAGACCGAAACCGCGAGGAGGTTGCGACCAGGGCGTCGCGAGATTAGGTGGGGCAGAATGTCCCGCAATTTTGATTATGGAGGCTAACTCTAGAAGTAATGCCATGCAGACGCCTAATGGACGCTTACGAGGATGCTTACGAGACAATGACTGGGCAAAGTCTCCAAAATATTCTATGCTCTTCTTCTACATAAGAGATAGATGTAGAGAAGATTCTAGAATGGTAGAGAACCTTGTAAATAGCTAGAGAATTCTAGAAGCGAAATATGATCTGTAGGTTCGAATGTATCTCCACCGTCCGTCGAGAGGTGGACTAGTATAAATAGCCAAGGCCTCACTTGGCCAAAGCACAAAAGTATTCTTGTACTCAAGCAATACAAGCATACATTCTCCCAAACTCTCTCTTGTGTTCTTCTCTTGGTTATTTTACTTCTAGCATCGCCCAGCCCGAGTGAAAGGCTGACTTAGCACGAGCAATGGGCTCACTAGCAAAGTGCAGCACGGTTCGACGTAGCGAGAAAGTTCGGTCCGTGATAGATAACTCTGAAAAGACAGATTCCCTATCTTTTCTCAAGCCTCCGCAATTTCAAAATCTCCCTATGCATACTTTTTGTACATTAGGTGAAGCATGTTCTAATTGGTTACACCAGATGACATTGATGAGGTGGAAAAAAACTCTTCCTTAAACCTCTCTAGTATGACAATCGCCATGTTTGTTACAAGTTATCTCTGCAAAAAACCAATACCATTATCTCGTGATTTCCTTCACAAGGAGCACATGATGCTCCACAGACCACTTTTTCAGAACTTCATAGGTTGAACGCAACGCATATCGCAATCATTGTGCTCCAGATACCCATATTCTGGTTCAGATCTAAAGGAATCCAACAATGGGTACTTTGCAGAAACGTAACATCCAAATTCTGTAAACCACTCGGAGTCAAAGGTTGCATGCCAGCTTGCTTTTGTTTTTAACTAATGTTACAACATTGGTTCCATATTGGATGAAATGTTCGATTCAAAAATAAAAAATTTAGGTGCAACATCAAACATACAACATGAAATATGTAGCAATATTCATGGTACATACAAGATGGATAGACTCGGCATAGATAAGCGCCCATAGGGGACTTCTAAGGGATGAGAACGAATATATGCTTTGTTTTCAAGGGGCTTGGGTCCTCCTCGCATATGAGAGGACCATCACAAAGTCCTTAGCTGAGGATCCAACGGATGTAGTAACTCTTTTTGGTTTTGATGCTTTTCTTGACCACAAGTCTACCAAGTTCTGTACCTGCGATGTTGGAAGCAGTGGTTGACCTTGACATGTTATTTCTACCTGCAAGTGAAAAGTTACAAGTGAATTAAGCATCTGGACAGCGATTTTTGACGTAGTAAAACCTACATTTAAAAAACACATACAGATGAGAAAACAATCAATTTTCTTTCTTTTATGGGATTTAGTATGCTGATCTTGGATGGTAATGCACAGGTGTCAGATTCAGCAAGAAAGTATTATGTATCCTTCCCACCTGAAAAAGGGTTCTAGGCTGGGAGCACTGCCGATGCTTGCGTTGGAGGCAAGAACCATATGCATGATGCTTCAAACATAATAATATAAAAGTTGACCCTGTAGAACCTTACATGGGGCATAGCATGGATTGCTTACTCCACTTGACGTTCGTATTGCACTGAAATCTGGGTTTGTTTTGATTTAATAGAAGTTTAGAATAATTAGGGTTTGTTGCTTTTCAAATACAATTAATAATGTAGGCTCCTACGTTTTGTATGTCATATATAACCCTTATTATCCACTATTATGTAGTTAATGCGATTAATAAGTATTATTTTGTTCATTTTGAGTGAGTAATTCACCTTCAATCGAATGTTGGGCTTCGACGAGTTTGCTTGGTCCTTGATCAGTGGTGTACATCTAATCCAGCCCTCTGATCGAAAATTCTCGGGGTCTTGCCTGCAGCAATTATTGTCTCACAGTATAACCCAGGATTCACTTTTTCTTTGATCCAGATGTTATCCACCATAAGCAATAGGGTTCATTGCTCACGTTGTGGGCCAACTTCCAACATCAGATTGTTTCATACGTACCAACCCACAATTGATCAGCCCGTCAAAACATCAAACAGGCTAGCCATCCTCAACACTATCAGCCATCAAAATCCCAGCAAAGAATCCTCATTATCAGTGCCAAACGGCTGACTCCAAGATCACTGTGCATCAGCAACGTCACCATATATGTTGTACTATCATCACCGTAAGTCAACACCAGAACCACTGTGATATTATTTAACACGACGAATATAGTTAGCCACCAGAGTGGGCATCACACCTTGATGCAAACAAGGGCAATGGGAGAGGTCAACCTGGAAAACTAGCTATCCAAGTAGAGAATTTTATGCCCTTGTAAGCCCTAAAATATGCTCGTGCCTAGCCGATGGGGGACTGCATTATTAGCCTGTGTTTCAAAGCCCTGCGTCTCTGCAAGGGGCTACCGACCCCTCAGGCATGTAGATGCTAGTTGCGGGATTCTCAATTCTAGTCACGCTCCAACCCCGGAACTTCACTCCCTAGTCCCACACCCGCTCCCACCCCAAATCCCAGTACAGTAGTGACGCTTCTGCTCCGGAACCTCACACCCGCTCCCACTCTCATACGCAACTAAGAAGTTGATTGGCTACTGTTGGGACACAACACCAGAACCCCCCCCCCTGCTCTCACCCATGCTCCATGCAACAAAGACGTTGATAGGCCACTGTTGGGACACAACATTGTGGACGATGTAGAACTTATGTGGCTGAACTCAACCTAAATAGCTAACTACCCATGTGACGTAACCCATGCCCTTATAAGCCCCAGGATGTCCCCATGCCTAACCGATGTGGGATGCCTCACATCCACAACTAAAGAACTTGCATGCAGGAAACCTTGCATCAAGCCACCAATGCGTAATGAAGAGGCACTCATATCTGATGAAGGTGTTGAACATATCAGGTCCAGAATGTTGAGCTCATTGACTTTTATGCTAAGAAGCACGGGTACGGGAGCGGGTGCAGATACGACACGGGTGCGGATACGTGGATACGGCATTTTTGAAAATTTTAGGATACGGGTGCGGCGGGGATACGGCAAATATTATATATATATATATATATATATATATATATATATATATATATATATATATATATATATATATATATATATACCTTTCAACAGTAGTACAATACCATCAAATACATAATAACCACCAAATACATCATATTCATAACAAAAGTAGCAACATAGCATCAAAGTTCAAACTATCAAACAAACAAAGTACTCCATCAAGTATCTAAGGGTTCCATGACCACAAAAACACAAAAAATACAGTCACAGCAAAATAAAAAAATAAAAAAAAATTTGATGTGAGAAGTGAGACTATAATTACACAAAAACACCTAACATTCCACATCGTCCAAGTCTCTGCAGAAACAAAAAAAAAATTGAAGACATAGGAAGACAGAGGAAGTCAGACACATACCTTCGAAGCAAAGCTGCCGGAGGTGAGTAGGGTGGTCGCGAGTGGTCGCCGGAGGTCCCCGATGGTTTTTGGTGGTCGCGGCTGTTCGGTGGTGTTGTGGGTGGTCGCGGCTGTTCGGTGGTGTCGTGGGCGGTCGCGATTGTTCAATGGGTGTCGCGGGAGGTTGCTGGTGTCGAGGGAGGTCGCCGGTGTGTCGAGGGAGGTCGTGGCAGCTGCGTTCTCTCTTTCTCTCTATCAGCTGAACTCGTGTGCCCTAATTTGGTTAGTATCATTCATTTTATGTTTTCACCCCCAAAAAATTAAGTTTTATCTTTCAACCCCCGAAATATGTTCTGGCAATTATGTTTCAACCCCCGAAGTGTCAGATCCGCACCCGAGCCGTATCCGAGCTGCACCCGAATTTCTGTAAATAAAAAAATAAATGGAAATTAACGGGTGCGCACCAGACACGCACCCGAGGCGCACCCGTGTCCGATGCGCACCCGACCCCAATACTCCTTCCCTTTTGAAGCACCCATGCTTCATAGCTTTTATGGCACTTCAAGTTGGGAAAATCGAAGTCACGTTCATGGTTCCACATTCTTGCTTATCTCAAAACTGAGGACAAAATTTTGGTTGGATGGTAAAGAGAATGATACAGACCATGCTAGCAGAAAATCTAGAAGTACAATAAACATACATCGATTAAATACCAATTTTTCCATTGACTTTCTTAATAAATTCCATGTGAATCACTGCATTTGTAGCATTAATGCTATTTTCGTTAGGATTCGAGAATAGTTTTCCATCATATAGATGTTTGGCTTGGAATAGTCTAATCAGCACTGCAATTTGCTTCTGTAAATTAAGGTGCTGCACGAAGGTTAGCCACATGGCAATAACTGCTGGGTAAATGGAGGCCATAAAAGGCAATGTGAGGTGGCTTCAACGCTATTAACAATTTATAAATTTATTGTGAATTTTAAAACCTCAAATCTAATCTGACATTCTCGTTTGCCTTTGTGGTTTATGTCTTGCATATTCGATCGAATACATTTAACTTTAACCTCAAACCTTAACAATATAAATCTTACACGACAATGATACAAAAAGACATAAAAGAAGGACAACGTGCTTGATCAGGGTCTTATCAATGTTCTTTTCAACCTTTACAAATGAAACCAAAGGGTAACATTGGCTAAACACATATTAAACCAAGATGGCATATTAAAAGGGACTCCATTGACGATCACAGTGTTGAACATTTTATTCATGAGAAGGAAAAAGGTGAATTCACTGACCTCAGTTTCACTTGTAAGATCCAGTTTCCTTACGAGGTACTTCTGGATAAATGACACAGGCAAATTACCATCTCTGGGAGAATGGGGAAATACACAAGTCAACACAAACTAAAATAGTAGCTGCTGCAAGTAGACATGCCAAGAAAAATCCAAT
The DNA here is from genome assembly GCA_033070095.1 of Escallonia herrerae. Lineage (NCBI taxonomy): Eukaryota > Viridiplantae > Streptophyta > Magnoliopsida > Escalloniales > Escalloniaceae > Escallonia > Escallonia herrerae. Next base: position 315,882 of record JAVXUP010000597.1, read on the forward strand.
TACCAACCTTACAAACAGATCTCATCAGATACCAGACCAACCCAAATCAAATATATGACAAAACAACAGTTATTTGCATTATGAAGAAACTATGGCAATATAGCCGAAACTTTGGCATACCAGCACGCAGCACCACATACTAATGTTATGCATTTACTCTTGGCAATTGAACCACCAGGGCACCTAACAGTATTTTTCTATAAGTTGCTTTGCTCAAAGGAGGTCCTACCACCCCAACCAATGATAAAAACAATTGAGTTCTTTCATGAAGCGTGTAGTCGAGTTTTCTATCCGGCAATGTGAAATACAGGGATCTGTGGCCAGTAACATATAAACAACTCCAATCTCCTCCTCCTTCCCTTTCTCGCTATCCTGATTTTTCTTTTGGGTTATCGGGCTGAGTTGTATGGATTTGGTCAACTTGTCTGGTTCTCTTCGTTTCATGTCTTGCTTGCATCCTGAGTTAGTACGTAGTACATGCGTTCATATCAACTAAAAATAATCCGTCTCCAAAGGAAAAAAGATAAACTAGCAAACAAATGAGTATTGCTGAAGGTTTTTATACTTTTAGTCCACAACTAAATCATAGCATGTAGAAGAGTGTTCTCAATCTTGGATCAGTGTTGGATTAAAACCAACTATGCTGCTTCCGGAAAATGTGCCAAGCCTGTAACAAGATATAAATGCACAAGACTAAAGATGGCTGTCTTTTAGCAAACAGAAAAAGTTTTCCATTTGTGTTTTTTGACACATTCATTAATCAGCCACTTCAAACTGCTTTTACCACATTACACCTGTGCCTGTTTGATGCTTACAATCTCTGCTGCATTGCACAAGTCAAAAACAGTTTACACGAGCTTAGATAGTTCAACATAACATCCCAAATAGCTGTGTATCAGGTACCCAAAATACTTCTTTTGGAAGATATATGAGTTGATAAATACTTGCCAGTAGATATATGCAGCAACATAAAAATCACAAACACAATGTTACAAGTAGAAGCAGAGAAACTAACTTTATCCTCAAGTAGCAAGCAGATATCTGTGGCAAAGGAACATCTCCACCCCTGAAACCATTAACCAGAAGGTAAAGTGGTAAGCAATGGAAATTACAAATTCCGTCCAAGATCACTTAAGAAGTATTATCTTACTGATCTGCCGAGGCAACCAAAGAGAACCAAACTGGACAGCATCTTCTCCTTCGTTTAGCCGTTATTGCATCAAGCAATGCTTGCGGTGAAGCTGTCAACTCCTCACTTGGCCTTTTTCTTTCATTTACACGCAAACCTTTATGTTTAAATGATACTGGGAGCATGGTTGATGAATTCTCATCATCCTCATCTTTTGGTACGTGTTCATGCTCCTTAACATTGGGTTTGAGCAATAGTATATCGCAGTCAGCAGCACTAGCTGGCTCCGATTTGCCTGAATAAGAGCTTTGCGAATTCAGTTTAGATGTCTTGCTCCTGTTTGCAGCTTCAACTAGAAAATTCAAGGGCTTCCAAAGATCAACATTGCCTTCCCGAGGTTCAATGTCTTTACCCGAGTCACTTCTAGATATCTGATGATGAAAAGGTTCAGTTGACGAAAAACTCTACAAGCATAGAGAAGGAAAGAAGTTACTAGAGTAAAATAAACCTCTTAGTGTCCATTGCGACAACCATGCTTAAATTAGCCATAAAAGCACAAAAATTCCCTCCTTTACCTGTCTTTTACTTAGGAGGAATCTATTTAGTTTCTCAGAGGAGCGCGAGCTCTCTGGGCAATCCTCAGTAGAATCTCCCTCTTTCTTGTCCAGTTCCTCAACCCCACAACTTGATCCTCTTAAAGTGGTAGGCTTTCTTACAGCACTTTTCGTTCTCCTTCCAGTCATTCCAGCCTGTGTCGATACTTTGGGAGTACTGACCACCAATGATGATAGCGACCTTTCCTTCCTCTTAAATGGCAGTGCATTTGAAGGTGTAAATTCGGCGGTCTTGAAAATTTTTCTTCTAGAAGGGAAAACTTTAGAAATGATATCTTGCAAATTGTGGTCAGGCCTGCATATTTGAATGGGCACAATATTTAAGTGAGTCCACCAGATAACAGATCCAACTATGTTGAGCTGTAACAAGGTGTCCATAACTCAGAGCCAACTTTTAATAAGATTATAGCAAAGCAAGACTTCTCACCTTTTGTTAAAAATTAAGGTAAATTATTGAACAACTATAATTGGTTTATATAAAATCTAGACAGAAGTATTTTACCATAATCCTCTCACACTTAATCTATCAAGAATATTCTAGCACCGCCCCTCAAATTCATGGTAATTTTCCTAACATTTCCAATGAGTTTGATTACCAAATCATTCCCAAACAAAACATAACCAGGAGCCCTCGAAAAGAACCCCTCCATAGGAAGGTCACCATCCCTTCACTACAAAACCAATCCAAATGCTTTTGAAAGAACTCAACGCCGTAAAAAGGCCACAAACATAGAGGGAACTCCACATGCAAGTTCCGTCGAAAGGTCAAACTCAAAGGACCCCACCCCAATGCAAGCGCCATCGAAGAGTCACCAACATAAATGACCACATGTGCAAGTGCCATCAAACAGTCACAACACAAAGGACCCCAACGTGCAAGCGCCGTCAAAAAGTCATCAAAACAAAGGACCCCACCTACAACAGTTCTAAATAAGCAAACGCCGTGAAAGGTCAATAAGACAAATGACCCATGCACAAAGTCTTGCAAAAGTCAAACAATCACCCTCAACTGACCCACAGCACCAAAGGATCCCACCACCACAAGAAAATATGTATTTTGCGACGGAGTTTTAGCGACGGAAGGTATTCCGTCGCTAAACATGTCTTTAAGCAACGGAATATACCGTCGTTAAAACTCCGTTGCAAAATACTATTACCGACGGAAGACACCGTCGGTAAAAATATTTTGCAACGGAGTTTTAACGGCGGACTTTTAGCGACGGAATTACCGTCGCTAAATATTTTTTATAAAATTAGTAATTTTGAGTTTTTTTTTTAAATTATTTAAACGACGGAATAAAACCGTCGCTAAAAATTCTGTCGCAAAAGTCTTTATAATAAGACATTCACCGACGGAGTTTTAGCGACGGACTTATTCCGTCGCTAAAGATCCTCCATTTAAATTCAGATCTGGTTTCTTTCTCTCTCCCCGTTCTCTCTCTGAAATTCTGCTCCCACCCACCGCCGTTCTCACCTCCGGCGACCCTTCTCTACGGCGACCAAGCTCCGGCGACACTCCCGTCCACCACCCGACGCCGCGCCACCAAGCCTTGCACTCCGGTCGTGCCACAAAGCCTCCACTGTCACCGCGTAAGGAAACCACCACTGCCGCCGCACCACCAACGCCGGCGCCGTCGTACCACCAACGCCGGCGCCGTCGTACCCACCTCGAGATTTGTATGTCAATTGCCCTAAATTATCTGAATTTTTTGTTAATTTGTCTTCAATTTAGGTTACATGCCCTAAATTATCTGAATTATTTAGATTTGTATGTCAATTTAGGTTCAATTTTTTGTTAATTTGTCAATAGAGCCCCCTAATTGAACCCTAAATTGAAGTAATTGAATCCTAAATTGAATGTCCTAATTGAATCGAACCCTAAATTAAACTAATTGAACCCCTAATTAAACCCTAAATTGATTGCCCCAATCTAACCGAACCCTAATTGAACTCTAAATTGATTGCCTCAAATCAACCGAACCCTAAATTAAATCAATAGAACCCCCTAATTGAACCCTAAATTGAAGTAATTGAACCCTAAATTGAATGCCCTAATTGAATCGAACCCTAATTTGAACTAATTGAACCCCTAATTAAACCCTAAATTGATTGCCCCAATCTAACCGAACCCTAATTGAACCCTAAATTGAATGCCCTAATCCAACCGAACCCTAAATTGAACTAATTGAACCCTAAATTGAATGCCTCAAATCAACTGAACCCTAAATTGAATCAATAGAACCCCCTAATTGAACCCTAAATTGAAGTAATTGAACCCTAAATTGAATGCCCTAATTGAATCGAACCCTAATTTGAACTAATTGAACCCCTAATTAAACCCTAAATTGATTGCCCCAATCTAACCGAACCCTAATTGAACCCTAAATTGAATGCCCTAATCCAACCGAACCCTAAATTGAACTAATTGAACCCTAAATTGAATGCCTCAAATCAACTGAACCCTAAATTGAATCAATAGAACCCCCTAATTGAACCCTAAATTGAAGTAATTGAACCCTAAATTGAATGCCCTAATTGAATCGAACCCTAATTTGAACTAATTGAACCCCTAATTAAACCCTAAATTGATTGCCCCAATCTAACCGAACCCTAATTGAACCCTAAATTGAATGCCCTAATCCAACCGAACCCTAAATTGAACTAATTGAACCCTAAATTGAATGCCTCAAATCAACTGAACCCTAAATTGAATCAATAGAACCCCCTAATTGAACCCTAAATTGAAGTAATTGAACCCTAAATTGAACCCTAAATTGAATGCCCTAATTGAATCGAACCCTAATTTGAATTAATTGAACCCCTAATTAAACCCTAAATTGATTGCCCCAATCTAACCGAACCCTAATTGAACCCTAAATTGAATGCCCTAATCCAACCGAACCCTAAATTGAACTAATTGAACCCTAAATTGAATGTCTCAAATCAACTGAACCCTAAATTGAATCAATAGAACCCCCTAATTGAACCCTAAATTGAAGTAATTGAACCCTAAATTGAATGCCCTAATACAATCGAATCCTAAATTGAAATAATTCAAGCGCATCGGATATGTGAATTTTGAACATTTTTTTTCCATTTGAACATTGATCATTTGTTTGATAATTTTAGGTTGTTAATTGTGCGTTTTAGAATTGTGATTATTGATCGATGATTTTAGGTTATTAGCTGTACATTTGAAGTAATTGCGATTATTAATTGATGATTTTAGATTGTTAATTGTGCATTGAGCATTTGAGATATTGAGATTATTGACGGAGGATTGGACCCAATTGGATTGAATGTGTGGTTTTTGTTAATTTTTATTGCATTGAGCATTTGAGAATTGAGAATTGAGGTTGTTGACGGAGGATGGGACCCAATTGGATTGAGATACCTGTTAGTTAGCGCAGACACGGACAGCACGTCTGATCGACGGTGTCCGACATTTAAAAAACAAATTAACGTATGCCGATGTGTCTGGAGGTGCGTGTCGGTGGGCGTCGGACACGTGTCCGGAGGCTTCGGACACGTGTCCAAAGGCGTCGGACACGTGTCGGTATGTGTCGGACACGTGTCCGGAGGTGTCAGACACGTATCGGACACCATATCGACACCCTATATGAGGTGTCGGAATTGAGATTGTTGACGAAGGATGGGACCCAATTGGATTGAGATACCTGTTAGTTAGCGCAGACACGGACAGCACGTCTGATCGACGGTGTCCGACATTTAAAAAACAAATTAACGTATGCCGATGTGTCTGGAGGTGCGTGTCGGTGGGCGTCGGACACGTGTCCGGAGGCTTCGTGGACGTGTCCAAAGGCGTCGGACACGTGTCGGTATGTGTCGGACACGTGTCCGAAGGTGTCAGACACGCGGCACAATTAAGCCTAATTAGCCCTAACATAACCCAATTAAGCCTAATTAGCCCTAATTAGGACTAATCAGCACTACTCGGCACAATTAAACCCTAATTAGGACTACATAACTCTAATTAGCCATAATCAACCCTAGTCAGCTATAATTATCCGAAACTATCCCTCATTAACCTTAATTAGCCCTAACATAACCCAATTAAGCCCAATTAGCCCTAATTAGGACTAATCATCACTACTCGGCACAATTAAACCCTAATTAGGACTAAATAACCCTAATTAGTCCTAATCAACCCTAATCAGCTATAATTAATAATCGTAATTAACCCTAATAACCCAGTTAGCCCTAATTAGCCCTTGTACATCCCATAATTACTCCATGTTGCCCAGAGATGGTTCAATTACTCGTTGTTTACAAACCCTGCCTTCTTTATATTAATTGTTGTTTTGAGAAGTCCATTGGCAACGAGATGGTTCAACTCGTTGCCAACGAGTTCTATTTAATGTGGAATTGGTAACATATGCAACGATCATTCTGTAGTTTTGATATTTCGGAAAGATTCTTGCATATCTTATCAATTTCTGAACACGTGCATGCATAGAAACCCTTAGTTCCCGTTCAAAGGTACTCATTACAAGGTAATGCCTTGTAATGAGCCTTTGGATGTCCAGTTTGGACAGTTTGGAAAAGCTAATTGTTTATAAAACAGTATTTTGACTCATGCTTTATGTTCTATGTCGTGGTATACAACTATCAAGTCCAAGAAATTGCCCGTGACATATGACAGTGAGCTAGACTCCTTTCAAGCCAACCAACCACGTGTCTTGTTCCCTGTTGAGGTCAACAACGAGGAGGACGATCTTCCTCTTCCAACAACACTTCTTGTGGGAGAAGAAGTCGTAGATGATGACGCGGAAGATGTTGAAAGTGTTGGAGATGATGTGACCGAGTCTACTGATGAAGAGGATGAATTAGAAGATGAAGAGGACGACGAGTCCCACGAAGAAGAGGGCGACGAGGAAAGTGATGAAGATGATTCGCAAACTGAAAATGATTGACTTGTAATGTTGTAACATCACGGGAAAAATGTAGTAACATTTTAGAACTTGGTGTTTATTGATGTGTTTTTGCACATCCGTTCATATATATATATATATATATATATATATATATATATATATATATATATATAGTGCCGATGATGATGTATGCCTAAATTATTGTTTTTCACGTGTTAATGTCTTTGTATATAATCTATATGAAGTCAGATATGGATAGGATACGGGCTATTCGTGGCCGGGCTGGACGCCGAGCTGCTTCCTCCCCGGTTAGTCCCACCTCGTCATTGCCTACTGATGACGAGGCACAGAGTGATCGCGGACAGCCATCGGGGGCCCAGCCCCAGCCTTCGCCGTCGCCCCAGCCCCAGCCGTCGCCCCAGCCCCAGCTCGAGCCGTCGCCCCAGCCCGACGCAGATTCATCCCACACGCGCGTGCATTCTCCATCTTCCGTGGGTTCTACCTCAGGTATAGTTGATAACGGTGTTTCGTACATTTTCGCTAGCCTTATATTTGAACTGTATTAATGTCTGTGTTTTGTAGGATCTCGACGAGGCCGTGGTCCGACACGCGGGGTACGCATCGACCCCCAGCATAAACAGAGAGTTACGCTCACGCAGGAGGGCCTGTAAGTACTAAAAATATCACCCCATGCCTTATGTTTAAAATTTTGGGGTGTTAATTTATATTTGAACTGTATTAATTAATTTAATTACTTCTTTGGCAGGATCCTGGAGAATATTGCGAGGACGAAGATCGGCGTTCTTGTGAAGGGCCGATTCTTCGAGCCACGCCTGTACTGGAAGGACTGGGATGCCGCTGCGAGGGAGGCCCTATGGGAGGAGTGGCTGGTACGGTGAAGTATTTTTTTCAGCGTTAGTAAATGTTAAATTACAGTTTGTTTTATGTTGTTAATTTGTGTTATTGAATGCCTTACAGGAGGGGTTCACGTTTGACACGCCTCAGCAGCAGGTACTGGGGCAGCAGGCTTTCTTTGCCTACATCGGCAAGAATTACCGCCGATGGCTCCACGATGCACGGGACCGGGCGAAGAAGGCGCTGCCCGCGGGTGCCCCGATGACGGACATGGCGAGATATCCCCCACATTGGATATCTCACCGTGTATGGGGGGAGATGATAGATCGGTGGGCTACGGATCCAGGTTGGGACGCCAAGAGTAAGAGCGGGACTGAGAACAGACAGAACAAAGATCCGACGCACACGGGGGGGTCGGTGCCACACGACATCGTCCGACACAAGAACGCGGTCGAGCACCCGGATCTGGAGGACGATGAGGTCGTAGCTCTGACGTATAATCAGACGCACGTGCGGAAGAAGGACAAGGACGAGACGCACCGGGCGGGCGACTATATTTCAGATATTGCCCGGCGGATCGATGTGAGTCAATTTATTTAAGTTAATGTTTTTTCTTTCTATCCTCAATGTCTGTTTCGTTAATTAATGCCCTAACATATCGTTAAACCACTATTTTTGCAGGCCTCGTATGAACAGCTAAGGGGGTCCGAGCAGCAGTCCGGACAGCCATCAGCGTCCACTAGTACGGCTGCGAGTACTGGGGGGTTGAAGCGATGGCTGGATACGCCGGAGGTCGTGAATCGGCCGAAAGGCCGCATACGCGGCCTGCCTAGCACGACTGCTCGTGCCGTGATAGGAGCGTCCTCACCCCCTGCTGCCCCTCCACAGACACCGGCTCCTCGGCCTCAGTTGGACGACGAGGAGATCCAGCGCATTGCTACAGTGGTGTGCCGGATGATCAGGGAGCAGGGCACTGCTGGACAGGCCGCCCCGGCCCCGGATCAGCAGGATCCAGATCCGGGACTCGGGAACCCCTGATGAGCCCCTTCCCGTGCCCGTTCCTAGCTTCCCCCCCCCCCCGTGCCCGCCTTGTACTCTTCTCCCCTCTCCTAACCGGCTATATCCGGTTCCCGGCTTGTACATATATGAATTTTTTTTATAATTGATTATATATATTTCTTTCTGTATTGATTATTGCGCGTTGTTGTTGAGATTTGAAAATTGTATTACAGGTTTGGGTAATTGAAAAATAAAAAAAAAATTCAAAAAAAAAATTGACTTTTGGCGACGGATTAATTCCGTCGCTAAAGTATTCCTACAATCACTTATTTAGCGACGGAATATTCCGTCGCTAAATAAGTTTTTTAGCGACGGAATATTCCGTCTCAAAAATATAAATCCGTCGCTAAAGAATATAATTCGCGACGGAATATCCGTCGCTAATTAAAATAAATCCGTCGGTAAAAATGACATATTTAGCGACGGATTTAAAAATTCCGTCGCTAAACTATTAGTGACGGGCTTTTATACGAGGGATATTTAGCGACGGTGAATCCGTCGCTAATTCTTTTAGAGACGGATTTTTGGCTTTTAGCGACGGATTACCCCGTCGCTAAAACCCTGTTTTCTTGTAGTGCACATGTTCCCTTCTCAAGAACCAAACAATAACCACTACCTCAACCAGGAACAAATCCACCAACCAATGAGATTACGGGTGCACATCCCGATAATTCCTCAACTTGAAAGAGTGTACAACTTGAACCAAAAAAAAAAGTATTGAACCAGCCAGCAGAGCAGCCCATGGTTCTCCCCCTCAAATTGAAAGTTTTCAACTTCAAATACAAATCAAAATTCATCCGAACACAAACATCAACCTTCTCTTCTGCAACCGAGCAAAAAATTCAACCAAACCAACACACTAACCAGAAGGAAACAAAAAAATAAAAGCTGAGCTCATATTTGATAAGCCCACAGAATGGCTCTGATCTTGATATTTAATGTACTGCGATAAATATGATTATATTAGACCCTAAGAAAAGAAGAGCAATAAGTTGAGTTTCATTTGGTACCTAATTTAGGTATGAAATTTTGTCCCTCTTGGGGTCCAACAGTTATAGAGCAAGTAAAGAAACTTCAAGTTCCAAATGAGCGGATAATTTATTCAAAAAAAAAAAGGAGCTAATAAACTCGAAATGTTCTTCTAGAGAGGATGGTCTTACATATTCATCTGAACGAATGGAAGGAACTCATGCAAGACAAGTTGCCAGCGTTGATTACAGGGTCATATATATTGAAATACGGAGCGACCAACAGCAGTAGCAACAGTAGTAGGAGCTCCATCCCTATGCTTCTATGGGTCAACGCCCTATCTTGCCTAACACACTTTTAGAACTTCACTAATTCCCTAAGAAAGTAATTATTGCGAGATTATCACCTTCCATTATAGATATACATCCCAAACCCTAAAAGCACAAGGACTAAACTAGCCACGCCACTAATTACACCACTATATTCTCCAAAAGCACCCCGCTATAAACAAAAAGATAATAAGGAAATTTGGTGGTGCCTTAGATCAACATTTGCCACGTCAAAAAGTAAAGTGCCAAATGAAATGGAAAAAACATATATTTTCTTATGCGGCTTGACAAGTTTCCTGAAAAGAAGGTATAATCTATACTACTATCTAACACATCAAGCCAAGGCATACAACAGATATAGTATGCAATCGAATTTACCCAAGCCCAGAGGCTAGCACGAACCTCTTTCCTGTCCAATAGTAATCACCTTTCTTTTGGTACAAGGCACAAACGTAGCTGATTTAAGCAGAGAAAAATAAATTTAAGTAAAGATCTGGACGATAACAGCTACAAGCATTTAACCTAACAAGGAAAAACCCTCTTATCACCCAAGAAGCTAGCCAGGGAGGAAAGGGAAAGTGGTACGAGTTTTCAACCCTTTTTTAAACTTATAAACGGTAAAAATGCCGACAGCAGGAGTGGCAAAATCCAAATACAACGGATGCACAATTAGATATGAAAGAGCAGCTAGAAGCTGTCCGGAAGACCTAAGAAGCCATCATTGCAAACAGAAAACTCATCCTCAGCCCAGCAAAAATAAAAGACAAAAAGGACTTGAGCTTGAAGAAAGGCATCTCCACCCCCTCACACTAGGACGCACAGACGCGGGGGTGGACACAGAGAGGACACGAGTGGGGGTACGTGGTTTCACCATTTTTTCAGAACAATAGGATGCGAGTACGGTGGGAATGCGGTGAATAGTTTTGTGTTTTGAATAAACTCACATACATCTTCATAGAATTATAAGTGTTCTGATTTATGGGGTTGTTTCGGATATACTATATTTGAATTACTTCAGATATTAAGCTTGTAAGGTTTACTTGAAAATATTGTAACTGTTAGGGCTATGCTTAATGTATTATTGGATACACAAAAGAAAAGGCCAGCTGTAGATAACCCACGTGAAAGAGGTCAAATTACAAAAAACCGATGACAATGTTGTTTTACGAGACCACCAGAAGCAGCATCGTGAAGCCCGAGAGGTATCTCCAATTATTCCTTTTTCATTCTTCTCCTTCTTCTTTGTTTCATAGATTCTTCTTTTTTTAGATACCATTAGTTCCCAATCTGTTGATTTTACTGCTGACACATCTTTTGGTTGCCAATCACTGCTACTGCCTCCAGCTGACACATAGTAATGAAAGAGTATCTCCAGAAACCCCTAGGTTCTTCTGTCAGTTGTTTTCAGTAATAACCAAAAGCAGTAACAATCAGATTAGGACACCCGAGGGCCGAGATACTCTTTCATTACTATACTTCAACCCCTCAATGCATGTCCACACTGTGTCCAAGCCGCACCCGAATTTCAGAAAATTAATTAGAAAGATGCACGGGACACACACCCAACCTTACCCAAGCAGCACCGACAACTCATCTGCTCACAGTGCCAGTACTGTGGACCAAATGAAGCACGCGTGCTTGATGCCTCTCATGTTCTGTTCCCTCCAAGTGCACCAGAATAAACAAAGAGGACCTATGATGCAGGAGCATCGTTCCTGTTGGGCGAGGATCAGCCCTTCGAGGTGGTAGAACCATGAAGTATGCCCCACGAGGTAGAACCCGGGTGACCTGCAATGTGGGAAGTCGACACATGGGGTAGGTCCAGGGAGCTCGAACGAGATACAAATCCTGGCCTTGAAAAGGATTAGTTGCAACCTTCCTAATAGCTTAAGCTTTTGGCAGAGTTGGTTGCGCTGTCCTTCATCAAACCAAGCCCTACAGACTCCCGCCATTGTTTCTCCTCTTCAACCATGACCAACTCTGACAACGCTCCACAACGTTGCGAGGCACCACCAAGAGTAAGCCCCAAAAGGCCTAGCACCATATCCCATTCTCCTTGGCAACACGACTGTGGCTGAGGAGGTGATTCACCTTCGGCATCTTTTTTGCATATGAAACATCAACTGACATACACTCTCTGCACGGCTTACGAGGACCCAAATTTTCTTCGAAGGAAAGGCAGCTATAACCTGTGGCTTCAAATGGATTGTTGTAGGATCGAATTGTGAATACGCCCTCTGAATCGCCTATCTTCTGCTCCCATGAAAGATGCGACAAGTATAACAGCCAATGGAGTTGGTGACCAAGTCTAGATCCAGTCTTGGAGTTTCTGCTAAATGTAGGATTCCAAGAATTACCAGTTGTTTCAAAGGATAACACCCCAGTAAAAGTAAGCTCTGGTTCACAAGCAATGCGGGAACAGAGTGCACAGAACTTCCTGCCCATACCACAAGTCGAACCAAATCTTACCTTTGCACTATTACCTACCTCAAGACGAATAAACCTCCAAAGCTTCCCCACTCCTCCTACAACTTCGCACCAATAAGCTAGAGCCATAAGGCCTGCAAAGCTGATCATGCAAGACCTAAAACCCCTGACTCTCTACCAATTTTCCCACCACGAATCTCCTTCATAGAGAGTCGGCTGCGTCATGTATCTCGAAGCCACTGCTCTGCAATACAGCAATTAGGCAGTTTCAAGTCTTTCATCCCAAGGCCCCCATTCTGCTTCGAGAGAACACAACACTTCCTTTTTATCAGATGATATTTCGTGATGAAGCACCTCCCACCGGAACCTTTTTTCCACATCTCTTAGCCACCAAAACTGGCACCGCTAACAGGGACATAAGGCAAGTCGAGAGACTCAACAGAGTGCTTTTAATGAGCATCACTCTACCTTCCTTACGAAGGTATTGCATCGTCCATCAGGCCCACCAATTATGAAAGCGTCCAATCAGGGGATTCCAGCAAGTTTGTCCTTGAAAGTCACTCCCAAGGGAAGGCTCAGATGGGTGAACAGAAAGCTTCCAACTCTACAACCAAAAGTCCTTTACAAGGCAGATATATTAGGATCACCAACAGGAACCAACTCACTCTACGCTAAATTACATTAAACCCAAAGCAAGCTTGATATATACGAGCAGCGATCGAATATACCTCGGTCGGTTAATTTCAGCAGACCTCAACTATTTTGATACCCTTCACGTAGTTTATTTCAATGACTTTAACAAGGAATAATATCGCTGCCTATATGCACCCCTGGGATAGGAACCACGAAAAGATGGCACTATAAACCCTAGGTCTCCAAGCATAAGGAGGACAGAGCTTTGTGCAAAGAGAACCAAATTTGGCCTTAAGTACTTGGGACTTTCCACAATCCAGTTTGCAGAACCATATCCACCGCTTAGTGCCAATGAATATACCAAGATGCAGAGGTTGCAGTTTCAGAAAGCTGCTTGGGGAAATAAGCTAGAAGCCTGTAAGCTCTCCCATTTTTAGTTACCTCTTCTATCTAGTATTTAGTGTCAGTGAGTTTGTAACAAGCTTCTCCCAAGCCTCGCTGAGGAAGACAGTCTATCAAAGAGGTCCAAAGCCGCCCCAATGCTAAAGCATTGAAACTATCCAAATTAAAGAGGCTTACGGTTTAAACAATTTTCTTCCATTAGCAACCAGTTACCAATAAAACCAGATCGCCCTTGAATCTTTGGATATTTTCTCAGTACTCTAGGGAGGCTTCTTAAGAGCCAGAGTGCAACCAATTAAAGATGCCACATGCCCTTCGAGAAAGGTACAGTCTACAGCTATAGTCATTACAATTTTAAACTTCTTATCCCTTCTTGTTGCCAATGCCTATTATTAAGGATGACAGCTATAATGGAACGTATGAAAGTTTCTGTGCTGTTCAACTCATCGTCCTTCCTAGCTTTTGGACTAATATGTCCATTGGATGGTGATGAGAAGCGTATGGAAAACGGTGAAGAAACTAAATTCTTCTTTCTCAGTCACTAGGTTCGTAAGGAACTAAGTTCCTTTGGTTTGGAATAATTTCCTAGGTTCTCCTCTTAGGTCAGAACTAAGTAGCAAATGAGATCTCCGCTTGCATTGCACCAAATAAGCTCACAGGCCAACCCAAAATACATCTGGATAGTGTCAAATATCATACCTCTGAACCAGATCCAACGAGAAGAATTCCTATGTAATAACCTCAGTAAGTAAAAAAGAAGCAACACAATCTTGAAAAAAGCTTACCAACTTAACACCAAAAAGTCCACTAAGCTTAGTGAGTATCTCCCAGTCTTCAGTGAAAATTAGCAACAGTTGAATGGACTATGTCCCTCCCTCTCTACATGTTTCTCCCAAATCCTATGATAAAAAATGTGAGCGATCTCATCGCCACAGACGTGTTGCACCAATTACTGGACTAAAAAGTGCATATGTAAAAGACTTAACTTCCAGACCACCGCGAATAACGTACCTTCAATGTATTACACAATAATTACAAGCACAAAGGTACTGTTCTTAAAATTTTCACACAAACACTTCCAAATTTGTGGCACAGTGAGCCAGGTATTTCCAAAAACTAGGACTTGCAGTTTTCAATTGCATGAACCAGTCTGTGCCACATCATTTGGGAGTCAAAATCAAAGTTCGGAAGACAAGTTGCTCCACTAGGAAGCTCGTATTACCTTGAATTTTCGTTGTTTAGTATCATTATTTTCCTGTAGGATTACCGCATATGGTTGTGGTTTAAGCAACAAAAAAAAAGTGTGAAAACAAGACACTGTCGACTAAGAAATACAAATCAATATGATTGTAGCTCCAAGAGAAGTATTCAATATTACTTGGCAATGCGTCCACGCATACACATAACGATGCATATACAAACATATACATATATGGGGCTGATGCACAGCTGGGAAAGCTTCATTTTTTCCAGCTGATCTAGGGCCATCCACGTCACAAAATGAGTGGTCCACATCTTTTTCACAACTAATCACGAAGACCAACGGCTCCTAATTGTAGCGGTTGGTATTTTTTACCAGTTTGCCCCAGCACAAATAAAAAAATTCCTCCCATGTCCCTCCACCAACCGCCCCTGCACATAGCGATTGGTAAGACTGGACTTCAGAACTCACTTTTACTGCTTAACCGTGAGTTGCAGTTCAACATCCCACAGATTTGCCTAAACATACCAGACATGCACTCTTTCAGCGAATCATCTCGTTTTTCTTCTATTAAACCCTTTCTTTTGTTTGTTTTTGGTCCTTGGTTTCTTCCTTCTTCACATGATGTCATTACCGTGGTCCCAAAAACTGAAAATAGTTCATTCTTCTCAGAAGTTAGGTTGATCTGTTCAACCAACCAGATATATACTTGCAGTCAATTTTATGGCCAGAACGCGTAGAACCAAGCCACCTCCATTCCACATCGTCAACCACTTGACGCTCCTCAACTGCCGTCATCATCTTTACCTCTGCCTGCCTTCGCCAACCACAACGGACCACCATGATCACATCGTCACCTCCCAACCATCTCAAACTGCCACCAGCCATGACACTATCGTCACCACGGGCGCGGACACCATCATCAGTGATGCCACATTAGACAGCATGTCACCACCACACACAGCCGAAGGCCAACCACTCAGAGCCAACTTCCACCATGCCAAAAATATTGTGGACTCAGACCCACCATTTTTACACAGATATTAAAACCCAAATACCATCAATAAGAAACATTAGATATCTTATAGTAGACCTAACTTCCCAAAAGGAAAAAAGAAAGAGCAAATTGAAGAAATAAAGAACATAAACGGAGAGAGAGAGAGAGAGAGAGTAGACGTTGGTGGGGGTTAGATGTAGACGACAAAATGGCCGTGGATCTCTGGATCTACAAATTGTGCGGCAGAGAGAAGAATTTATACGGCTGCAGAAACAAAAAAACATAAATCTTTGGTATTTTTCGAAAAGACACCGACCTTAAAAAAGGAGATCTGAACCGTCTAATTCGTGAAGTGGACGACCCTAGGTTAGCTCGGAATGGGGCTTTTTTGCAGCACTAGCTGTTGACCATACATACATAATATATATATATATATATATATATATATATATATAGGGTCGTGATCCATTGCTAGCGCTGGCCCCAAGTTGCTAGCGCGATTTGGCCGTCCACGCGGAGATGTGGACAGCCAGATCACGAGCATTTTCGGCCGTTTTCGTCATCTGCTACATTATGTAGCGGATGGTGTTTTGCCGTCCGCTACATAATGTAGCGGACGGCCAAATCGCGCTGGCAACTTGCTAGCGCTAGCAATGGATCACGACCCATATATATGCATATATATATATACTATTGAATTGAAGAGGTGTTGAAAATTTGAGATCAGAGTCATGAAACAAAATATTACTACTTAATGTTATATCTCGTATTTTAGCGCTAGCAATGTGTATGCCACCAGTGCAGCCATGGTATCTATTAGGAAGGAGCACACTTGTGAAATCATCACCCGCAAAATACGAGATATAACATTGGGTAGTAATATTTTGTTTCATGACTCTGGTCTCAAATTTTCAACACCTCTTCAATTCACTAGTATATATATATTCTATTCCAAAAAAATTAATCGAATGAAGCATCTCCCCTTCTCCACTGGTCTTCTCACTTCTAAGAGAATGTCATCCATGCCTCTAGCAGATAAATTCAATCACATTGGTGGGTTCGCTATTCTTCTTCTCCTTTATTTTTTAGTTTTTTTGTCCTTCCTAGTAGCTTTTGATTTATCCTTTTCTGGCTTAAATAGGTGAACTGCATACAAATCGGGAGCCACATTATGCATCTATTATGATGGTCAACTTATGGTGTGACAGATGATAGCTTTTGTCATCCACGTGTACGAATAGAATACATTCACCACTCTCAAGTTTTGAATCTTTCTAATAATTATATCTTTACAAATGTAATCATGACAGTTCGTAAATCGTGTGTGCCCACGACCACTCTATAATACACACCAAATTTATAACTTGGGTCAAAAATAACCAAACGCCTCAGTTATAAGCTAGAAAACATATACATACGCTTACACGCACGAGCACACAGTTACAAGTTGGGTCCAGAAAAATACTTGCCTTAGTTTTTCCACCGGAATAATTCCTAAACTAGTATAACACACAGGACAGCAGTCCACCTCCTCGTCTGAAAGCTTCTTGTATATGCACTTCCTGCAGACTGGATAAAGTATAAGATTTCATGTGTTAGAGACAACCATTCAATGAGGAAGTAAGAATATAATATGAGGAGTTAAAGATATAGTTAAAGATATCACATCTTCAACATCGTGAGATCCGAGAGGTAACCCAAAGGAAAAGACAAACTAATTCTCTATCTTAGGACTTAATCAACACAATGCAGAAAGTATAAATGGTAAAAAGAACAGAGGGAGAGACAAAGATGTGGTTTTAGGTAACCAAAGAATAGCATGACAGGAGACAAACACTTGGCAAATCATCTTAAAGAGCCTAAGAGAAGACTGGTTTGTAAGTAATTGTAACACAGTTGACCTTGAGCAGTAATGATCTGATTGAAAATAAACAATGGGCAAGAAAGTGTTCTCTCTGATGCATCATAAAAGTCAGCTAGTGGAATATTAAGTGCATCAGAGGCATAATTACAAGATAAGCAGAACAGATTCTCTTAACTATGAAGGCAACTTTCTTTTTAAGATTTAAACATCTATAGCTGTCTGCCTCTGAATATTATTGTGGGTCGTAAGCGACCCAGTTATGCTCATGCAGTTTCCACAATTTACACTTGTTAAGGATAATCTGGAGGTCGTGTTTGCAACGAAAGTCCTAGTCTTGGGCAACTTGCAGCTGTAACAATGGTTACAAGATAACAATTTTGGAATGCAAGTGGTTTAAATCTAGCTAGATTTAAATCATAGGATCTTTTTTAACAGGCGCTCTAGGAACAAATATGCAACATGAAAAGGAAATAACTTGAATAAACAAGACGACGAAATTGATGTGATAGGACCCACCAGATCAGCAAATAAAGCGGCTTTAGTATGTTCAAAATGTTTTTTAGAAAATGTTGTGGGAGACCACGCAAATTAAACCAATCCAATCTGTAAAAACCAATTGTTGGATTGAAATTAGGTGTCTGTGCCTAGGAATACAAAAGGAGTTCAACCACCACACATTCTATTAACAGAGAGAGCGAATTGAACATGTCGAGACATATAGCCACTGGAACAGCCTTTATAATAAGCTGGTAAAAACCAACAATGAAGTATCTAAGTTAAATTTGGAAGCCAGAAGCTCAGATTTTTGCCTTGCTTTCAGACATAGATATTCCTGAAAATGCAAATTATTAAAGTTCTTCAATGGCAATACGACTTTAACAAATGGTGTGTAAGAGGAACGCCTGCAACAATAAATTTACACATCCAGACTCGCAGATTATTTTCTTCTAATTAGTTCCGGCTTGGGGTATTCCTTATGTACTAGCTTTTGAGACTTGTTCATGAAAATAGGTGAATCAAAGACATAACTAAATTCTACCAGAAAAAAAGACTTAACTAGAGAATTCTAACTCATGCATATTTTTTAAAATTCGATAGTTGAAAGCATTTTCATTGTTCTCATGAAGGGAACCCAATTCAACGTTCAATGCCACTCAGAACCCCAGCTTTATTAGTAGCCTTGCTGTGAAAATTTTGGAAGACTGCAATAACTTGAAAGTGCTAAACCACGCGACATTTTATCTAATGGAGATCACCTATGATTATGTCGCAAACCAACAACCAATTAGATTAGCTCCAATTAAATGCATATGCCCAACTTGACAAACTACCTACCAATTGAATTCTTGAGAGCAAAAAAAAGCTGAAGAATAGTTTCTTTCCTAATACGTGCATTAAATAAAGCTGAAGATAACAAGAAACGAAAAAATCTGCTGGTATCAAACTTAAAAAGATAGTTCAAAGAGAAACACGATGTAGGCAGATAAGTTACAGCCATGCAATGTTGTACAACATGCATCAGTAAGTGTACGCTTCTCTGTCAACATCATCTCTATCTTTTCACCAATGCAACAAAGTGGGTGTCTGCTAAACAAGCTGGCAAATTCTCATGTATATTGGTAAAAAGAGACCTGAGATCAATACAGGGACCGTGGATTAAGGGAGAACTATCCCTCTTTTGTAGACCAGGCCCAAGTGGGCTATTTACAATGCAATCCCAGATTAAACACATATTGTAAAACAGGGATATATGAACAATTAAGAATGTAATCCAAATCAAGAACTATTTACAACGCAAGATATAAACCCAGATCAGAGAATCATCGATTGGAACAAACCCAATTGAGGAAATAAGACAAAGCAGAAGAATTGAATAGATACATGAGCTCAAACGAAGGTTACAAAGATTAAAGAGCAAATAGATAGAAAAGAGAAAGAAACCAACAAGTGTGAAGGCAAAGGGATATGGTAGTGGCTTCCCTGAGAAACCTTTTACAAAGAGGGCACGTCATGCATGCCGCGAGCGTCTCCCTCTGCACCTTGATTACCTGACTCTTCATCTCTCTCGCTCTGCTCATGCACAAGGTGGGTGGGTTATTATTTTGAGCAGATTTGAGAGTTGTTAGGCTATTGTGGGTACGTAATGGGAGATGTGGATCTGTTGACTAGAGAGTGGATTTTAAGCGGAAATCTGAGGTGGGTTTGAGTGCTTGCAAGAAGCTTTACGTGGGGGTTTGATGGGGTAGAGCATGAACAGCATGCTCGTGGTACTGCTCAGAGACGAGTTCAAGCTCGAGTTCGGTGCGACAAAGAGACCTGTTCTGAATGCGGCGGCCACCATTGACGTTGTCAGTACAAGTTGCATTGGCATGTGTAAATCATGCATTTTTAGATAGACAAAAGTGATAATTTAGTGATAAACGCTCTGCCGAGAGAACAATACAACACGAGTAACAGGTTATATAATTTTTTTTGATCAATTTAGACAGAGGATATGTTTGAAATCTAGTTTTCAGTTTTAAAAAAAATTAAAATTAAAATTAATTAATTTAGTTTTTATTTTTTACAAAAACAAATGAGTATTTCTTTGTTCAGTTTTTATTTTGAATTTTTCTTTTAAGTGTTTGATTACTCAGTTTTTATTTTGAATTTTTTATTTAGCGGTGGTTGTATTTTGAGTTTTTTCTTTGGTGGGGACAACGGTGGTGGAGGTGATGGGGAGATGGGGTGGCATCAGTGGCCGCGGCGGGGGGCGATGGTGGAGGCAGTGGGGCAGTAGTTGCGACAGTAGCGGTATCAAAACAAAAACCAAAATTGAAAATTCAAAACTCTAAAATGGGAGTTTTCAAAAATAGCTCTATTTTAAAAACTGGTTTCCAAAACTGAAAGAAAAAAAAATATTGTGTGTCAGCGTTTGGCACACAATTAAATGTTGTCAAACACTAAAGATTCCAATAGACTTTTTCGATCAATTTAGACTAAGTTTGTGAGACCATCATTTCAGTCATAAGCGTTTCTTTTGGTGGTAGTTAGGATCGCAATTTGCCTTTTATTAAGTTGCATATATGTAATGATAGTTCTCATGCAAGCATTTAGGTGGGGCCTTTGAAGTTTTGTACGAACATAGATGTTAGACACTTACCTTTCTGGTTGAGGTTGGAGGGCGAATACTCTCTAAACCCAAGTTAGTTCAGTTGACACTGATAGGTAGTTTGTCAAGTTGGACGTGCTCAGTAAGTAACCAATGACCCAAGATCATGTGCGAATAGCCTAGAATCGATGGAAAAGCTTCTCAATAGGCGCCGTCTAGATTTGTAGTTTCAGGTGGATGATAACGTGTCTGTTCAGTATCTCTTTCAAAGAAATTATGAGAGAAGGTTAAGTCATTTCCGCATATGTTAGGTCGTTTGAGATATTAGATGTTGTTCGACCATTTGCTTGCAGAGCTGTTTTGCCTCCGAGTCTCAAATTCACAATGTGTTCACGTTTTTGTCTTGCGAAAGTACTTGTTTGATCCATCACGTGTCGTTGATTATGAACTCATCCAGCTCAAAAAGGACTTGTCCCATTAAGAGCAACTTGAGTTATTTGCGATGAGATCTTATGTGCTCTAAAACCATATCTTTAGTGAAGGTATAGTGTGAGCAACTAAGCATAATTTGGAGCGTGATAAGCGTGTTACGTGCTCTAAAATGATATTCTTTGTGAATGTTTTAGGCCGTAACCATTAGGAGAGGAAAGCTCCTTCCATGCTAGAGGATGCAATTTGAAAAAATCACCCTCCAACTATTTGATACATCTAATTTTGAGGACAGAATTTTATGAGGAAGGAAGATGTAATTCCCTAAAAAACAATATCTTTAAAATATAATTCTAGATTTCATATATCATTGATATTTTTGTTATATGATCTATTTCAAGTGAGGACTAATCATAATAAAGTTACAAAATGTCACAATGCGAATACGCAGTGGGCCCAATAGGCTTGAGGATGATCAATAGTAGACTCATTGACAACCACACTGCTAGCTTCACTAACTAAAATCAATACTTATAACAGTAGAAACTAAAACTTTTACAACTTCAGATACAACTTCATTTTTAGTTTTATTGCAAAACTTTCGTATAACGAAAATTATGAAATAATCTCAAAAATCAACATCTTTAGTCCTTGAAATCCACGATGTTTTCCCTTTAAAATTTCCTAGCCCAAGATTGTCATCACCACCTTATTTTTAAATCTACAATGTTTAGTGAAAAGTGAGCTTCGACGTGCTCAGTAAGTAACCAATGACCCAACTTGTTGGACCGTAGCATGTTAAAAAATATTTCAGCTTACAGACTAACAACTTTATGAGAAATCATATGAGGGCATCAATAATTATGACTTAAAACAAAAAAATAAAATTTATTACGTAACGCGTAATAAAGTATAAGTAAAACAATTTTCAGGGTATAACAATCATTTAACATAAAAAGGATTATCATCGGTCCAACAACAACTGAAAAGGTGTGTTGTAGTTAGCTTTTGATCCCACTAACTTGGGCCCAGAATCCGAACTCGAGATAACCATCATTGTGAAAATATAGGCGACCACACGCAATAGTAACGTGCACCACGTTAATGTTTAGTCCCATTGATAGGGAAGCAAAATCTAAGTTTTTCTCGCTAGACATGGTGCACAACAACTAATTAAGAAAATTGCCCATTTCGTTTCATCGTAAACAAAAACCATGAACCACTAATGGTCAAACAATCCCACAACATTTCGTTTTTTTTTCGTAGTAGTTGAAATTCAATAAACCGCATATTGAAAAACCATCCCACTTTGAACTTAACATTTCAAATCAAAATTCCATAACGATCCCTACCAAAATTATCATTTGCATGTTGGTCCTTAACGAGAAATATGTGGAGCCAAAAGCGGTTGATATTTTGGTAAAAAGTTCTTTCTTCTAGGAAAACAGATAAATGTCAGTAAAAGCAGTTCACTTCTGCAAAACAATACTTTTGTTAGGAAATAGACCGACATATATGTTGTATAAGAAAATGCTAGATGGTTAAAAAGGTCACTATTTACCTTAACACTGCGCATTTTTCGATTCCAAAATCCGGCGCGATGTCACTTTGCTTCATCTAGCTAAAATAACCGTCAAGTCATTTTTAAGCTTCTCTTGAACCAATCAATTCTCTACGTGATCATCTTCACTTCTTCCAAAAGTTAGCACGATTCTTGCATTTTTTCCATAAACATTTTCATTGCAATTTTTAGCTCTTTGAACCCAAGGCACACATACACCTGCTAACAACCTGTAAACTTACACATACTCACCACCTTGTTTCTAGCAAAACATACATACACGTCGTACCAGACTGTTGTACAACCTACCTCCACCAAACAACTGAAGATCCATTTCCACCCAAACAACCCTTCACTTCCATAATCCTCCAAGCAACCTGATACACCGTTGTTACACGACGTAAATGCATAATCAACGTAGCCACACAATTGTACGCCAACCACGCGGGTGCACACACATCCCTCCCCCCCCCCCCAGAGTACGCATAGACAACCCATCACACCGCTACACACATACAATACACACCCATACACCATCACACTCATAAACAATAGTGCACACACATATCTAGCATATGGCCACACACACACACACACACACACATACCCCATACACACGCACACACACACCACAACGCGCACACACACGACAATGTAAACAATCCCACACACAGGCTGCACACAGTACACACACACACACATAATACACATATCGCACGCATAATAAGGTTGTACAGCTGCGCCCCGCTCCCTGCTCCCTGCCCCCACCCCCTCAACATGCACGCACAACACCACAACTCATAATGCATATGCTCACATCCCTCATGGCTGTACAACAGCCCTGTCACGACCCAAAAATTCACAGCTTTAACATTTGGAACTTCCGGAGCGTTAAAACAAACACTCACTCGATCGATCACTTAATGACATGAACAACCTCGATTCAAAAAGCAACTTCCAACATATATCATAGTTTCTAATCAGTGCAATGATTCAAAATCTCTAAAATATGTAGTCATAAAAAAACAGGGGTCCTACAGTGTTTACCCACGCAGGGGTCCTACATATCAAAACAGTGACAGATACTCCAAATTCATATTCAAACTTTAAACTCATCCACAAAGCAATCTAATATGATCATCACATGCAGAAGGGATCAAACAAGGGTGATTTTTGAGAGCTCAGTAAGGTTGCTATTACGAAACGTTACAGATTCAATTCGATGAAGATTTTCTAAAGAGTTTCAAACAATCAAAAATAGTTCGATAAAATATTGGTGAAGAGTTTCAATTCAATCCATTCTATTAGATATCAAAACAATCACTTTCAGATACAATGTAAACATATTCATATGATATTGACCACGAGTACAAGCAAAGCCACACAGGCAGTGTAAGTAAGAGAATAGGAAAGCCACATAGGCAGTGCAAAATAACACATACTACATATGCATATCTATGATAACTGATGCATCAAGGTACTACCCTGCGTCCCATGCAGTAAACGCATCAACACACACCAACTCCCTCCAGTACACCCCAATGCAGACTCTCATGGCAATACACCCCAATGTAGAAGAATATATGTATATCAACATGCAAATCAATGCTCCAACACAAGAGATGAGCATCTACATGAATTCTAATAATCGCTTAGGTTCAAGTTAGGTTTTCAATGGCAATAGCATATGCATATATCAATTCATATATTTAGAGTCCAATATAGCCACAATAATTTGAAAGAACGAATATAATCACAAGTTAATGAATTAGGATTTGAATAAAAATCCTTAACTCGGTCCGAAGCTAAGCCCTCAACCAAAATTTTTCTGAGTCAACTGGAATCCATGAAGAAACCACTCATAATGACGGCTAATCAACTTCTCTCACTCTTTATCTATCTATCTATTGATGAAAGTCAAGGATAACTTGAAATTATTTGGAAAAAGATCAAAGGGGATATTTATAGAAGCACGAGGAGAAAGAAACACGAGGTGGCGAGACAAGGTTGTGCCACCTAACAAGCACGACAAGGCTAAGCAAAGTACGATGAGACATGAAGCACGATGTGCTGCGATAGTATGGCGACAAGTTACAAGCACGACGATGATAGGTAGCACGAGATGTTAATCATAGAAGTAATCAACACAAACTCTTAATAAGCACAAGATGTCAGATGGCATGGTGAAATTTGACAAACATGAGAATGTCAATCTTAATTGTCATGAAAAATCATCATTATTTTCTCTTAACAAACCAGTAACTATTTTAGGCACCTTTAAAAAGTTGAGGTGTTACAAGCCTACCCCCTTCCCTCCATAACACACGGCAACACATATTAACATACACAAACTCATACACAGGTTGCATACAATACCCATACATACCCTCAACACACCCATGCATAGACACATCCACACGGTAGCCACAACCCTCCCTCCCGGTTCTACACAATCACATATACGCACTTCACATAGTCATGCACACATGCTTGCGCTCTCGCGCACTCTCTCTCTCTCTCACATACACCCACGCACGGGTGCGCGCGCACACACACACACACACCTACATATTGTGTCACACATTCGTACACACACATGCATACAGTCTTGAGTATACCACCACGTAACACACTTTCACACACACTGGGTCTTATCCGCAGACCAATGGCTGGCAATTTTGTATGCCATCAGTGCAGCCCTTGTTCTAATTTTTTGTAATCCCCTCCTTATCCCGAATGCAATCATATGTTGAATCCTTCTCTTGTCACGATGATTTCCTAAATTCTTGGTTTATGCGTTAATCTGCCTTCATGCATTTGAAGCAACCCATAACTTGATTCAATGGTTCAATGCCACCATAAGGATAAAATGGAAAGATCTGTAAGAAAGTGAAAAGTTGTTTACTGCTTAATACAACCTTCTACCCCACCCTTATTACATCCTCTTAGAGTTCCATGCACTAACTATAACTATAATGAAAAAATAAATAGGTAAGAAAAGAAAATTATAAATCTGTTGAACTAGAGTCACAACCTCACCGGGGAAAACATCGTCGAACATGTGGTGTGTTGTGGCCATCCCACTGCATTTGTCTACCTAAGAAAAGAAACTTAACCAGTTTTATCAAAACCCTCAGGACCCAGATGATGCAACGTTCACTCCCTACCAACACACCAAGCCCCCTGTTAGGGCCATCTAATTTAACACATATGTCCTCACTGCTCTATTCTAACTCTTTGTGGGCCTGTCATTCTCTCAAAGTGGCACAGGGAACCTTGCCAACTATATAGAGACAGAATCCTCCTAAGCCTTCTTCTTATGGCCTTAGCTTAACAAGCAGTACACACCCTGAACTCAACATTGGGTCCATATTCATATTCAAGGAATTACATGGTTCAGCTATCATCATTTTTCGGTCCTACCCAGCATTCTTTCCTGTTGAGGTGTCATAAAAGATGCAGTCTAAGTTAGCTGCCAGGCATACAGTAATGGGACACAATAAGGGTGGAGTAAAGGCAGAGACTAAGGCTTTCTAGATAGGACCTAAGAAATGGCATTGTTCCAAGGGCAAGGGCTAAGGCACATCTAGGCTAATAGTTGACGGTTCAAGCTGAGGTTCGAGAGTCATAGTCTAAATGCAAAGGTCCAAATATCATGGTCTAAATCAGGGTATTGATTCAGATCCCAAGTCCAAGAACTTTCTACCTCTAAAATCTCTTGCTCTGGACTTCAAAATTGAGAAAGTGAATTTTAGCATATGAGTTGCATATGTCCAAAACAAAGTCCAGAGTTATCTACTTACAGGCAAAGACATGCATGTATCATCAAGTGACACATGGTGCCCCCTTGGAGTACAACATCACCAGGGGACCACAAATGTCGATGCTCCTTAAACTATCGAATCGCATATTTGCTTTGCCTGCCATCAACAGCTATGCTTTGTATATATGAGAAGATTAACCACACAGTAGGGGCAAAGCCAAATAATGCCCTTGATCTAGCCATCGATCCAAAGTCCTTACTTGGTCCCACAGGAAGAGTTAAGAGATACAGAGAACTTGACAGTGTGATGGAGGCTCCTTACACCTAATTATCAGGCAGACTAGGCTTGATGCCCTCTGAAAACTTAATCTCGTCTTAGAGTTTACTCGAAGGGTCATCATCCTGAGGGTGCCAGTGATCGCCAGTGACGTGACGTGAGTGAGACAAGGTCACAGCTCAGGCATGCCCAATGTTATGTGAGCTGGCTCAGGCAGAGATAATATCTTAAAAAATAAGCATATCCCGCTGTGAATGGTCTTTATGTCGGAGCATTACGAGCAGAGCCCTTCAAAATATTGTATACTTCAAAGAGCAGGTCATAACATGTACCATGTGTAAGGTAGATAATGCATGCTATGGTGAATAAATGGACCAACATCAGGGGCGTGGTAATGTGATAGGGAGTTGAAGGCACAACTGTGTAAGTGGCATGGCACGATGGGATGTGTGCGGTGCAAGGGTCACGCTTAATGGAGACAACATGAATGATTGATGGATGAGTGTCTTGTGAGCCACGTGACATGGCGACGGTGCATGGGCATGACCGAGGGAAGAAGTTATGTAGATACGTTTGACGCGAGGAAGTGCTTAGGCATAGGCTGGCGTCATGGTGCTCGGGTGCAACGACAGGCATTGTGTTAGATGCTCATAATGCAGAGACGATGCTCGGGCATAATTCAAGGTTACGACTCTCAGGCGTGACTATAGATTTCATGAAGATGGGCGTCATGCCCTTAGAGACGATGCTCGGGCGAGGACAGGCATGACGACGAACGTCGCGAAGATGAGCATCATGCCTGAGGTATGTGACGTGGAGCAAGGAGGCCACATGAAAGGTATAAATGCAAGATGGTGACCTTACCAAGGAAGCTCATTGGCTGACCTCTTAAAGCGGCAACCATTGATCGACCCCTTAAGGAAGAAGTCATTGACCAACCCTTTAGAGGGGAGTCATTGGTTGACCCCTTAGGTAGATGAAAATTGACCAACCCTTTAAGGGAAAGGCCATTAGCCGACCCAGCGGGGGGTGGGGGTGGGAACATTGGCCAACCCCTTGGTGGAGGACCATTGGACAACACTTTAGGGAGATAAGGCATGCCAAAGTTTACACTTAGGAAAAAAAGAAAAATGAAAGAGCAAAAGCGTGACTAGGGAGTGCGACACGGGTTGACCGTTGAATGGTTTTAGGAATGGTTAAACTTTGATTGTTGAAAAACATTGACATAATGAGGAATAATGGGCCCAATGCACTGTCAAAATATGTGACCAAGATGGGTTGGTAACATGAGCCCCCTGCTGTGAATTCATAAATGTAAAAAAACTTGGAGGGAGGATTCGTAAGTTCCTGGATAAGATTAGGGTGTAATCCATAATTTACTAAATCAAATTGATGGTTGTCTAAAAGGGTTGACCAAGATTTAGTCTTGGACGACCATATGAAAGGAAGTTTTTTAGAGCTTTAGAGGTCTACCAATACCCATTTGCAAGACTTATAGAGAGAGTGTGTGTGAGTGAGAGAGAAAGAGAGACAGAGAGAGATAAGAAGAAGAAGAAGACAAAAGGGAAGAATGAAAATAAAGAGTAAAAAGAATAGGAACAAGACTTGGCAAGGATTTAGAGGGGGAGGGCTCTTGAAGCATTAAGGTGGTGAAATCAAAGGGTGGTTGAAGAGGCAGCGACACCACACCCTTCTTAGGCCAAAGGGGTGGCAGTGGTGAAGGGAAGAAGGCACGTGTTATAAGGGGAGGGGGAGAAAGGTGGATGAGTGGGAAGGGTAGGGGATGGGAACTTCATGTCGTGAGCAAAAGGCTCGGGCCAAGGTGAATGTTGGGGCAAGAGGGGGTGAAGTGAGGTAGAGGGAAATAAAAAAGGGAAGGGAAAAAGAAGGGATGCAGTTGAATAGGAAAAGGGACAGGGGTTGGTTGGCTGACCTCTTGCAACAATTACGGTGGCTAATGTCGAGGTAGAAAGAAAGGGCAGGGTCACAGGTTGGCCGTGATAGGCGAGGCATAAAAAAGGCTTAATGGCCATGGGTGATGGGAGATATGAGAGAGAGGGGTAGGGGAAGGCATACAGGCTGACCCCTATGAAGGCTGACGGTAGCCTAAAGTTGGTGGAGTGGATGCAACGGCTAACCCCTGTAGAGACTGAGGGCGGGCTAACCCCATAGTGATATAGGGTGAAAGGTAGCGGGTCGAGGAAAAAGAAAGAATGGGCAAGGAAGGGAGGCGCGACAGGCAATCACCTACATTCACCTTGGTGGGACACGGTGATGCCAGAGTGGGGGTTTTTACTGCCTTTGTCTTTTTAGGAGTCGGGGGAGAGGAGTTATGATTTAAAGCGTAGTAAGAATGATATTGTGCTGGCGTCGAAGAGGGTTGTGCCCAGCATGCTTGTTAAGGAACTTTGGAGGGACTTGAGTATTCGAGTGGCAAGCCAGGAGTTCTCCGTCCCCTAGAATAGTCCTGATGGCTGAACATCCTTTTTGTGTCATCATTATATGTTAGAGCTCGAGTAGTGCTGCTACACCCTTGATATTGACAAGGTCTATGTCGTGCTTGCTGGCAGATAGACTTGATATGCCTTGGTCATGTGTGGTGTTGAAGGTCACAATGTGAAGTCTGCAAGGCAGGACGACTGGTACAATCATATTATGGATGACCCTGTTCGGGCAGGCGTGATACCCTCACTGTGACTATAGCCTGCCAATGAGGTGATAATTATGAGACTGGAGGTCTCCGAGGACATCAGCAGGTTGCACCTTCATCACAAGGTTTAGAGAGATTGGCCCTTCACTGTTGGATAGCTGCATGTGATGCGGACCTCTAAGTGATAACTGACATCAGAGGAGAAGATGTCAGAGGGAAAGCTTGTGCATATCCTGGGCAAAACAAAGTCGAACATGAAAGGCACATTTGATGTTTGGGTGAAGCATTTCTAAGGCTTTAAGGCTTTACTACTGAGGGGATGGGATAAATGGGATCCCGTAGAGTTTCGCACGAGACCTTTGTTCATGGACGAGACGTACCAACTGGTGGTGTTCCTTGCTTTGTGCCTGTCGAATAAGTGTTTGTCATGCTCGTTAAAATTTCTTTTGGTTATGTTATCTCCATGTCTTGCCATGCATTGTGCAAAAATCATGTCCTTAGCTAATTTCATCAAGGTGAATGTTGTCTTCCTAGTTGTAAGCCCCAGAGGCAGGGTAGATGTTCATGACATGTCTTGTGCTTCATGTTTCCATTTAGGATAGACTTGTAATGTTTTATTGTATATTTTATTGTATATATATGTACTCATTTAGGTTTGTCTTCAAGGGTACACCAGACGATGGCGGGTCTATGCGAGTATTCCATTTGGCCATTCAGATAGCCAAAGAGTAGGTACAGTTTAGGCTTGATTTACCTAGGCACCCTATAATCCTGATTGGATTAGTTCGTCAATAATGTAAAGAGGTCATACTGGCATTATCAAGTAGTGACGCACGCTAATTGGATGTCCTTGTAGCTGTACCTCTTGGAGTACTATGCTGGGTATCAGCCGATTATTATCCACATGAGCATCCAGATCCTCATATGGCTCCAACATTAGTACCAGGTGAATCAATGTGGGAGGTGCACGTGTGGTGTGCCGGGGGAGCATGCCTTTGCTTGGGTGAGTAGTAAGAGGCCCGGTTGCAGGTCGGTGACGATCTTGGATAATAGGGGTGAGTACCTGCCATATCCTTACATTGGCATGCATGCGACAAAAGACAAGCCTTTTTGGTTTCAAGGGAAGGGGCCATTGACACCTAACATGAACACTCTATTGGTAGTTGCCTTCCCAGAATGGCTCTCCATTTTGACGAATGATGGAGAGAAGCTAATAGCGACTAGTTACTATGTTGCGTAGTTTAACCCTGATTTCAGTTTGACTGGAGCCTTCTTGTGGTTATGACGTTCGTGGAGCACGAAGACTACCTTCAGCTACATCGTGCTTAATAGGGCCAGAGAGTGGCAACCCCTATGATAGGGTAGACCATTCCTAATGTCTCATTAGTATGATTGGTGACAGAGGAGTACACGCAATAGTGGGAGAGTCTTAGGGTTAACTTTGCACGTTAGCTTTCCCAACCGCCATCAAGTATTCCTACTATTAGCATGTTTACAGTGACATGGTGCTGGGGTTGATCTCCGTGTTGAGTGTTCATTAGTCAGGAATGTTGTTGTTGATTGATGGGGATGCCAGTGTTAGTACCTCTAGGGAGAGCGGGGGTGAGGTGTCCAACGATTTGGATAATGGCAATGACAGTGTTACTGCTCAAGGGCGGTTATAGGTTCATGATTTGGGGCTGAGGCCGAGCATCGATAAGGGTCCCTCTGCATCCTTGAGAGCATGACTGCTATTCGAGGGTCAAAAGGTTCGCGAGGGTATTTTTGTTTGACGAGCACACGGCCGAAGAGGGCACGAGAGGTGACTGTCGATCCCGACGTTAACACAAGCTTTAATTCCTAGAATTCGCAAAGTGTTGCATTTGTATACTTGGTTTATGTTCTATGTATTTTCTTGCTTTCTCAATAGGAATCTGATGAGGGGGACAACGGCGAACATGATGGGCCTGTTAAGAGGCAAATGATGCCAATGCATATGATAAGACTAGGGTTCTAGAGCAGACAACAAGCCGTATCAGGAGACCAGGATAGTTGGCTGAGTCCAACGCAAGGCTACTCAGGAGATGACCATGCTTTTGAGGAAGAGGCTGGGGAGCGAGATGACCATAATGACCGAGGGTACCGACTATGAGATGGTTGATGTAGAGGATGAGGCCTCAGAGGCGAGTGAGGATAACTTGGTCGATGATGTGATTGGGGCATAAAAGGTGCCCACGGTAGAAAAGGCATGCACGACAGGTTTCATGCCTTTGTAGCCATGGGGTCGCTCAGCGGGGAGCTGTAGACATTTGGTAGAGGTTATCACCATTCTAAGGGATAGCATCAGGTTGATTTCATGTGGGGGTCCTCTGAGGTTGATTCCGGTACTACACTTATGACATGTATTCGAGCATAGTAGGGGAGAAAGATATAAAGGTGCTTCCTCTTCCTCCCCTCTCACCACATGTCAGAGTTCTAATGACAGTGGTTATCCTGAGTGGAGCACTTACGATTGAGCAACAGACGTGGTGTGGCAATTAGGGATAGTCAAGGCGAGGTATTTGGAGACATTTAGGTCAATCATAGCCCTAAAGGGTACGATGTGGAGTAAGATGGTTTACTCTGGGTTCATTGCAGTGCTGTAGAATATTGGAGACATTTAGGTCAATCATAGCCCTGAAGGGTACAATGTGGAGTAAGATGGTTTACTCTGGGTTCATTGCAGTGCTGAACTATTGGTGTTATATCGGGGTATCTCACAGAGCTTTTGCCATATGAGGCAGCTATTGGCTTCCAGACAAAGTGGCTTGCAGAGTACATGACGTCAAAAGTCGTGTTGGTGATGTTAAGGCTAAGCTGGCCCTTGCAATCATCTGGGTGGATCGGTCGTGGAGGCAGTAGGAGGACTTGGAGAGGCAGCTTGCTAAGCTGGACATTGAGTTAGTAGACACAGATGTGCAGCAGCGAGCGTTGGAGCCATCTAGGGCTTATCCAATTGAGACGTAGCTTTCTGAGTTATTATAAGTAGGTCGTATTTTTCTTCCATGTAGATACTGAGCCCAGTAGTAGCAAGGATCTTTTGAGGTCTATTTTGACTTGATAATGTATGATGCTATTTTTTATTTTACATGGAAGTGCCACAAGGGATGCAGTCCAAATCAGCTGTCAGGTTTTCAGTAGTGCGACACAGTAAAGGTGGAGTAAGGGCAGAGACATGCTTCCTAGATAGGGCCTGAAGAGTGGCAGTGTTGTGATAGCGATTGGATAAGGTAGATACGGGTCGATAGTTTAGGGTCCAAGCTGATGTCTGAGAATCACGACCGGTTATCATGGTCCAAATCAGGGTAGATTTAGATCCCAAGTGCAAGAAGTTTCTTTCTATAGAATCTCTTTTTTTGGAGTTCTAGAGCGAGAAATTGAGTTTTAGTAGATGAGTTGCATAACTCCAAAATGGAGCCTAAACCCCAAATTTCATAGGTAATGCATGCATGTGTCATATAGCGACAAATGGCACCCCTGGGAGTGCCACTTTATAAGGGGGCATGAATGGTGGTGCTCTTTGACTGTAGGATCGCATATTTGCCTTGCCTACCTTATGTAGCCTCACTCTACTTATCTCAGAAGACTGACCACACAATGCCGGTATGGCCAAAGAATGCGTTTGCTCTAGCCATCGGTTACTAAGTCCCATGGGAATTGGGGGGAGGGAGCAGCAAGAGACGGGGAGAACCTGACAATGGTCAGGGAGGATCCCTATGCATGACTATCAGGTGGACTAGGCACGATGTCCTTCGGAGACCTGCTCCAGTCTCGAAATGACTCGGGGTTCATTATCTTGGGGGCATCAAGATCACTCGTAACGAGAATGCGACAGGGTAGAGCTCAGGCGTGCCTAGTGTCACATGAGTCGCTTAGGTGGATAAATGAGTCTCTCTCGCTACAAAGGGTCCTCATGCAAAAGCACTACAAGCGGAGCCCCTCGAATGTTGCATACTCTAGAGAGTGGGTTAAAGCATGTCTTATGTCCAAGGCAGAGCACGCATAGTATGGTGAATAAATAGACCAACACGGGGGCATGGTAATGTGATAGGATGTCAAGGATACAACTGTGTTAGTGACGTGGCGCATGGGTGAGGAAAGATATGTGAGGTACCGGGGGCACACTAAATGGAGATGGCACAGGGGTGCGATGGATGAGTGTCGTGCGGGGACACTTGACACGGTGATGGTGCATGGGTGGGTCAAAAGGGAAAGAGTGCCGGGGGGCACGCATGACGAAAGGCGGCTGGGCATCATGGCGCTTAGGCGTGGCTGCTGGCATTATGCCGGAGGCACGTAACGCAGAAAAGGCATTAGAGCACTATCTGGTGTTGCTGTGCTTAGGGACACTATGGACATCATCGTGCTAGGGGCACGTGATGCAGAAATGTCGGTCCGATGTTGTCTGGCATTGTTGAGGCACGACAATGGGTGTTATAAAGACAGGCATAGTGTCTGAGCCACGTGACGCAGAGACAGCGCTTGGGCGTGGTGATGAGTGCTGTGTAGGGGTCACGAAAGGTGGAGCAAGGAGCCCCCGTGAAGGGTATGGGTCCAAGTTGGTGACGCCCCCAGGGAAGGTCATTGGCCGACCCCTTAGGGGGATAAGTTGTGCCAAAGTTTATTGTTAGGAAAAAAAAAGAAAAGCATGAGATAAAAGCAACATGCGCGTGACTTGGGCATGCGGCGCAGGTTGACCCGTTTAAGGAGTGTTGAACTTTGATGTTGAAAAATGTTGACATGTCACAAAAAAAATATAAAAAATGGGCCCAATGTACAGTCAAAAAGTGTGACCAAGTTCGGTTTGTAACAAACACTTACATCGACATTCTTAAACTTGGACAAATTGAATTTGTAGTTCTCTCCTAAGAATTGTATATATATAAGATTACAATAAATTTGTTGAGGTTCTATAAAAACTGCATTGATATTTCCTCGATCCATTCTTGAGTAGTGTCCTTCATTAACACATCACACACGCATATGCCTTATGGTGATTATTTGGAGCTTATAAATGTACAATTTACAAAGGGGAGCTCGCAAAATGACAGTTGTGGCAACTTAAGATTGTCAGCGCGATTTAGCCATCCACGTTTTCATGGAAGCTACCGAGATTCGCTGTTTTTCTTTTTAAAATGAAGGCGTCATCCGCTTCATTATGGGACGGATAGCGAATCAGCGTCTGTGCAAACATCTGCCTCATAATAAGGCAGACGATAAAAAAATTAAAGAAAAAAAAAGTGATCTGGTCTGTCTATTCGCAAGAAATAGACGGTCAAATCTCGCAACGACTTAAGTTGCTAGTAATGACAAGGGACTAGCTCTTACACAGTATATAATTTCACAGCTAGAACCTAGTTCATATTTAACTAATAAAGCTCTCAGAACTTAGAATTTCTTTCAACTGGTTCGTATTGAACTTCTCAATTTCTACATCTCAGCAAGATGAGATCACCATTTACTGTCCTAAACATGCTCGGGCCTAGGCCATCATTTCCTCATTTCCTATCCATCCTTTTTTGCCTGTTCCAAGATATGGGAAAAGTTGAATTTCTTTAGTTCTCCCTTCAAGAATTTTTTACCCTTTAGTACGGTAATTGAACCCCGCATTTGTCTCAGAAGGTACATTTTACCGTCAAAAAAAAAAAGAAAGAAAAGGTGAAAAGCTATATCAAAGTGATGAAAATAGCATTTTCCCCCCCTTGATGCTTGGTTCTGCTTTCAGCAGGTGTGCTTCGTTCACCACTCTCTGTTAGTGTTTGATAAAGAGCAGGCCTATGTGCTGATTCATATACTTTCTCATGCACTCCGCCACTCCCTTATCTTTGTCATTTTCATTTTGTCTATCATGCTTTGGGTAATCCATGCAAAGGGCTGGGGACTGATGTTTTGCTAAAAGAAATTCAAAGTCTCAAGAAGCTCGTCATTGTTTATTACGATTACAAAGAACATGCATTACTGCATATTTACAGGCTTTAGTCACCGCAGTCCACAAACTGGTAATCGACGGTAAGGTGGCCTTGCGCGAAGCCATTTCCATCTGTGTCAAGTTGTTGGAAGACGGCAACATCCAAATCTAGGCCACCGTTGCTGCACTGATCAACGATTCTCGCTATCGTCTGAGCTCCGGTATCAGCGTTGCTTACCTGCATTTGCACAAAATTAGGAACGAGCATGTAGTTCCTTCTACCCTTTCAGATTCACAAAGATAGTAAGAGTAAAACGGACCCCATTTTGAGAGAGATAAAACACATTTATGTTGGTGAATAACCATTTTTTAACACAACTATATGTGAAAATAAGTGGGTGATAAACATATTTGCAAGGATTTGGTTGAAATCGTAACATTATTTGAAAATGGCAAAACAAAGACATTCAAGGCAACTGGCATCGTCCGAGTTTGGTCGAATGCTTACGCTCAGGCACCGGCCACAGGAGTCCTCGCCAGTCGGTCCGACGGGGCCGCAGAAGGCGGTCCAGCCGTACTTTTGCCGCCACTCCAAGGGCATATCAGCATCCCAGGTAGAGCAGAAGACACTATCAGCATTCAAGTCCCATCCATGCAGCTCAGGGTTGTAGGGATTATACGTAGCGTACACACCAGAGGCGCTTTGCGCAGCGGAACCAGCCACCAGACACAGAAACACCGCCATGCATGACAGCAAGTTCACCATGACGCTCTTCATAGATATATTTGTGCCTTCTGGATTCGGTGTATGAGTTAAATCTGAAGGATGTGGTGCCAGGAATGTTCTTCTAATGGTGGTCTTATATGGTGGTCTGAAGCAACCATTGGTGGATCCGACTGTGTAGTATCGCATAGTAACATTATAACAATATATGAGAGTCTAGCCCGGCCTGGCTTTTTGTTTTTTGTTGTGGGACAAATTAAATAAAATTAAGGTCCGGCTCTGGCTTTACAATGTCAGAATACAGGCATATCCCACTTACTTTATTTGGTATGGAGGTAGTTTCGATGTAATGTATACCACTCATTACTTGAAAGAAAAATACTGATTATAGAATTGTTCTATAAGCGATGTATAGCTCTCATAAACAGAATAATTTTACGACTTTTTAGTATTTAAGAGATCTCAATGTATTTCTCTTTGTTTTTAAGTGCACAACATTTGTACGTGTGCGCCTCCAACCCCTAGTATGAAAAAGAAAAAAAAAGTCAAGGAAAAGATACTGACCTGTTACAGACGACACAAATGCCACACTATCCTTAAATTCACTAATTTTTTTCTTTTTTTTAGAGTTAATTACGCGGTTGACCACTGTACTATTAGGCAAATTTCACTTTAACCACTGGACATCGATTTGTATCATAATAACCACTAAACTTTCAAATTCGTTTCAATCAGGTCACTCCGCCAATTTAAGTCCGTTTATTTAGGGGTACAACCGCCCATTCACTGTTCGCCTTCTTCTTTCTTATTCTTCTTCTTCTTCTTCACACATGCACACACATAAACAACATTCTTCCATTACTAGAACACTGAAGCACTCAAGACCTTGAGCCACAACCATCATGGTCACCCTTCCGAGCCATCCACCACCAGCAGCAATTAAGTTTAACTACCCCTACCTCTAAAACAACTCTCCGCCACCTTTTCCTCGGTTTGTAACCCTCCCACTGGCACTACGCTGCTACCAAAGCCGCCAACAAACACAAACCACTACCTTTAATTACCAGACACGAATATCACCTTGGCCACCTATGACGCCAAATCTGGAAATCTCAATAATACACCATGGCAAAGCTTCACAAATCCATTTGACAACTAGGCATGAGATGGTTTACGACTAGTAGGGCCTTTTTCTCTAGTAGATTACTTCCTCGTCGCAAATCAATTGGAATGTTAGCTTAGGGTTCAACTAAGCATTGAGTGCTGGATGAAGCAAGGCAGGGAGTCGACTAGGTGGATTGGTAAGATAGCATCATTTGCACCTCATAGATAGGTTTCAACCCTTTTCTTTGTGGCTGGGGACTAGGTGCCAGAAAGGCACCCTCTGCTGCTAGATGAGAAGAATTTGGTTTACGATCCAAGGGACTGAAATCTGCATTAGAATAGGATGTGCAAATGAGAAAGAGTTAGTGTTGGTGGGGGAGGCAACAATGTCGTTATGCATGTGTGTGTGCATGAGAGACACTGTGTGTGGGTGTGTGAGAGACACTGTGTGTGTGTGTGTGTGTGTGTCTATATATTTTGTGGGTCTTTGTGTGTGTCTGTGTGTTGTGCGTGTGTCACTGTGTGGGCAGTGTGTGTGTGTGTGTGTGTCTTTGTGTGTGAGAGAGAGAGGGGTGATGGGGCAATGTGTGTGAGACACTGTGTGTGTGTATGTCTATATATTTTTTGTGGGTCTTTGTGTGTGTCTGTGTGTTGTGCATGTGTCACTATTTGAGGCAGCGTGTGTGTTTATGTGTGTGTGTGTCTTTGAGAGAGAGAGAGAGAGAGAGAGAGTGGGGGCAATGTGTGTGCATGGGTATGCGTATGTGTGTGTGACGGTGAAAATGTGTGGGTTGGAGGAGTGTCTGTGTGAGACGGAGAGGGACAGAGAGAGAGAGGGGGGGGGGGGAAGGAGGGAAAATAGATAAAGAAAAGGAAAATTCATAAAGACTAGCGTAAAAAGACCAATATACCCCTGAGTAACCTAACGCCGTCAAGATTAATTTGATAGAGTGACCTAATTGAAACGAATTTCAAAGTTTAGTAGTTATTATGACACAAATCGATGTCCAGTGGTCAAAGTGAAATTTGTCTAATAGTACAGTGGTCAACCGCGTAATTAACTCTTTTTTTTTACAGGTTTTTACGAGTAACTCTTAATTCAAGGTTTAACCTATAGACTGACATCATACAAGTCTACTCTTAAAGCACGACAAGCACAAAAAATAAAGGGTTAATTACACCTATATCCCTGAGGTTTTGGGGTAATTACAGCCAAGGACAATAGTTTGGACAAATTACACTTATGTCCATTGACCAAACGGAACCCTAAAAAACCTAACAGTTTTGATAAAATGACATTGTTACCCTTAAATTAAAATGTTATTTTCTTTCACATGCCATTAATTTATCTTTAAAAAAAAACAATTTAATGTTTGCTCTAACACCCCCCCCACCCAACCCCCCTAATCCCCCCCCCAACCCAATTTGATCTCTCATACTCCCCCGACCAGCCTCCCCCTTAGCCTTCCCCGTCTCCCCGTCTGCCTTCCCCCTCCCCGTTGCCGCACCACCCTCCCCCTTCCCCTTCCCCTTCCCCTTCCCCTTCCCCGTCACCGCACCACCCTCCCCCTTCCCCTTCCCGGTCGCCGCGACCACCCTTCCCCTTTCCCTTCCCCGTTACAGCGACCATCCTTCCCCTTCGCCGCGACCACCCTTCCCCTTCCCCTTTCCCGTCGCCGCGACCACCCTCCCCCTTCCCCTTTCCCGTCGCCGCTACCACCCTCCCCCTTCCCCTTCGCCGCGACCACCCTTCCCCTTCCCCTCCGCGTCACCGCGACCACCCTCCCCCTTCCCCTTCCCCGTCGCCGCAAAGTTAGTCAACAGTGATGGAGGTAACGGCGCAAGGGAGCTGCCGGCGTGGGGCAAGTGGAGATGGTTGCCGGCGCTGAGAAATTTGTAGCTTGCGAATTGGGGTTTTGAAACCCTAATTTGCGAATTAGGGTTTTGAAACCTAATTTGCGAATTAGGGTTTTGAAATGAGAATTTGCAGATTGCGAATTAGAACCCTAATTTGCAAGTTAGGGTTTTTCAGTGAGAAATTTGCAGATTGAGATTGATGAAATAGACTGCTAAGGAACAAATCAATAATTTTAGGGTTTTCAAACCCTAATCTTTAAATTAAACCTTGAAATCTTAAATTAAAATTTTTAAATATATTCAGTATATACATACAGTACAAGGGGCAGTATCGTCATTTTAAAAATACGTATTGATGACATCATAAAAAAAGTGTACTTTTTGGACGGAACCCTGACGGATGGACACGGGTAATACATTTTAAAAGTATTTGGTCACGGAATGTTACATTTTGAAACTTTGTGTCCTTGGCTGTAATTATCCCTAACCTCAGGGACATAGGTGTAATTAGCCCAAAAATAAATAAGACTTAGAAAACGTCTTGATAGCTGCAATAAATTTTGGGCAATGGAGAGGACATGCATAAGAGTTGAATTTTCTAGTGTCTAAAATTTCTGGTATTTGTTTGAAGTGAAAGAGTGCACAAGCAAATTTGATGAAATGTCACAACTTTTAGAAAACAAGTTATAGAAGGGTCATAATACTAACATGCATCTTTTTGTTGAGGAGTTTTAAGACTCTTAACAATGGTACGCTTAGACGAAGACAAAAATTCAACTCCACTAAGATGCATATTACATTTACTTGGAACGAGTTTTAGTGTTGAATAAGTGTATAGGTGTCGGATTCATCTGATTTTCAAAAACTTAAGACGCACGGGGACACGACAAAATATTTGTATCTATGATAAGTTTTACAATATTCCTAAGATAAAACTGTGTCTACACTCCTTGTTTATGCATCACACATTCAGCCCTTAACAATATCAACTCTTACGTCAACTTAGACCAGCCATATTTTACTTTGTTGGCCTTTTTAACACTTCTCTGTCAGCATGATTGTCATCATTATATAACTCAAATGCATGTTAAATGGACACCACGAGTGGCCGAGTTGGATACGTCTTTGTTTCCAACCTATTTTGGTAGCACCCATGGGTCCACAATGGGTCCCGTTTTCACAACTCGTAACCATAATTCAACTGTCAATTTTCTACACTCCCGAAACGGTCAAAGCGACACACGCTCAAATCACATGCTTTTTGTTTCTATTTTGCATTTGCATTTCTTCTACGCCAAGAATTTTATTTAAAATTTTTGCCCGACTTACGGAAAGAGGGGCGCCGAAACCCTTTTCGTGCTAAGTGGAAGACAGTGGCTCACCTTGGCCTTTGCCAAGGGGGGTCGGCCTTGGTCTTCCTTCTCTCTCTCTCTCCCTTCAAACAACAAACAGCGTCTGTCGCCCACGATCGGGTGCCGGCTCCGCAACACCCGTCGCCCGTGCCTGTTTGTCGTCTCCACTACGTGGATCCATCACCTGTGCCTACAAGCCATTGCCACAACGCGCGCCATTGCAACAACGAGCACCTTTGCCCATGCCCGTGCGATACCAACCTTTGCTCCCATGCGCCGCTCATGCGTCACGTGTCCCCGGTAGGACGCCCACTTCCACGATAGACGTCACTGCACCCGTGCGCCACTTTCATGTCTCGTGCCCTTGGCACTACACCCGTGCGCCACTTTCATGACTTGTGCCCCTGGCACCTTACCACGACAGACGTTACCGTGCACGTGCGCCACTTTCATGTCACATGCCCCTAGGCACCGCACTCATTCACCACGCCATGCGCCCCTGACGTGGACCTGAAACATGCTTCAACCCACTCTTCGGAGTATGCAGCATGTCAAGGGGCTCCGCTCACAGTGCTCCGGCATGAGGATCCTTAGCAGCAAGATAGGCTCGCCCTTACAGAAGCTATCTCCGCCTGGGCCGACTTACATGACACTAGGCATGCCTAAGCTGTGACCACGTCGTACTCACGTTATCGGTGATCATCGGTGCCCTCAGGTCACTCTAAGATAAGAACAAGTCTTTGGAGGGTATCTCGCCTAGTCCGCCTGGCAGTCGCGCGTAGGGACCTTCCCCCACCACTATCAGGTTCTCTCCGCGTCTCTTGACGCACCCCTATGACATACAGTAGGGCTTTGGACCGGTGGTTAGGGCAAAGGTTTACTCTGATCATGTCAACGCTATGTGGTCAGTCTTTTCAGACAGTCAGAGCTACGTTATGTGGGGCAGGCAACGTGAATATGGGAACTGGCAGTCAAAAGGAGCACCGACATTTGTGGACTCCCTAGTGACATGTCACTTCCAAGGGACAACACATGTCAATTGATGACACAAGCATATCTTTGCCTATAAATAGAGGACTTTGGACTTCATTTTGGACAACAATTCTCATTCTGACAAAAATCACTTTCTTACTCTAGAATCCAGGACACTTGAATTCTAAAGAGAGAAAAACAATTGGACCATGACATGGGACATAACAATTGACCCTGACATTGGACCTTGACGTGGATCTTAGCTTGGATTGTTGACTGTCAGCCCTGTTCGTCTCAGCCCTCATCTCTACAGCACTGCCACTCATCACGGCCTATCTGGGAAGCATTGCTCTTTGCCCTTACTCCACCCTCACTGTTTCCCACTTTGTACATCAAACAGCTAAGTCAGACTTATCATTTGTGACACCTCCATGTAATAAAAGAACCTTCAGACTTCCTGAACTTCCATGCCACGGTTCAGTAGCATTCAAGTACAATGGCTGCACCTTTTGTTTTAAATAAGAAAGATAATTTTCAAAATGTCTCTTCTAAACGGAGTAAGGTACCTGTAAGCATCTGACCCCATCACGGCAAACCCTCCCTGCGGTTTACACTGAGCCAGCAAATATTATCATGAGCAAGGCCAAAGTATGAGCCATATTGGACAATACAATAAGAGAAGGAAGAAAGAAAAAAAGAGATCCTCACCCAACCTCATTGTTCTTAGTGATTGATCACCCTGCAGGCCAAGAAACATCCCGCTGTGATGTGAAAGCTTGGAGCAAGGCCTATGTGATGAGCCATGTGATACCATACAATAAGGAAAAGAGGCGTACCACCCACCCTTGTTCTTGTCAGTGATTAATCAGCATCAAGGCAAGAACCTTCACACTCGGCAAGGTTTAGGCAAAGACATCAGGCAACAAGCGACAAACAACAAGAACTAGGTTCAAGACTTGATGATTTACCTTTCTTAATGTAACAGTACATGCAGTATTGTAGGCAAATGGGTGAAAAACTGATTGCACTAATAGGGTCAATGTACAAAACTACCAAACATGTCGTACCTTGACCAAACTGGAGTGTGTTATACATGCGAAATAATCCTATTTTCATACCAATAAACCCCAAGTGTACGCAATACAATAATGAACTCATTGTCTCTAATAGAAAGTGCTGAATCACGTAGTTCTCGGGGGGAAGCTCTGCATCACCATGAAGAAAAGTCAAGGACACCGACATGAAAATGGTAACATTGAACACGGACACAGTAGAAACGATAGAAAAGATAAAATCTTTATGCACAAAAGTAGTCAGCAACCTAAGATAAGCGACTACAAGTAATAAACAATCTTCTGCGTTTAACAGATACGGACAAAGAAAATGATATTCCGGTTCATGCTAACACACGGCTTCTCTTGTTGAGTTTGTGATCTCAACACAAGCGGTGTGCCCAGAATATCTTTTAAACGGGGAAAAGCACTTGGATAACTTGGGCAGTATGGGAAAACTTTTCACCTTTGCCTGATCTACCCACTCTAATACCTTGTTAAAGCATCTAATTCTGCAGAAAGGTTTAGCAGAAAAGTAATAGCTTGTGGCCTTTATTGGAGACGACAATGTCTTGGTTGTGCTCTTTCACTGATGGCCCCAAGTTTAGATGAAAATCATCTTCTTTAGCCTACTTCTTTGGTTAAAAGAGAAAACCAAACAACCGATATTCTTCTAAGAGTCATAGAGCCAAATTCACATCTCACATACTATCGGATCTATGTTTTCGGATCCATACTATCGTCCTCTTCTGAAATTTTTTTGTTGTCGGTTAAATCAGGCCGTCAAACTTTATTCCTTCCTATTCTGCAAGGCAACTTCATATCTAATCCAAAATAAAACCTATTAAGCTTATCATTCTTTTCTTCAAAAATGGAAAAACTCTCTCTCAATTTTATCTTAGTCTAATATATTAACTTCAAAAGAACACAAAAACTCTCAACCCTTTCTCAATATCTATATCAGTTCTGTAAAACAAGTTCCTCACAGTTTCCTTTCTCTACTCACCACCATGGGGGGGTTCTTCTCTTTACAAGCTCTTTAGCACTCACTTACCACCTCTGGTGCATGACCACTTACCTCCGTTACTGCTCGCACCTTCTCTTGTTCTTGAGCTTTCTTTGTTGCTTGCACCCTCATTTTATTTTATTTTTGTTTTGTTGAGCTTTACCTTCTTCAATGCTTGCACCCTCTCTTGGCTTCCAAACTCAAAACCGAGAGTGCATAAAAAACTAAGATATTAGAACTCTGATCATAAAACCAAGGGAGAGCAAGGAGAAGGGAGAAGGGTTAGTTGATGGATGCCACCAATCATTGTCAAAGCCATTTCCAATACTGAGTCATGCGTCTTCAGTTTAGGTTTGGGGGTAAGAGCTGAGAGTCAAGAAGGCTCGAATTCAATCTTCTGTTTTTTGGTCCTTTAAAGAAGAACCTGTCTATTTCTGTCTTCCTTTCTCTGCTAAGAATTCCGTCCAATCACCCCGTGTTCACAATTAATAAAGCTGAATAGGTAGTGCCTAAAAAAAAACTGAGGTGGTGTTTCACTTGAGCTGTTATACGAGTATAGCTGCTGTGAAAATCCGGATTTCTACGCTTTTTAGTCTTTTTGGTGCCTTTTGTCGTTGCTTATCTATGCAGTTAGGATATGGTTATACAAATGGCGCGAATGTCTTGTGCATTTTGCAGTGTTGCTTCTTCTAACTCCATGCTCATTTCTGTGGTTTGAAACTCGATCTCATCGGGGTTTTGCTTCTGTTACAAATTCCTCTGTTTTCGCATAAAGACGTAGGGGTATTCCTGGAATAATGAAATTTGCTAGATTTGAACCCAAAGAGAAGGAATGTCTTGTGAGAAGAGATGTCATGGTGAAAATTTTGTCGTAATGGGAAACTAGAGTAGGTTTATATTTGGGATTCTAGAATGGCAAACTTTCCAAATCCACTTTCCGATTATATGTCCCTTTAATCCTAGCATATTACAGACACAAAAAACGGTCGGTAAAGTATGTTTGCAAAACTTTAACTAGGGGTTGTGGGCACATGCGATGCATGTATCTTACTAATGTTTGAGGTAGAAAAATCATATCAGAGAAAAAGTTGTATCAGATAACAGTTATTTTTCACCAAAAGTTGGGGAAAAAACAAAAGATAGATGC
The DNA here is from genome assembly GCA_033070095.1 of Escallonia herrerae. Lineage (NCBI taxonomy): Eukaryota > Viridiplantae > Streptophyta > Magnoliopsida > Escalloniales > Escalloniaceae > Escallonia > Escallonia herrerae. Next base: position 360,167 of record JAVXUP010000597.1, read on the forward strand.
TCTTCATGTTGCAGCAAATGAGCAACTATATCCACAGTTCCACCTATTAATAAAATGGAAAAAAGACACTGAGAGTATTACCTCTAATGATATTAACACCCAACCAATGTAATTTGATTTCTTCTTTTTGTCATCAATGAGTGCATGAAGCATCTAACTCGCCTGAAAAAAATTCCAATCTCTTAAACCTGAAGTCTAAAACATGGAAATCTCAATTCGAAAAGTAATGGAGACTTGCAGTATAAGAAGTTGGGAAAAACATGCTGTCTGGTTTTATGGAGTTTAGCAGCATATAAATGGAACTGAAACAATGGGACACTTCTCTAAGTTGATTTACTTCTTAGGCCTTTTGCTATCAGTAAAAAATGGGTAAAAGTATATGTATAAAGCAAGGCCAAAGTTGGAAGTAAAAAAGGCTTCATCACTGGGTGTTGTGGCTCAATAGTGGTGTAGTTACTACATTACTTGGCCATTTGGGATACAATCTGTGGTGCTAGAACCCAAACAATTCTCTGGTTTTTTAGCCATCTATATCTCTCACTTGAACACCCAATCCCTCAGAGTGCTCTATTGACACTTAGCCATTGAGGACTTCCTGATACTGCTACAAGTATGAGGGTGGAAGAATAGAGCGGAAATCAGTTCTTTCAAGAAATTGGAGTCGATCTGATGTGGTAGTAGACTGCGCAGAACAGAAAAAATAAGAGGTTGGAAAAGGGGGAAAGGAACAGAGTTGCTTCACCCGTGCAGGGGATGAGCGCAGGCACACATGGCCTTGGCAAAGTGCCCAAATAATTTATTTTCAACTCTAATATTTATATCCAACAGTAGGACCGTAAATGATGTGCGTAAACTACTTACTTCTGAGATGCAATCTATCAAAGTACTCTAAAAATTCTTCATGCTGCTTCATGTAGACTTATTATAGACGTCTTAACTTTGATTCTTGAAAAGGAACACTACCAAAGCACTTCGATTCTTAACTGCACGTGTAAGCATCCAAGTTATCATTAACTAATGATAAACTTGTAAAAGAGAAATGAATCGTAGGTGAAAGGATCACAACTAACAAAATCCAAGAAACAAATTACTTAAAAGTCAGACGTAAAGCCCATTTAAGTTTCTACATCTTTCCAAACATTATACGAATTAGGCCTAACACGATATTCTATTCTTATTCGCAGGAAACCTCATTTGCATGTTACATGATATCCGGCCCTCTAAGCTTATCCATCTTGGTTATTCACAATGAGACTTTATATAGAAGCATATTTGGTTCATACTCCATTGCGAGTTTATTGTAGAGACGTCCAAAAATGGAGAGGTAAGATTTGGGACCATCACACCATCTATGGTGAATGTCTGAACCCCAATGCATTGCCACTTGTTCGGAAGTTTGGCATAGGTTGGACGTAACTTTTAAAGCACGCAAGGAGACCTGCTCAAGCATTAAAACCTAAGTCTTAAGGAATCTCTAGACAAACTTCCATTCCATAATTTCAGTTTCCTAAAATGTACGCAAAAATGCTAAGTATAAGCAGCCACGCGAGGAGGGATAGGATACGGGATGAAGACAATCCACAAGAAAGTTGGGATGGCAGCAATTGAGGAAACGATGCCCGAACATCCCTCGAGATGGCTTGGTCATCCAAGGTAGGCCTTTAGATTTCTCCTGAGGTAGGGGAAAATAATAAGGGGAGAAATAGTGAGAAAAGACTTGATTGCTAGGATTTATCAGATACGTGCACTTAGGGGAATGGATGAAAAGGATTTATGTAGGCGACCCCAACTAGTTTGTGACAAACGAGTAGAAGATGAATGATTGGATAATCGTGTAGAATCAGTGATCTGTATTCAAGTTAGCTTGATTGACACAAATGCAAAGTTTCATTATTAAAAGAGATACTAACTCTCTAACTCCAGATCGCTTGGATAGGAGTGAACTAACTATAATCTAAGAGGCTGCATATATATACAGCTGCATCAAGACAAACTGATTATGGATCTTTACATGATTTGGGCACCTCTAGTCTATTTGTCGAAACACAGAATAATCTTCAGCAGAAAGATTTAATACAAATCATTAAGTATATTTTGGGCGTAATGATATACGATAAATGAAAATGAAAGTAAACCTGATTCACTAAAGGAAATGCTCCATCCTTCTATTTATGAGCGTTTGAGTGAGGAGAAATCAAAATGTCTCGGCATAAAATAATTATGCTGCACGTCAAGATGAAGCCCAGACAGCAAAAATAACATGTACAGTATCTATTGTGTTCAAATGACGACTGTGACACGTGTTGTTACTGTTTCTAACCAAGCAGCTTTAGAAACTGAAGAGTGCAAATGGCTCTAGCCTACACGATTACCAGTTTATGAAAAAACATCCTTCTACTGTTGTATCTAAGAAGATTAACATGTGGAAGTAGGCATAACAAAGCTTGGAAAATAAATCTCCATCCACAGAGTTGTACGCTGCTATTTAATGCAGGAAATTCCTTTCAATCATACTGGGGGTCGGGAAGACAGGTGATGCGAGTGGAAAGGTTAAGTTATGCGGTGTACAGACAGATATAAAGAGCAGGGTGCTCTGCTTGAATAATATAAAAATTATAAATAGAGGCTAGGATGTGAGCAATATAAAGACATTGTTAATTACTGACTGATCCCCAAAGCTGAGTCAAATTGTTTATGAAGATAATCTCTTCTTTATAGATACTAAAGTGAATGCTATAACAAATCAAAGAAACATCAATTCAAACAGTAGATGCAATGAACTATATCTGTCTTCATCACTTGAAGAAAGACGATATCAGATTCTTTTTATAGGAGACTAACGACTTCGGCATGGTTAAGATTAATACTAATCAGCCAACCGAAAAGGTGAGGAAGTTTTGTAGTTAATCTGAACTATTTGATAAAAAACTTACCGCCTTCAATGCAAGTTCCCATCCATCAACTCAAATCAACATCCAACAGTTTCATAGGCAATACCCTTTCCTTTGGATTTCATTATTCAAATTAGCTCACTGGACCTCTCAATTGTAAGTCCAGTTTATTGTGATTTTAAGAACCTTAACCCATTTTCACATGCAGTTGTGCACAGCATCCCTGCTTTCCAGTTCCCCCCTTTTCACCATCCTAGAAAAATCTTGAGTTCCCCTAGTGTAACCTTCCCCTGACTTCTCTTAATATGGCAGTCATGTGATTTCAGTTTTGCAATAAAACCATTTTAGAGAATCAAATGCTAAAAATGCATGCTGTTACTCAATCTACCAGCCATGAAGCTAGCAAAGGAATTTCTGCTACAGATGCTGCCTTCAATATCTCTTTTCTCTATAGTTAAGTCATCAGCATCATCCAGCCTTTGTCCCAAACAAGTCTTTTCTCACTACTTCTCCACAAAGTTATCATCGGTCTACCCTTACCTCGTCTTACCCCATCAACTTGGCACAAATCACTTCTTGTAACAGGGGCAGCTAAAGGCCTACGTTAGACATGACCAATCCATCTCAAGTGCTGTACCCTCATCTTTTACTCAATAAGTGCCACCGCTCTTTGTTTCACTCATTCTGTACGTTTACCCCCATCCTTGTGTCATGACCGACAAGGAGACAGACCTTCGCATTCTAATCCAAAATATTCCAGCTTACGAGAAACATAATACCAAACATTTACAGAAGTGTAACCTCAAAAACATAAAAATGGGTACTTAGCGGGTATAGCTCTAAAACATAATCCAAACCAAAGAACTTGCATTGACCACCAATGCCTAGTAATTGCAGTGGAAGTCAATAAGCATTAAAATGGGTTCCCAAATGCAAATGTTCTATTAGAAATGTTCTTATTCTCTAAAACCAGAAAAAAAAAGTCCTAAGGCAAAGTAAAAACTCTTAGGCTCTTCCATAGCTATTGACCTCTTTCTAAACCATATTAGCTTGATTACCTGAAATGGAAGAGAAGGGGGGTGAGCACAAAGCCCAGCAACGATAACACACACACCCACGGAGTACTACATAGATATTCAATAACATATACTGAGTCAAAAGCACAACATATAGAATCAAAGGTGCACAGACAATAAATAATCTTAGAACGACAAATATTCTTATTTTGGATGTCAACCCAACAAAGATGAGATCAAAGTCAAATGATCATATTTGAACAATTGAGCAAGTAATCAAATCAATACAAACACATAGTACGTGAGTGTAAAGCACGTTAAACTAAGCACGCGAAGGTTCTAAGTTCAAAGTTTGCATACCGGCAGCAGTTACCATATCATATGATGGCGTCATGTTAACCTACCACGTGTGGGTTCTAGTTCAATTCACAAGGGGTCCAATAAAATCAAAGTATCTCAAATACATAGGAGCCACAAACGACTTCAGAAAATACTTGATATTATACTAAAATGGTAGATGCTGAAGCGACAAGTTCAACGAAAGTTAAATCGCTTGAATCCGAGGTCGTATAAGCACAAAATTATGAAATAACAGGTATGCGCAAAAAGATTAACAAAAGTGCGTGCACCACTTAACTTCTCACACGTGGCACCTACTCCAAAATATTCAGACGCCCAGAATGAGCTGAAATAATTGTCCTTGGTTGAAAGGACAATTACTATAGCTAAACGGAGGAAGAAAAATGCCGGCAGTGCACGAGTTGTTTGCACTGTATGGTGGATTTAATAAAAGGCACAAAAATAGTACAATAAAGGCTGATTCAAACACAAGAACAGAATGCGCAAATATAGAACGCGCACAATAATGCAGTACAGCGATCAAAATCAATTTTCACTGCAACCAATACAACATAAACGCAACATAGAAAATTTTCACAAGAAGGGACATCATCAGTGTAACTCTTAGCTCAAATTACGGAACAATCTTTGCAAAGTTGTATACGCCTACAACAAATTCAAAACCTAAATACAATTAACCCACTTATATAAAACTCTATAAGAACACAATTATAAATCGATTGTGAGATTAAATCCTCTTTACTGGCAAACTAGGTGTAGAATTGCTCACCAATTTTTTGTAGAAGGTTGAAATCCTCCATGCCCTAGGTTTCCGTTTCTTCTTATTCAAAGCAAGACCAAACTCAATTTATAGTCCTTATTTCTCTAAACTTGTTAAATAACCCAAAAGATCCTTAATGATATACCACTTATTCAGAAGTACCCAAAAGGTTGCTAAAAGGTTAATAATAGATTAGTTGGAATGTTACACCTTGTGTGGACATGCTTCCACCTAAGCACTCGCATTTCAGCTACACTCATCTCATTTGTGTGGTGTTTCTTAGTTGCCCAACATTTTTAACCATATAACATTGTTGGCCTCATTACCGTCCTAGAGTATTTTCTCTTGAACTTGAGAAGAATGTTGCGATCACACAACAACTAAGACGCAACCTCCACTTGGTGCAACATCCTCGTTAGTATCTCCCTCCTTGTGCATTGTTGATCAACGTACACAAAGACAACTTTCTTTTAGGTACTTGTTGACCAACCATACTTACCTCCTCCATTATGTCCTCCTAGTTTTACAGAAATTGCATTCCACGTACTCCTCCTTAGTCCCCCTTAACGTAAATCCATGGATTAAAGTACTTTCTCGTTACTTTAACTTAACATCTAGTCCTACTCTACTCTCATAAATAGAAAACTATGCCATCCCCAAATAACATACAACTCTGATCTTGAATACTCTTAGTAAGCTCATATGAATATGAGTAAGAGATAATGGCTTAAAGCTGACACTTGGTGAAGTCCAGTCGTTATTAGATGCTCACTAGTTATTTCACATTAGTAGTCGCTCCATCATACATATTGATGGAAACACAACTTGGCGTAATCAGACTACTTGGCAGACTTATTCTTGAAAATCCAAGACAGAAATTAAGGATTTTATTTTATTTAGGTTTATTTTAAACAAGAGACAAATTAGGGATTTCGCATTCAATATTTAAATAAATGTATGATTCAATAAAATCAGTAGCGATCTGACTGAATCAATCAAAATAAATGTATGATTCAATCAAATCAGTTACGATCTGACTGCATCAATTAGGATTTGATTGATCTTTCCATATTTAAGTTTACATTGTCCTATATAAAGGACCCCCTCTTGTAACTGAAGAAGCAGATTATGAATTGAGAACAAGTTTCCTCCTTCCCTTTTTCATTGTGTTTCTCCTTCCTTTCTTTATACTCTGTTGTTTCACATTAAATGATACCAGAGCAAACCCTGATCCACTAAATTTTTTTTTATTCCATCAATACAACAGTCACCACTCACAACAGCAAAACCACCCATTTACCCATCACACTTACCACTTCATTTTACTCACTGCTCCCTCTTTTTTGTCCCCAACCAACACACAAAAAAAAGAAGAATAGTACCTTCTTCCCATCTCTCAGCCATTATCGGCAACATACAGTGCGGCATCCCTTGTTGCCGCTTCCACTAATCCTTCACCAGGCAGCTGCCCTGCCACTAAGAGCCTCCATCGCCGCTCCTTCCCTAGACGCCACCTCTGTGAAGATCCACAGTAGAACCTTCCACGCCACCATCATGCAACGTACCAGCGACTGCCATCCACTACAGCTAATCACTAAGCAGCAGCAGCCGCCACCGCCCTGAGCTTCCAGAGCAGTTCCCTCGCCCATTCTTGCATTCAGTGGTAGGTCTCAAAGCCCCTCCTAAGGTACGCTTTCTCGCCTTGAAATCTGTTTTAGTTCTTGTATTAGTCGGTTCGTCAGGCAAATAACTGTGGGTCCTAACCTTGACCCTATTTTCTTACCCCAAACCCTTCATATTCCCACCGTTCTTCAATTTTTGCCTCCCACCTTAGGACGCGAGCACAACTTTGTAGCCTTAATTATTTTTGCATTTCCTGTTAACCATCTGCAGTGCTTCAAATGTTCAAACTTAATAGAATTTTGGACGGATTTATACATTTTATCATGGTTAATGCGCGAGATAAAATTGTCGATGAGCGATTCCAGACAATTGAGGATTCTATGAGATCTCTTCAAGCGAGTGTCACCAACTTGTCCATTCGTTTGGAGGAATGCCTCCACCGAATTCATATTTCCCTCAGGAAACGTGAGCACCATGGAGATATTGATGAAACCATTCCTATCGGTCCCAAAGATAACCAATCTGGCCTGCTTACCACTCCTACGGGGTCCCATTTTCCAGGTTGGAGAACTCTTCAGGATCCTCGTGCTCAGAAGTTGACTATGGGTGACATTCAAGCTCATAGAAATGTTCATGTGCCTCGTTGCGAGTAGTATAACTTTGGCGATGCCACACGTCATGTCAAAGTTGATGCACCTAGCTGTGATGGTCATCTCAATCCTGGTCATTTTTCTAATCGGTTAGCTGAGATGGAGGACTATTTCAGCTTTTATCGCATGCAAGACCCAGAGCACATCAGTTTTTCTAAGATAAATTAAGAGCCCGTTTGGGATTAATTAAAAAAAGCAGATTCAGTTTAAATCTTAATCAGTTTTCAAAATCTGATTTAATCAAAATCAGTTTGTTGTTCGGCAAAAATAGTTGTAAACTGGATTAAATCTAAAAAAAAGTGTTTGGATAAAAGTACTTAAATCAGTTTCACTATGACAAAATGACCAGAGAGGACACTCAATAAATAATTTTCTAATATACAAACGACGTTAACATAACTTTTACTCGTAAACTATAAAATAGAAGAAAAGATTACAACATAAGAAGATTGAAAAACTAACAGAAATGGTGTGGAGGAAGAGGGCGGATGTATCACTCTATGTGTTTTAGCCGTAGGAGAAGAGTAGCAATAGGAGAAGAGATAAATTCTAAAAATTATCTAATTAATTAAGGGGTATGAGAAGTCTTTTTGTAAAAAATATGGGGATAGAATGGTAAATTAGATGGTCAAACCTGATTATAAAAAAAGTGATTATTTCATAATCCTCACTTTTGAAGATTATAAATTAAATCAGTTTTTAGCTTTTGGAAATGGATTAAATCTCTTAATCTATTTTGCCAAACACCCACAATCCTAATTTAATCTAGATTAAATCAGGTTTGACCATCCCATAATCAATCCCAAACACCCTCTAATTGGTGCTGCCAAACGCTATTGGAGGGGAGTCGAGGATACCCTCGCCCAACTAGCTGAACCTCAATTAAAAGAAAAGTATTTCCCCACCTACTACCGTCAAGAAATGCATTCCGAGATGATGCAATTGCAACAAACTACGAGAGTAAACGAGTACATGTCTTGTTTTGAGGAGCTTTCTGTGAGATGCAATACCAGAAGCCCCTTGGGTCTCCGTTAATCATTTATTAGCAGGCTCAAACCTGAGCTCCAAAGGGATGTTCACCTTTACGAGCCTGAGTCCATTGAGAGTGCCTTCGATAAGGCCTTATCCCTTAATAAGTCCCTTTGACTTGCTAGCCAGCGCCGTTTCAGTCCTTCTATAGGAACTTCTTTTCCATCTCGTTCCTCACCTTTTTAACGATTAACTGGCTCTGCGCCACCTCCATCTGTCACACAGTCTAGCCCTTCTCTCAAACCAGGTGCTAGTACGAGCAAGACTCGTGAGTTTATACCAACATCGTCTCGTCCATACATGTCTAACGTAGAGTGCAACCACTGTCACAATCGGGTCATATAGCTAGTCGTTGTCCTAACCGCACTATCTCCATCGCTCAAATGGAGGCTCACCAAAAGGACGAGTGTAAAGGGTGTAGGTCCTCAACATGATTCTGAGGAAGAGTGTGAGAATGTTTGGGTTGATGTTGTCTCTAACCTCAATGTTATGTGGTGCATCTTGTCTACTCCTATAGAGGATGACTGGAAATGCACGACCATCTTCCAGATTTACCTTTCATGCAAGGACATCGTTTGCAAACTAGTCATTGACAGGGGTAGTACCATGATGTGGTCTCCGAGCGCGCGGTGACCAAAATGAAGCTATAACCTGAACCTCACCCTACCCATTCCGTGTTGCCTGGGTTGATAAGACCTCTTTCCAGTTTCCCAGCGGTGCCTAGTTCTTCTTCAGATGGGTGCCTATTCAGCCAAGGTCTGGTGTGATGTTCTTCCTATGGATGTTGCTCATATCTTACTTAGTCGTCCATAGCTCTATGACTTAGAAGTTGAGCTTCATGGCCGAGAAGACACCTACACTTTTGAGCATGGAGGGAAAATTATCAAGCTCTTACCTACCAAGCCCCTTGAGAAACTCAACCCATCCAAGAAGCTCTCAACACCCCCAAAGCCGCATACCCTTCAGCTTCTCAATCATCGAACATTTGAGGCGATGAGCCGAGAATCCGGCTTTGTGTTAGCCTTGGTGGCACAAGAAACCTTCCCTAGCCCTCTGGCACCCTCAGACGACTTTTCCCATCAGGTGGCTCAGCTACTACATAAATTTCAAAATGTGACTCCCGATTCCCTTCCCGCCTAGCTACCCCTTGCGGGAAATCCAACATGCCATTAACTTGGTCCCTAGGTCCCAGTTAACCAACTTGCCTCATTATCGGATGAACCCTACTGAGCTTGCAGAACTTCAAGGGCAGGTTAACGAGCTCTTACAATGTGGAGCTATTCGTAAAAGTATGAGTCCTTGTGTTGTGCATGCCCTCTTAACACCTAAACGAGATAGCTCGTGGCGAATGTGTGTTGAGAGTCGTGCCATCAATAAAATCACTGTTAAGTATCGGTTTCCCATCCCTCGCTTAGACGACATGTTAGATTTGATGGCTGGTTCTCGTTGGTTCTCGAAACTTGACTTGCGGAGTAGTTATCATCAGATTCGGATTCGACCTAACGATGAGTGGAAAACTGCCTTTAAGACCCCCGATGGTCTTTCTGAGGGGTTAGTTATGCCATTTGGTCTATCAAACGCCCCCAACACATTCATGCAAGTGATGACTCAGATCCTGCGCCCCTTTCTCAGGAAATTCTTAGTGGTGCACGATGATGATATTTTGATCTTTAGCAAGACCGAGCATAGTCATTTGGACCATCTTCGTCAGGTTCTTAACACCCTCCGTACAGCCAAGTTGTTTGTCAATCTTAAGAAATGTTACTTCTTGCAATCTCACGTGACCTTTTTAGGCTTATCTCTGCACAAGGGATTGATGTCCATCACTAAAAGGTGCGCGCGATCACCGATTGGCCCGAACCAAAGAATATTAATGAGGTTCGCAATGTTCATGGCTTGACCACATTTTATAGGCGCTTCATTAAGAGCTTTACTCCATTGTGGCTCCCCTCACTGATTGTATGAAGAAAGGGGAGTTCCAGTGGACACTGGCAGCCACTCGTGCCTTTGAGACAATCAAGCAAGGAATGGCCTCTGCTCCTATCTTACAACACCTAGACTTCTCCCAAGTCTTTGAAGTTTCTTGCAATGCTTCGGGTGTTGGCATTGGGGGCGTGTTAAGTCAGCGTGGCCACCTTATCGCCTATTTTAGCGAAAAACTCAATGATGCTCAACAGTGTTATTCTACCTATGATAAGGAGTTTTATGCTATCATTCAGGCTTTACGGCATTGGCAGTAGTACTTGTTACCTAAGGAATTTATCTTGTACTCTGATCACGAAGCCCTCAAATACCTACACTCTCAACGCAAGTCAAATCCCGTCATGCCAAGTGGGTAGCGTTCTTACAGCAATACTCGTTTGTTCTTAAACATCGTGCTGGTGTCAAGAACGAAGTTGTTGATGCTTTAAGTCGTATCTTTCTTGTCTTGCAATCCATGAGTGTCCACGTTGTCGGCTTTGACAGATGAGTACGCTACTTGTCCCGATTTTGGCCTTATCATTCAAGATCTTCAGGCCGGCCACTGTCATGATCATCTTGACTTCATTATAAGAGACGGCTTCCTTTTCCATGGGACTCGCATGTGCCCCCCCCCCCCCCCCGTACTTCAGTTTGTGATTTTCTTGTTTGGGAGCTACATGCTGGTGGGCTTGCTGGCTATTTTGGGAGGGCAAAAACTAGTGCCTTGGTTGAAGATGGATTTTATTGGCCCTCGGTGAAGCGGGATGTCGCTCGCATTTTGTTCTAGTGTCGCACTTGTCAATTAGCTAAGGTTAATAAATCTAACACTGGTCTTAACACTCCCTTACATGTTCCTCACCTCCCGTGGAAAGATGTGAGCATGGACTTTGTCTTAGGTTTGCCCAAAACTGCTAGTGGGCATGATTATGTCCTCCTTGTTGTCGATTGTTATTCCCGCATGGCGCATTTTATTCCATGTAGCAAGACTACTTATGCCTCTCATGTAGCTAAGTTGTTCTTCCGAGAAGTGGTTCGCCTCCATGGCTTACCCACATCTATTGTGTCTGGCCGGGATGTTAAGTTCGTTAGTTACTTCTGGAAGACTTTATGAAAACTTTTTAGCACTCAACTCAAATTTTCATCGGCCTTCCACCCCCAGATGGATGGTCAAACTGAGGTTGTCAATCATAGTTTGTGTGACTTACTGTGCTGTTTAGTTGGTGAGCGAACAACCCTGTTAACTGCACCACTGGTAAAAGCCCTTTTGAAATTGTCACTGGTTATTCCCTCCATCAGCCTATAGACTTGATTCCCTTACCTCCCAACTCCCGCCCGTCGGAATCCGCCGATGTTTTTGCTCAACATATCCGTGATTTACATGCAGAAATCCGTCGTAAAATCATGTTAAGTAACGAGAATTATAAACTTGTTGCAGATGGCCATCAACTTGAGTTAATACAGGTGACCTTGTTATGGCTCGTGTCCGCCCCGAACGTTACCCTCGAAATTGCTTTTAAAAGTTGCATGCTCGAGCCCTCGGTCCATTTCGTATCATTTGCAGACAAGGCCCTAATGCTTTTTTGCTTGACTTACCTTCTAATATGAGCATTAGCCCAGTTTTCAATGTGCAGAACTTAGTTTCCTTACCGAGACACTTTTGAGCCTCCCACGGTGTCTGCAGGGCTTCCTCTAAGTTCCAGTGTTGAATCCCCTGTGCCAGCCTCTCCTTTCGACTTATCGCAGAGACCATTGACCGTATATTGGATTTCGAAACAATATCCTCTCACCAGGGGGGCTACCAGCAATTTCTCGTACGATGGCAGAACCGCCTCGCTACAGATGGCAGAACCGCCTCGCTACAGATGGCACCTGGCTTACCGAGGACGAGCTTCGCCATCTTGATCCCGCCCTGTTAGAGCAGTATCAACACTTTATCTTTGCGGAGGACAGCTCTTTTCAACCCGGGGAGAAAAATGGAAACACAACTTGGCGTAATCAGTCGACTTGGTAGACTTATTCTCGAAAATCCAAGACATAAATTAAGGATTTCATTTTGTTTAGGTTTATTTTCAGCAAGAGACAAATTAGGGATTTCGCATTCAATATTTAAATAAATGTATGATTCAATCAAATCATTAACGATCTGACTGAATCAATCAAAATAAATGTTTGATTCAATCAAATTAGTTACAATTTGACTGAATCAATTAGGATTTGATTGATCTTTCCATATTTAAGTTTACATTGTCCGAGGAAGCAAATTATGAATTGAAAACAACTTTCCTCCTTCCCTCTTTCATTCTGTTTCTCCCTCCTCTCTTTATACTATGTTGTTTCACATCACATATCCTTAATCATATCAACATACTCAAAAAGCACTCGTTTCTTCTTTTGAGCCCACTTTAAAACTTTTCTTGATAATTCAGCATATGTTCTTTTCCAAATCCATAAAGACCATGCGGAGATTGTCTTTCTCAAAATCTCTTCATTTATCGGCTAATCGTGAAAATAGCTTCCAAAGTGGTTCTCCAGGCATGAAACCGAATTGATTCTCAGATATTCTAGTCTCCCTTCTTATGCTATGTTCACTTGCCCTCTCCCAAAGCATCATGGCATGATTCGTGAGCTTGATCCCTTAGAGTGTGTTTGGAACCATGGGATTTCATTTCAAATCCTCAAATTTTGTTGTTTGGAACATTAAAAAAAGGAATTGGATTTGGATTTTATGGGATTTGACTGGATTTGTTTCTATAGTGTGAAATCCAATGAAAAATGGTCGGATTTCATGGGATTTTGATTTACTTGAATTAAAAGTAATTATTTACCTATCTTACCCTTTTTTCAGGATCTCTCCAACAATGAACCCACCACCACCAGCTTCATTACCGCTACCGCTACACCACTTTTACTACCACCAACGGCACCACTACTGCCACTACCACTGGCACCATTACACCACCACTACTGCCACCACCACTGCCACCACTACTGTCACCACCACCACCGTCGTCACCACCGCCACCACTACCACTGTCGCCGCCTCCACAACCACCGCTAACATTACCGCCACCACCACCACAGCCACCACTACAATCACCACCACCGCACTGCATCCTTCACCACTGCCGCCACCACTACTGCCACCGTCAACACTCTAGTACTGCCACAACTACCACCGCTGCTACCACTACTGCCACCACTGCCACTGCCACTGCCACTGCCACCGTCATCATCGCTAGTGCTGCCACAATTACCACCATCGTCACCACTGCCTCCACCACTTGCACCCCTAGTACTGCCACAACTATCATCATCGCCACCACTACTGCCACCACTGCCGCCACCACTACTGCCACCACCGTCACCACTACCACCACCACCACTGTCGTAGCCATAGCCACCGTCACCATAGCCACCACCACCACAGTCGCCATCACTATTGCCACAACCACCATCACCACTGCCACCGCTATTGCCACCACCGCTGCCACCACCACTACTGCTACCATCGCTACTGCCGCCGCCACCACCACCATCGCCGCCGCCACCACCACCACTACTGCCACCACCGCTGCCAACATCACTATTGCCACCACCGTCGCCACCATTATTGCCACTACCGCCACCACTACTGCTACCGGCATCACTATTGGCGTCAGTTGATGACCAACAGTTACACCTTGTTACACCTCAATACCACCACTACCATCACTTGACCATCCCACCGCTTCCACTATCGATGTTGCTACCCCATGCAGTGCCGCCGCCACCATGTGGTGATACTAGCACACTTAAAATGACTTATCGTAATTTATTTTCCATCGTAAGTCAAGGATATAATTGTCTAAAAATTTATTATCTTTCCATTTCCTCTATTCTCCAAACACAAAATTGGAATTCCGTTATTTGAATTCCCTTTCATTCCAAACAAGAAAAAGTGAATTGAATTTCAAATTCAATTCCAAATCTGAAATTCAATCATAAAAGAATTGGTTCCAAACGGAGCGTTATAGTTGTTCCACTTCGGGGATCTCCTTTTTTGTTATATGTAGCACTCAGAGTGCTTTTCCTTCACTCCTCAAGTATTTTCTCAGAATTTAAGATGTGAAACAACTTAGTAAACCACTCTATAACCATGTTAATGAAGCTTCTCAAAAACGCAATAGGAATGTCGTTTGGTCCAACAGCCTTCCCTGTTTTCATCATTTCAAGGCTTCCTTTACATCAGATGTTCTAATTCCCCAAACAAACCTCGTATTAGTATCATCTAACGTGTTACTGAGTTCTCCTAAATTACTTCCAGTTTCTCCCTTAAATATTATCAACATAATCTCTCCATCTCTCTCTAACTTCATCTTCTTTCATTAATAACCTCTGATTGTCGTCCTTGATACCAATCATATGATTCAAGTCTCTGCTTCTCCTTTCTCTCACCAACCTTCGATATGAACTTTCATAAGCTTACCTCTAGCCTCCCTTACTGCCTTGTTTGCTTCTTTTCTAGCCACGTAGTACATCTCAATATTCTCTTCATTCCTGCTCTCCTGCAATCTTTTAAAACATTTCATCTTCAGCTTAATTGCTTTATGGACCTCCTCATTCCACAACCAAGTTTCTTTACCTCTATGGTCATTTCCTCTAGACTCTCCAAGGACCTCTTTAGCAACTCTCCTAACTCAAGTAGACGTCCCATTACACATTATATAGGCTCATCATCCAGATTCTGGTCCTTTAATCAACTCCCCGCTATCTCTCCTCTTTAACCTTCGGGTTCCAGCAGTTAGTATACATGTCCAGCACCACCAACCTATGTTGTGTGGCAAGACAACATAAGTACAAGCTCAAAACATTGCACTCAACAAAACTACCAAAAGACTCAAGAAAGGCTTGCTTGGAGTTGGGGATGAGCATAACTCAGTACTTCCAAAAACCGCACCCATCCGAAATTTTTGTTAGGTATTCCATAAACAGTACTTAACAAATCGGACTTCGGTAAGATATAGAAATCTACCAAAAAAGTCGATATTTACTTTAATACTTAACTGCCTTTCAGTTTGTCATTTTTACGAATCAATACATTAAAGATACCTCTGGTAATTTAGATACCTTTAGTTCACGTTCATGAAAGTTCAGCATCCAGGCCTACATATTATTCACTTAAGTTAAAGATCAACAGGGTTATACCATAAGCTCCCAAATTCTCTTCCTCTACGTTTTCGTTTCCTCTATGGTTCCCAGCTATAAGTAAATACAATTGGAAGCGTTATAACTAGATTCTCTCTTCCACTTCTTGCTTGGTCGTTTCAAGAACTCCTCCTTAATTCTCTCAGTAAATTTCCCTTTTATCAAATTGAAGTGTTGAATTTTGGTGTATATCAACCATACAGAAATACCGAATTGCTTATTTTGATCAGTATCGGTCTAAGTAAATGGGAACTGAAATACTGAGTCAAATAGGTAATTTAGAAAATAACCAAAATGCCTAAACAAATAAGCACTTCGGTACGGTGTTTACTGAATCCTCATCCCTACTTGCAGTTCAACCATTTGGCCGAAGAAAACAGTGACTTAAAAGGAAGCTTTAACGTATCCGCCAACAACTCCTCATTCTCAAAGGCCCGCCTGGTAGAAGAGGCCAAGGGGTATCATCCCCCATAAATCCACCCTCCTCTCTCCACCTCTATAGATGGACCAACATCTCAACAAATTCAGGACAGATCTAGTCACATCCCACTGCATTCACGAAAAACTAAATACTAAGGGGGTCGAGCAACTTGGCAGCGGAGAATTAAACGATCAACCAAATCACCTATAACACCAACTTACAGATCCGCTTTCTCAGGTTATCACCGCTAACACCGCATTTCTCACTTCTCCCCAAACCAAAAAAGCACTCCTTTAGGGGAATTGTCCGGCGCCACACCCAATACCATGGAAGTACCGCATCAATGCCACACAACATATTACCATAGAACTCTGCTAAAAATTGCCCTTTGGAACTACCCTTCCACAGCACTCGATCCCTACCCTCCCTTCCCCTGATTATAGCTTCCAAAGGAGATCCAATACCAAATCTAGCTTCCAATCCTGAGTGCCTCTTCAGAAGATCGAGCTCCAGCAATGAACACCATCAAAGCGCTCAAGTACTTCCAACAAAGGGGAAGCCTTACAAAGAGCGTCATTACCAAACAATATATCTAGACAAAAACGAACCTAGGAGACGTCGCTTATATCAAAAGAAATATGTTTCCCAGTGACTCCATTCCTTGCTAACATCCACACATAAGCCACGTCCATAAGCCCTCCTCGCTTACTTTGGAGCCAGTCCTGGCTCCCTCACCAAACTTTCTCACAATAAAAAGCCTCCATACTGTTCCCGGTCAACCATAGATCTCTAATAGCCATTTTTTCAAGTAGCTCCATCTATTGACCACAAGTATAAATTAGGTTGGAAGCATTCTACAGAATAGGGAACAAACAAAAGGGAAACGATAAAAAAATTCACTGTTTAAATTACTCGTATCCATCTAAAGGTTATGCGCAATTAGAAAGAAAACCTAACATCAGGGATCAACACTTAGAGGTACACAAAAATCTCTATGCATGTAGAGACTACAGATCCGTCGAGTCCGGAAGCACAAATTGGCAGCATTAAGTCAGTCTCATCCTGATTTTCTCCAATTATAATCCGGTGCCTTTTGTCATTTGGCTTGGGATATATACGTTCTCCACCTTGGCATTACACACAGTTTGTCGTAAAATTCCAGAGAAAATAGTTTGAATTTCATGAAAAGTTTATCCCCCTCATTACAAGTATGCTATGCATATTGTTCAGATACCACTGCTCTAGAAGGCTCAAGCTGTTAGAGGATGGGAGCAACTATGTATAGCATGTTTAACACTATATCACCCTCACGTACAAGCCCCTGATTGCACGTGAAGAGACAAATCACAGAGAAATAAATCAAGGTGCACCACCAACAAGTGCACAAATAAACGGAGTGCAAATTTCTTTGTTACGGAGGGAACTGGGGTGGGGGGGGAGAAGTGGGGGCGGCAGGGGAAGAGATCAAATGCAAGCAGGAAGAATCAAGACCAAGACCTCCAATACCAGAATAAGATACCACTTGTTTTAAAAGCTTAAGTTGTTAAAGAATGGGCCCAACACTGTATATCATGCTTAACACCTATATACACATACAGCCATCCAAACGAGACAAGAAGACACGTCACTATCCAGCGTTGTAATAAAAGTATAGATCTATTGTCTTGAAATAAAGTCTAGAAAATGTTGTTGTCTTAACTTAGAACAATGTGAAACAAATGGAACATTGTGGTAAGGGAAGGTGGGCGACAAACCCTACGTGTATGCTCACTATGCCAATTAGGGTTTAAACCTAATTCGAAACATTCTACTTGTACCAGCTAAATTTGAAAATCTTGCGCTAGCTTCCGTGTCTTTTACAGCAATATGATAAGGTAAGAGGCTAAATAAACCTAATACAATGGTTACTAAAGTGCAACTGCAATAGGACAATAGTTCAAAAGATCATCTTAAAAGCCATATAAGAGTCAAAACATCTTGGATGAACAATCTCTGCCCCTTATAACTTGGACAAAAGAGGATTTCAGATTCTTCCGTAGGGAGGCTAATGACAGAAGAAGGAAGGTGGTTAAGATGGATACCAAGAAGGCAACTCAAAAGGTTAAAAAAACTCTTCTTTTGAACCATTGATCAACAAACTTCCCAGTTTTCGACCAAGGCACTACTTACTCATTCAATGCCACATTAATCAGATGTTTACTCAATCTCCTTGGAATTCAAATCACAAATCTAGCTATTTGAACCTCTAAATCCAAGTTTGACTTCAAGACTCTAAACCCATGAAATTCACGTGGATCACCCTCCTTGCAGATTAACTTCTTGCAGCATGATGCCAAAAAAGCTCACATATCCGCATTGTTACCTTAACTAGATTCCTGCTTACATGGCATTCATGTCACCCCAACATAAAACCATCTCAGAGCAACCAAACACTAAGCTGTATGCTATTGCTCAATCTAGCAGCAACAAAGAAGCTTGCCAACGAACTCTGTAGCGGATGTTGTTGCATGTATGGCAGTTAATTGCATCAAAGTCAATTAATATCTAATGTCATTTGTGTACATCTCAGTGTAAGATAATGGTTAAAGGGTATTATCCGCAAATACATAACTTGAAAATTTGTTCATTATGAACAAAGAAAGGAAACGTTAACGGAAACCTAAAACCAGAGATCTCCACATAAAATTAACCTTACAGACTCTTTAAACATAGAGTGACTATTAAAGTTTGTGGATTCCAGAACTGTCAACAACATTTGACAACAGTAACACAAATATAAGCAAAAAAACAGCTACAAAACCATTAATCACTGTCTGCACGACTTCTCCTAATAAAAGTTGGGGTATATATTTGGATAGCCATGCACGTATCGTTCACTTTTCCAAAACCTCCTGAAAGATTTATCCCTATCAATTCAAGTTATGTGGAATGCTTTGAGACAAGCAGCCGAAAAAGGTAAAATACACACCATGGTGGAAGCATAGATCTGTAAACTCTCTTACAAAAACTTTTCAGTAAGCTTGAAAGTTGACCCATATCAATCATCAAGAAAATGCTTATTTTTCTTAATTTGCAACAACAACACGAAATTTTTTGGTGCAAAACAACACGAAACAGATGCAACAAGTTAAGTTCTATCCAAAATGCCTTGTCAAAGAGATCACGGAACACACCCAAAATCAGAATCTTGATAGGCAAAAGTTCTTTATTTAGAAACCACTTATAATGGGCATAATAGTAGGCTAAAGTTTAGGTAGTGGGAATAGTACCTTTTCGACAAAAGATTCTCTCACGATTTCATGTTCCTGCATCACTTGCTTCAACTTGCGATCCCCACAATAAGAGTATCATCCTCACATGCCTTAAAGAAAGTACGAGACAAAGATCACAACGCCGTTTACTTCTGAAGCAGCAACTGTACACCCACTGAATTCATTAACATGCCCTAATTGTAAATTACTGAGATAAGTTACGCCTCTTTTTACGTGCACAGTAAAGACGTGTTCAAATGCCTACCCACAGAAACCACCATTAAAGATGCTCCGATAACACTTGCAAAACCCTAAAACTCATGGATTCTGTACAAGGGATTCATCAATTCTACATGCCACCAAAGCAAAAAGAGTAGAAGAAAATGTAATTGAATTGGGTGGCGCTAGTGGTAGTGGTAGAACCTGAAAGATATCTGAATTTTACCAGAACTAAAGCCATTATAACTGTTCTAATTGTTTTTCCTCGGTGCGGATCTGAAAATACAAAAACACGACACTCACCAACAAATTTAACAACTACAACTCTTTATCTGAAAGCCCTAATCACAAAGGAAACCTAGCTCCTAAAGTTCTTCACTGGAGTGTGCCTTTCCTTTAGAGGTAGTATGCCCATATAACCCTACAAATTCTTAAGCATCTTTGTGCAACTTGTATGTAACATTAGCTCATGTTCTAATCTCATGTCTAACACTATAAAATCCTAAACATTCATGAGGTTTAGATGATTAAATTTAGAAAGTGGACAACAAGTGGTATAACTCTCTGCACAGATTTTATATATATGTATGTGTGTGTGTGTGTGTGTGTGTGTGTAGAGAGAGAGAGAGAAGAAGAAAAAGAAAAAAGGAGAAATGTCCCTATATCATTTCTTTGACAACCGTCAGCAGCCCTCCAAAATGGACTTCATCTGTGCTCTATATAGAAGCAATATACTCATCTTGAACTTAAGTTTGCCACACAACTGAGTAGCATCAGTTCTGGATTCCTGGAATGAACAACAAAGAGAATGGAAGTATACTATGATAGCTCTCACTGTCTCAACATCCATGGTTCTCAGCCATTCATAATTACTCTGCCCAACTACTATGCTGCTGCTGGTTAATGCAGGATGTTTCTTGCATGTATAGTGGTGATGTAAGTATAAAATACAGGATGCTCTTCTTAGGAAATTTGTAAGATATACGTAGTCTGGGATGAGAACATGCTAAGAACAAATGGTGATCTGCATGTCTGATCGCCATATCAACTTTGTTTAGCTGAGTCAAATTGTTCAGGAAGTTGGACTTTTGGTTTATGTTGGATGCAAAAGTGACTTCAGATAAAAGTAAGAGTACGTTGGATGAGTAATCACCGACTTTACTACTTGAAGGAAAGAAAGTAAAAGAGTAGCTAATTGTATGAGAGAAATTCTCCATGTATTGACATTAGGAAATCTGCAGAACATATATACACCTAATTGACATCTAAATAAGGAAGAGACGACCTCTAAATAAGGATAACTAAATTACAGGGATAGCTATCAATTAGGGTGCTAACTCCTAGAAATTAGGTCCTATTTACGGTAATAGCTAATAATCTGGAAATTCCAACACTCCCCCTCAAGCTGGTACGTATATGTTGACCATTCCCAGCTTGCTCACTAAGTCTTCAAAACTCGGTTTATGTAGACTTTTAGTCAGGACATCAGCTGTTTGTTCCCTGGTAGGAACATGCATCAAATACACACTTCCATCATCAATCTTTTCCTTGATAAAATGGCGATCCACCTCAAAATGTTTGGTTCGATCATGATGAACTGGGTTCTGGGCTATGTTAACAGCAGCTTTGTTGTCACAGTACAATTTCGTAGGCCAACTATTCATGATCTTAAGTTCACTCAGTAATCTCCTTAACCAAATACCTTCACAAATACCATGGGCTAATGCCCGAAACTCGGCTTCTGCACTACTCCTCGCAACTACCGGTTGCTTCTTACTTCTCCAAGTTATTAGGTTCCCCCAAACATAGGTACAATAGCCGGATGTAGATCTTCTATCAACTGAAGATCCTGCCCAGTCTGCATTGGTATAAATCTCCACCATTCTATTGTCTTCCCTTTTAAAGAATAGTCCTTTTCCCGGTGTACCTTTTAGATACCTTAGAACTCCGTAGACCGCATCAAGATGTTTCTTCTTTGGTGAATGCATAAACTGACTAATTAAGCTCACAGCAAATGCAATGTCTGGACGAGTGTGTGACAAGTAAATCAGCTTGCCCACTAACCTCTGGTATTGTTCACGATCAACATCTTTTCCACCTTAAATATCCAGCTTAGCATTAGGCTCTATAGGTGTCTCGACTGGCCTACAACCCAGCATACCGGTATCCCGAAGAAGATCCAGTACATATTTTCTTTGGGAAACGGTGATTCCAGACTTGCTCCTCGCAACTTCCATACCTAGAAAGTACCTCAGTGCTCCAAGATCCTTTAGCTCGAACTCACTTGCAAGGTACAATTTTAAGGTATCTAATTCTCCACAGTCGTCTCCTGGATGGCAATTTTTCCTTCCCTAGAGTGCTTGTAGAATAATGTATGGTCTGTTTGTGCTTGCTTAAAACCTCTCCTTCTGACTGCTTGGGCAAACTTCTCGAACCATTCTCTAGGAGATTGCTTCAATCCATAGAGAGATTTTTTTAATCTACATACCAGATTACCTTCTCTTTCAAACCCTAGAGGACAATCCATATAGACTTCTTCATGTAGGTCACCGTTGAGGAAAGCATTCTCCACGTCCAACTGTTGTAGAGGCCAATCAAGGTTGGATGCCAATGATAGGATGACTCCCACTGTATTAAGTTTGGCAACTGGGGCGAAGGTTTCTTGATAATCTACACCGTAGGTTTGGGTGAACCCTTTGACTACCAGTCTCGCTTTATGCCGATTAACACTCCCATTTGCATTAAACTTTACCGTGAACACCCACTTACAACCTGTCGTCTTCTTCCTTGCAGGCAGTTCCACAACTTCCCATGTATCATTCCTTTTTAGAGCACCCATTTCTTCTTGGACCGCAATTCTCCACTTAGGATCAGCTAGAGCTTCTTGTATGTTTCTCGGTATTTCTGTTTTGGACAATAGTATGGTAAAGGCACGAAATGTGGGAGAGAGTTTTTCATAAGAAACAAACTTGGATATAGGATGCTGAGTACATGTTCTGATTCCTTTACTAAGGGCAATTGGCAGGTCTAGGTCCACATCTTCAGTCAAATTCTCGGCACCCTTCTAAATGGAATGATCAGTGCCATCATGATGAGTAGGATCATCAACTTGCTCATCAGGACTGGGGATCAGTTCTGACTCTTGACCTTGCAGAGATTTTGGTTTATCACCATTCAGAGGTTGTTTCCTGCGTGAATACACAAGTAAAGGCCGAGAATTTTCTCCTGTTTCCAATATTTTATTTTGTTCAATGAGAGGCATCATAGGTTAGGATTCGACATTGGGCAAGGTAGTTCGTGGTGATGGTTCAGGTTCAGGTTCATGTTCATCCCAAGGCTTATCTTCATCTAAAGTCTCCCCCTGAAGATAAGTTTGGTCAAAGAAAGGTTGAGACTCAAGAAATGTGACATCCATAGAGACAAAGAAATGACGAAGTGATGGGGAATAGCACTTATATCCACGTTGAGTTGGGGAATACCCAATGAACACACACTTATTGGATTTTGGAACCAGTTTAGACCGATGTTGTGGTTGGACATGTACAAATGCAGTGCACCCGAAGGTTCTAAGGGGAATGGATGAGACAGATTGGAAGGTTGGGTAAGTTTCTTGGAGTTTTGACATTGGAGAGGTGAATTTAAGGATTTTCGAGGGCATCCGGTCTATGAGATATGAGGCGGTTAGAACGGCTTCTCCCCAAAGATATTTTGGAACTTGCATGGTGAACATTAGAGATCTTGCAACTTCCATGAGGTGACGATTTTTTCTTTCAGCTACACCGTTTTGCTGTGGTGTCTCAAGACATGAGCTTTGGTGAATGATACCGTTAGTTTGAAGGTACTCTTCAAGAACTAATTGGAAGTATTCTTTTCCATTGTCAGTTCTCAAGGTTTATATGGAAGCATTAAACTGATTTTTTATCATTGTGTGAAACAACTGAAATATTTTCCCAGCTTCGGACTTTTCTTTGAGGAGATAGACCCAACAAACTCTAGTATGGTCATCAATAAATGTGATAAACCATC
Source organism: Escallonia herrerae (assembly GCA_033070095.1). NCBI lineage: Eukaryota > Viridiplantae > Streptophyta > Magnoliopsida > Escalloniales > Escalloniaceae > Escallonia > Escallonia herrerae. The sequence continues at coordinate 383,559 of JAVXUP010000597.1, forward strand.
GAGTTCGTGAAATATTCTTTATGCAAGAAGGACCCCAGATGTCACTATGAATTAGAGAGAATGGACGAGACTATTTATATGGTCTAACTGGAAAGGATGTGCGTGTGTGTTTGGCTAGCTGACAGATTTCACAAAAGAAATGACTCGAATTTCTATTAATAAACAAATCAAGGTGCAAGCGTTTAAGGTAATTAAAATTAGGGTGGGCCAACCTACGATGCCATAACATTATCAAATCATCATTATTGGAAACAGAAGAAAAATTAACAGTCGTTGCTTGTTTCGCCATGCAGTCCTTGTCCTCAAAATAGTAGAGTCCATGGCTTACTCTAGCACTGCTAATCGTCTTCCCCGATTCCCGCTCCTGGATTTCACAAAGAGATGCAGAAAATTTAGCATTGCAATTAAGGTCATGGGTCACTTTGCTCATAGAGATCAAATTACATGCTAAGTCCAGAACATGCAAAACCGAGTGCAGAATAATATTTTTTGATAGCCACACTGACCCTTTCCAACAACATTAGAGAATGTTCCATCGGCTATTTTTATTCTAGAATTTCCTCAGCAAGAAGTGTATGAGTAGAATAGTGATGAGTTACTTGTCATATGGTCTGAGGCCCCAAAATCAAGTATCCAAGGGCAATTATTTTGAGCATGAAGTGCAGTACCTTGTGCATAGTGGCTGGTTGCGATGTTTTGGTTACCCATAGTTGGCTGACTCAAGAGTTTCTGTAGTTGTTCTAGTTGGGCCTCGGTGAAGTAGATCCCATTCGTATCACTGCTAGCCCGAGTGTCTTCATTCTTTTCTTCTATAGTAGCTTGAAATCCTTTTCCCTTGTTTGATCCCCGAGATTTCCAGTTGGATGGCTTACCGTGAATATCTCGGGCGTGGCCTGGTTTATTGCAGTGACTGCACCACGGACGTCCTCCTCTCTGGTTGTTTCTATGATCCCCACTAGACTTGTCAATGGAGGAAGTATTCTTTGTGGCTAAAGCCACAGTTTCCATGCGCATTTCACCACTAGTAACAGCCTCTTTTCTTCCTCCGAGCATAACACACCTCCTGCTAGCTTCACGACGCACTTCGGCAAATGCTTCATCAATGGAAGGCAAAGGTCGACGTCCCAATATCCTTCCTCTTACTTCATCCAACTCTCTATTCAGGCCAGTAAGGAACTCATACAATCTTTCCTTTTCAAGGTGTCTTTTGAACTTCAGATTTCCTTCAAGATCACCCCAATCAGCTTCATAATGCATGTCCAACTCTTGCCAAAGGGTCTGCAGCTCATTGTAGTACTCGGTGACTTCCAAGTTTCCTTGATGCATTTCTTTTAATTTGTTCTTAATCTCAAATACCTGAGATGCATTCTCAAGGTCAGAGTAATTATTATTGACAGCATCCCAAATAGCCTTGGCAGACCGAAGGAACAAATAGGTCCGGCTAATGTACGACTCCATTGAGTTGATCAACCATGCCATGACAATTGAGTTGTTGAGTTCCCAATTGACATAAGTCGAATCTCCTAGAGCTGGACGTTGGATCTCTCCAGTGATATATCCCATATTTCCTCTTCCTCGAATCACCATGAGGACAGATCGTGACCACTGGAGGAAATTTTTTCCATCCAGTTTGTGATTTGTGATCTGCAGCGACGAGTTGTCCCTGAAGGACTGGTGTCGCTGGTTGCATGACAGCTTTTGACGTGGTGGACGAAGAAGAATCCTTCTCCGCACTTAACATCCCTTATTCTTAGTTCAACGTAAGCTAAATTCAAGGGCAGTGAGGAGAGACAACAGAGCACTGCTCTGATATCATAAAAGAGTAGCTAATTGTATGAGAGAAATTCTCCATGTATTGACATTAGGAAATCTGCAGAACATATATACACCTAATTGACATCTAAATAAGGAAGAGGAGACCTCTAAAATAAGGAATAACTAAATTACAGGGATAGCTATCAATTAGGGTGCTAACTCCTAGAAATTAGGTCCTATTTACAGTAATAGCTAATAATTTGGAAATTCCAATAGAAAGTATCGGATTCCTTTTTGACTAGAAACTCTTGGTTAAGATGGATAAAAAGTTCGGGAAGTTTGCAGTGGATTCATTGAAAGGTATTATGCGTCTATTCAATGCAACATCCAACAGTTGCTATTCCAATCTTCTTTGGATTTCACATCACATATTTAGCTCTATGTGGCCTCTAAGTTAAAGTTCCAACTTATTGCGATCTTAAGAATCTTAAGCTAGTTGTCATTGTACAACATCCCTGCTCTCCACTTCCCACATTTGCAACATCATCTGAAATAGCTTACTTTTCCTCATTGTTACCTTAACCGGACTTATCTTAGCAAGTTTGGTTGTAAAACCATTTTAAACCGATCAAATGTTAAAATGCTTGGCATTACTTAATCTAACAGCCATGAGTCCATTAACCGTGTATAGTAATTAGGCTGGAAGCTTTGTCCATAATCATGAACATGCAAAAGGTAAATTATGAAACCATTTTTTAACTAAATAGAATGTAAAGGTCATTCTAACTTAGGATGGAAACCTAACATCAGCAATTTCCGCTTATGCTAACTACAAAAATCTCTGTAAACAGAGACAGACTAAAACTATTAGTCCAGATCTATGAACAAATTTCCACAACAGAAGCATGTTCATAAGAACACAATGGCTACACAAAATTGATCACTCTTGCTGACTTTGGATTGTTAATACTCTCTCGTACTTATCATTTGGCTTCACAGAATTAAACATGACCTTTACCTGTAATGACATGAATGATTTATCTCTTCCGGTTCAAGTATGCCTATGTACAACCAGTCAGAACAAGTGCAACTAACTATATGACTTTGCATACCAACGGAAGTATACATCTGCTCTCTTTCCTAAAATCACACAGCTACGACTTTCTAGCAAGCTTGAAAGTTGAAACTGTCGTTCAATGTCAAATATATGCTTCTTGCTCTCCATTAAAAGCAGATGGAGAAGTAAACTTTTGTCCAAATGTTTTGTTACAGAAAGATTAGGAGAGAAACCTAAGTTATATTTTCACTTTCACCAAAGAAATAGAGAGACGAGTTTAAATGCAACAGATTCAGGTTCAAACCATCTTTATGTGGGTAGAAGAGTAGACTGACCTGTGAGCAGTACCTCTTACAAAGACATTCTTGCTGTGTTGGTTACTTTGCTTCAACTTGAAATCCCCACAAAGGACTAAAGGAAAATGGGAGCAAAAACCACATCATTGTTTTCTACGAAGCAGCAAGTGCCAATTCCTAACAGCATGTACTTGTACTCCTCAATAAATATGACATGCCCCGATTCGTGTAAAGTAGCAGGCTAACTTATCCCTCTTTTGCTTGCGTGTGCTAGGCATATATTTTGGGTAAGAGAACCAACATGAGCCTGTTATGTAATAGAGCATCAGTTCGCTAGTTGAACAAAATAAGATTTCTGATTCTCGCTACACGAGGCTGACAAGTCAAGAGTAGAAGATAACACTCAGGGAAATGCGTATTAAACTCGCTGATTTTCAAACTTACCAGCTTTTACACAAGGCATTAGTCATTTAATTTCGATGCAGCATCCAGCAGTTGCTTCTACAACCTCCTTGAACTTCAGGATACAATATGAGTTTTTATATGATACGACCTTGAGACTCTAAACCTATGCCATTCGTGTGCATAATCCTTGCTTTTCAGTTTCATTTGCTGCCACATGATTCGAACAGCTCACAAAGTCGCACCTTGTTACTTAGCCAGACTTCCCTTAAGTCTTAACACGCATTCATGTAATCTCAATCTGGTCTACAAATCCATTTCAGAGCAATTAGATGGTATAATGCATATCGTAACTCGATCCACGAATCATGGCACTTAATTTTAAGATCTTGAAAATATCGATAATCACTAATTAGGTTGGAAGCATTATGCGGAACTCATCAACAAAGAAAAAGGAAGTTATCACGAACTAAAGTCATCAGCAAATTCTCTCTGCTTACAAAATAGCTACTGTTATAAAGGTCATACTCTGTTAAGGATGGAAACCTAAAACCAGTGATCTCCACTTGAAGATAACCACATAAATCCAACTAAAGATGAAGAAACTATGCACGCTTTGGAGTCCCAGATCTGTTACCAAAATCCCAAAACAAATTATCACTCTTCCTGACTCCCTTCGAATAGAATATGGTAGAATTTTGTCTTTTAGTTTTTACTAAAACGGAGCATCTTATTTTCACCATGCTCGAGAGTTGAAACACTCCTAAAACATCAGGAAAAAGATGCTTGTTCTTCTTTGCTTGTAACAGAGTGAAACAGATGCAAATGTTCCGTCCAAAATGTAGAGTTGAACATTCCAGAAAAAAAACCCTAGGTGATATTCTAGCTAATCCAACAAAGAAACAGCAGACTTGAGATCTAAATGCAGCAGATTTAGGTTAAAACCATGTTCAGAATCGAGATTTGAATTTCAAGAGTTCAGACTGATTTAGTAGTAGCGGTGGTGGTATTACCTCCCTCTTAGTCCGTCCGTTGCTTCAATTTGAAATTCCCCAGCAGTTTCCATCGCCCATCAGATGCCTGAGAGAATAATAGGGCACATTACCAATCAGGGTTTAAAAACCTCAGAAAAGAATAACCACTGTAAACCGTATAGCTTGCCCTACTTGCAGAGAAGCAGAGAGCTAACTTACGCCTCTTTTCACTGCGCATGATAAAACCCACAGCCATTGAAGATGCTTCAAGAACAGTGATGAAATGACAGTAACAAGATTTGAGGAACAAGAGTTTCAATCAAATTTTGGGCCAAATCTGAACATCCACTAAAACTCGTAAGCCATAAAAGCCATTACAACTGTGTTCTACTAAACTCTCTGTGGTTCTTAACAATTCAAAATAAGCCACGTCCAGTAACAAATTTACACAACTACCACTACCCTCGCTCAGAAAACCCTAACTACAACAATAACCCCTAATGACTCACTCAATCTCTTCATTTCTTCGCCTTCCTCGCCGGAGTCCGCTTTACCGGCGCCGCCTTCGCATTGCTCTTCGCCGGCGCCGCCTTCTTTGCTGGAGCTGCCTTCTTCGCTGGCGCCGCCTTCTTCGCCGGCGCCGCCTTCTTCACCGGAGCGGCTACGGGCTTCGCCGCCGGCTTTCGCCCCGGCGTTGTCCTCGTCGAGGTCCTCGAGGCTTTGGCTGGCCTGGCTTCCGGCTTCGCCTTGCGCTTAGCCGCCGCCTTCGGCTTCTCTGCTGCTGCTGCCTTCGGCTTGGCCACCGGTTTCGACTTCGCCGGAGCCGGCTTCGGCTTGGCTGGTGCTTTCTTAGCAGGGGCCTTGGGCTTGGCTGGCACTGCCTTCTTCTTAGCTGGAGCCGGAGCAGGGGCCGGCTTGGCAGCCGCGGATCGGCTGCTGGGGGAAGCTTGTAGGAACTTTTGACTTTGACGAGCTTATCAGCAGCGACAAGCTTCTTGAGGTGGTTCAGCAGCATTTTGCGAAACGACGTCGGCAGGTCCTTATGCTTCTCTTCGATGAACTTTTGTATCGCATACTGGCTCGACCCCGTCCTCTCTTTCAGCGTCACAATCGCCTCCGTTATCATCTGAAAACAAATACCCCAAAAAATCAGACCAAAAACGAACACAAACATTTGAAAAACACCCCCAAAAACACACACACACACACAGAGGGAGGGAGGGAGGGGGAGAGAGAGAGAGAGAGAGGGTCATTGATTAATGTACCTCAACGAAAGGGGGATGAGAAGGGGCGGATTTGGGCTTCTTGGGGGCAGCAGGCTTCTTTGCTTTGGGGGCAGCTTTAGCCTTAGGCTTAGCCTGAGCCTTGGGCTTTGCCTTGCCTCTCTTAGGCTTGGTATTGGGAGTGGAGTCAACAGTCACAGCCGGCTGTTCCTCCGGCGACTCATTGACGGCCGGGGCTTCAACGGCGACCGCGGTTTCCTCAGCAGCGGCCATGGGAAACTGGGAAGAGAACAATAACGAGTTGAGTTGAAACGGAAACGAGTCCGAAAGAAAAGAATCTAGACTCAGTGGGAGGAAAGAGATAGAGGGAGATAAGGGTAGTGAGGTGACGGTTGCAGGACGGTTTAAATAGTTCATTGAGCGGAGCTGGGGGTGGTGAGCAAATGCTGGGCGCTGATTGGTTGAAAGGCCTTGGACACGGATTCACGCTCGCGTTGCAATTTTCAAATTTAAGCCGCTCGATTGAGTCTTATCTACGGCTGTCGTTTCTGCTTTTATGGCAAGGGATGGAGCTGTTTGGCATGGCTGTTGGGGATGGAATGAATTCTTGGGGTGTGCTTTTAACCTCGATTGAAATGGCCATAACTTGGTGATTACTGATCGGATTTTAGTGAGATTTTGATTGATGTGTATCTTAGGACTTAAGCTTTTCAACGCTTATTCACTCGCCCCGTGAAGTTTAGTGTGTAAGGAGATTTTTAATTTCAAAGTCGCAATGGTCACGACTAGGGTTTTCAGTTAGTACGTTGAGGTTAAGATGAAATCTAAGAGGATGCACTTGGGAAATTCTAATTCTTACTGACATTACTGATTGTAGCCTTCGATACGAATCCAATGGTTGAAGAAACATAAAGTTCAGACACGAAATATAGACGGAAACCTCACTCGGAATATTGTTGAAGTTGAACACGATTTGGACAAGAATAACATCTTTTTGTGGATGTTGAACACGATCTCAACAAAAACATGTAATGGGTATTGTTCGGTTCATTTTCTATTCAGTTAACATGATGGAAGCTTATATGCATAATCCACCGTAGATAAATAATAATAAATAGCTTTAGTTATACAAAGTCAAAGAATATTAACCTTCTAATTCAGTATGCATCATTTTCTGCATGGTTTATTCGGTTTTTTGCTTTCGTGTCATACCTAATTTTGTGAAGTTGGCAATTATACTCCATACAATTGTCTCCTTTATACCAAGGCTACTTATATGGCCTTCGATAATCGATGAGCGCATATTATACCCTGAAACCTTAGTTCTTCAATGATGTGGCAACTTTGAAGAATAAGATGGTAAGAGTTTGAAAGGGGAAAGATTCAAAATTAATGTAGAGAAATAAAAGGTCATTGAGATTACGGCTTATTCAAATTTAAGAAACCGTTTCGGATGGATTCTCAAAAGTATATTTTAATTGAATCAGAATCAGTTTTTAATATCAACTATAATCCATTTTAAGCAAAACAGATTAAAAAATATTGAAGGTGTTTGAATGATTAAACTAGGTTTATTGTGACAAAATTATCATATAATGTATTCAAATTGAAAGAGTTATGATAATACCGTCAATCGTACAACACCAATTACTTAGCGATTTATTTTTCAAATCTACTAATATTTTTGCAATTATATGCCTCCTGCCATTGATCTTTCATGATGAGACCTTAATGATTGTACCGTTCTATACAACCTAATGGTTCGAAAAAAATAAGATTCTAGCATGGAATAGATAAGCTAATCCCACTCGGAATGTCACTGAAGTTGAACACAATGTCGCAAAGATAACATTGTTTTTGTGGATGTTGAACATGAGCTCAAAGAAAATATTTAATGGGTATCATTCGATGCATTTAGTTGTTATTCAAGTAACATAATGTAAGTCTTTATGCAAAACCACCTGCAGATACTAGCAAGTAGCTTTAGTTATAAATTCAAACAATATCAGCCTTCTAATTTTGGTATACCTCATTTTTGCGTGTTTTTCCTCACATCTTTGCTTTTTGTCATATCTAACTTTGTGAAGTTGGCGATTACATTCCATACAGGTAACTTCGTGAAGTTGGTGAGTGTGTATTATACTCTGAAACCTTAGTTTTTCAATAATGTAGCAACTTTGAAGGCTAAAAAGGTAAGAGTTTGAAAAAGAAACGACTTAAAATTATTGTAGAGAACAGAGTGATTCAAATTCATGCCTATTGAAATGTTAACCTTCAAGGAGGTCCAAGAAATAAAGATATGTAATATATCCAATAAGAGGAGTAATATGTAACACTATTGCTCTCTTGTGTCGAAGCAAAAAGCACTGCTATCATTTGCATTTGTAGGATAAGGTTTTATACCTAAATTGATGAGCCCTTACAAATCCATTTATGAGTTATTAGTCAAATTTTAGTAGATATTACTCGGTATGAAGAAGTTAGCTTGTTAGAGTTTTAAAAATGTTACGATAAAAGAGTAAATCTTACATTGCAAGTATTCAATAGTTTATTTTTAGAAGTCATTAATATTTTTGCAATTATCGGTCTCCTGCCCGTGGTCTTTCATAATGAAACATAACCATTGGATAAGAGTAAAATGCATCAATGATCACCGACTATGACCCATTTTTCATTATGGTCATTGAACTTCAATTTATTTCATTATGGTCACAAAAGTCAAAATTTTGTCCAATTTGACCATTCACTTAGTGGGTGTTATTTTTTTCGATTAAATGAACACGTGACACACACACACGGGACCTCAAAATAGGGCAAAACCATATCTCATTAAACCTTTTTTTTATCCTTCTCATATGGCCTCTTGTTTTTTTTCACCTAATGTTTCCTTTAAGTTTCATTGGTTCACGTCACTGATAGCAAGGAATATTGCATCTTCTTTTTGCTCTCTCTACCTCCACCTGCCAACCCAAACCTTCACCACCCATTCACCACCATCCACACCTTCACCACCAGCCATCCAAACCCACCCCAACTAAAAAACCTAACAATTTATAAGCATAGTACCAAACCAAAAAGTAAAAGTTTATTTAAGTAAAAGAGATCGAAGATATGAATCTCCTTACACTTAACAGCAATTAATCCCACCCCAAAATCAACAATACCCAAACACTATTTCAAGCTAATCAACCTCAACTTTTTACACCCAACAACTACACACCCAATCCCAATCCCAATATTAATAATGGCCTTACACCTCCCCAACTACAATCTCTCCAAATTCTTGGCCTCTCCAACGTCACCGTCGTTGCTGTTGTCCACTTCTCTGAACGACAGCAGCCATCGCTACATCACCGATGAATAATACGTGTTCATTTTCCATGTCGCAGGCGATGTCGTCCTCCTCGCCGCTGCTACCACCTAAACCCCATCACCACCTACCATTAAATCACCACCACTAACCTCATCTTCCATTCTTCAGTTGATGGTGTGTGTGTGTATATGCGTGTGTGTGGTGAGAGTGAGAGAGATGGCATGAAGAAAGAGGCAGATCTGATGAAATAAAATGAAAAAAAGAATGGAAAGGAAAGAGAGAGAGAAAAAGAGAGATTTATTGGGAGAGTCGAGTTTGCCCTATTTTGATAATTGATGTGCGTCATTTAATGGGAAAAAACTAGCCTCGGCTAACAAAATAGTCTTATTGAACAAATATGTGAACCCAGTAACCGTAAACAAATTGAAATTCAGAAACCATTTAAAAAAACTGGTCATAGTTCGATGGTCATTTGGTGCATTTTCCTCAATGGATAATACTACCCAGGATCTCGTGATTTGGTACTTAGTAAAATGGCACCATTCGCCAAAAAATACCTGACAACCATTTTCAACAGGAGTACCATTTCTTTCTATGCCCATGGTTAGTCAGGAGTCTCGACAATTACATCGTGTGTGACAATCATTTGGTAAACAATCATTTGGTAGACAATCATTTTGCTCTATTTTTCATAAGCATATCTTGTGCTCCATTTTCACGAGTAACTCTTTTGCCCTATTTTCACAAGTAAATCGTTCTCTTCATCCAGCGGCCCTTCTTTAAAACATTAGTTTATGGTTAAGTTTATGTATTTGGATCAAAATCCAATCCTTAATAGAATGCCATTGATGATCCCTTTGCCCTTTTTAGTTTTCGATCCCGCATGATGTGACGATGATGGTAAAATGTGTGTGTAGAACCAGTCTTGGACTCTGCCTCTTCAAAAAATTGTGTCTAGCACCACATTCTTCTCCTAAGAACAAACCTTATTACATTGTGCTTGAATTGATATCATGATTTCTTGATGCCCTATAAGAGTTCCATGAAGGAGATACGCCTCTTTTATAGCCACTGTCTTGAGGGTAACCATTAATCAAAAAAGATTAAAAAAAAACACTCGGTTAACCACTGTACTATTAGAAAATTTTAACTTTGGTTATTGGCCATCGATCAGATCACTCCTTCAAATTATCCTTACCCCTCCATATACTCAAAAGTATATCGGTCTTTTTATCTTATTCTTTCTTAATTTCCCTCTTCCTTCTCTCTTTTCCCTTCTCTATCTTCTTTCCTTATCTATCTCACACACTGTGTCAGACACAAACTCCCTTGCCCCCTCCACCACACACACACAATGTGCCTCACACATACACACATGCAGACACTTTGTAACACTCATACTCACACACACGAGCACACACTGTCTAATACTCATACACACACGCATGCATACACACTGTCTCATAATCTTTCACACACACGCGCACACGCGTGCATGCGTGCACATTCTGTGGCACGCACGCGCGCGCACGCACACACACACTCTCTCTTTCCCACACACACGACCGCGCAACACATAATGTCTCACACACGCATACATTATCTCACACTCGTGCGCGCATACACACATATTGTGTCTCTCACACACGCAGTCACACACATGCATAACACACAATCTCTCTCTCTCTCTTAAATACATGTATGCATACACATTATCATACACACAACCCTACCCTAACCCCTACCCAACAAACATTATAGTGAGACACCCCACCCCCTCAAGGCAGAACACACACAACATAGTGAATATGTTGTTGTGTGTGTTGTGCAAGGGGATGTAAACGATAGTATGAGGGGTGGGGTGTGTCTATAATAGAGAGTTTATGTGTGTGTGTGTGTGTGTGTGATGGTGGGTCTCGTGTTTTTGTGTGTGTGTGTGTATGTGTATGAGTGTGTGTGAGAGAAAGAGAGATAGAGATAGAGAGACGGAGGGCATGTGTGTGTGTGTGTAATAGTTTGTATTATGTGTTTGGGGAGAAAAGAAAGAAGAAGAAGAAGAAGAAGAAGAGATAAGAATGGGAAGATGGAAAGGACAATTTTACCCATACATTTACAGACAGGTAGAAGCTAATAGAGTGACCTAATTGAAATGAATTTTTGAATTTCGTGCTCACTTTGACACAAAACGATGTTCAATGACCAAAGTTAAATTTTCCGAATAGTACATTGCTCAACCGAATCAAAATACTAAAGCTAATATCATCAGGAACAAAGCCTTTCTAAACCATCAAGAGAATTTATCGTGTTGAAAATAAAAAAGATATCCATGCAGGGGCTTTACTAAACAAAATAGTTAAAAACGCACTCCAACTTCTCATTCAAGCTCTAACCATCCCCAAGCAGTCTATTAGTGATTATTACCTACGAAAGTGTATAAAAAGAGTGAGCTTTTGAGAGCTCGCTAAGGTTACTCAAGGAACAACAAAGCGATTACAAAACAAAGTGCAGATTCAAATCAAAGCAGGTCCCATATACAGCTAAGCTCATTCAAAACTTTAAAACAATCCTCAAGGCTTAACAATAACCCATAATTCACAATAAATTATCATAATTTTTATAAGACCTTTATACTATATATAAAATTTATATAAACTGAAACCATAATTTAAAAAGTATCAAAACCATTTCTAAATTATTCGCTTCGCTAATCCAAATGTGATATGGGTAAAAATACCAAATCACCTCTGAAATTGATCAAACTTAAAGTGGGATTTCTTTGTACTATAGAAACGGTACCACAATATTTTTAAATTTTAATATTGATTTTAAAGACTCAAAGTGAAATTTTAAAAAAAATTAAACTTGCAAAAAAATATTAAAAATACTAAACGATTTCATAAACTTTGAAACTTGGCCAAAGGTAACCTGCCATAAAATCAAACCAGCCACACCACCATTATGCGCCACCCCATGCAGTCACACACTAAACCTTGACCAAAGGTACACAAACACACACTCAAGGTACAACTACTCAAGCACATGGTACACCTGCACATGCATAGGGTACATCCATTGATTACCCAATACAAACCCATATACCCACATGCATACACACCGTATATGACACGCGCACACTCATTACACACACACCCACACATACCTGCACACCCATTTCTTTACACAGACACGCCCACACCCTTGTAGCCACTATATTAAACACACGCACACACATAGTACACACACTTGCACACCCCATTTTCTCACATAAAAATGCACACACACCTGTATATAAAATATCACATGGATGGCTCAATGCAAAGGAATAAGGCAAGGCTGGTTGCAAAAGGCTATGCACAAGAGTTCATATTGATTTTAAAAAAACGTTTGCTTCCGTTGCTTGCTTGGACTCGATGAGGCCCTCATTTCTATGGCAGCACATAAAATATCAAGGATTTCTTGTTGAAGGGGGATAAGCCAAGGTGTATAGATTGTGAAAGGCATTGTACAGACTAAAGCAAGCTCCCAAGACTTGGTACATTGAAATTGATGGCTATTTTTTTGAGCAAGTCTTTCAAAGAGAGCAAGAGTGAGCTAACTCTGTACGTCAGGAAGGAAGGTACAACCAATATCCTTATTATTCCTCTTTATGTTGATGATATCACTACAAGAAACCGTGTCTTTAGCGACCGCATTTAGCGACCGCCAAGGGAGGGGTCGCTAAGTCATACTTTAGAGACCGCTATTGTTCACAATCGCTAAGCATAAACAAAATATGGTCCAGTCAAAGTCATACTTTAGTGACCGTAGTTAGCGACCTCACTAACGGTCGCTAAATTCAAGGTATAAAAACCTAATCCATAATCTCTCTCTCATATTTTGGCCACAGGTCTGCGATAACGACTCTCTCTTTTCGCTGCACCCACAGTTTCACCCTCACGGCCTCACCCACTCCGGCCAATCCTAAGTAGCAAACAGGCGACGTCGTAATGGCCGCTGTGATTTACGACACCGACATCGACGCTGACTCTCTTTAATAACTGCGATTCTTGGGTTCTGATGATGACAGTGGAGACTAGAGTTCTGATGACCACTGACGGCCGACCACATCTATCTTTCTCTAATAGCACTGTCGACGCCCACGATCTAAGGTTCTGATAGCATTTGGACCAACAACGGTGAGCTCTTCTTCTGTTCAAATTTGATCGGTGACTGGCGCGAAGAGAGGACTCCATCGACGACAAAGAATCCACTACCGGCAACGATGATCGGTGACCCGTGATCGGTCAATTAGTCAACTGCCTGAGGTATTTTCAGATTAATTGTTGATTTTCATGTATAATACATTTAGCATGGGGGTGAGGAATTTTTCCCACTTTCAAGCCTCCCTTTTTCCAATTCTACATATCTGCCATTAAACTAGTAATATTCCTTCACAAAATATGTGAATTTCTTGCTATTAAAGCCAGGAGAGATCTCTCTTTTTCTTTCTGTGAACAAGGTTTCGAAGAAATCTGAGTCATGGGAGGAGAAGAGATTGCAGAGGACGAAGTTGTGGATAGTGGTCTCAAGGACTTGTCGAAGAAACTTGAAGTGTTTGCCAAGGCTAGAGGCTGGGAAAAGTACCACAGCCCCAGGAATTTGCTCCTTGCTATGGTTATTTACTAACACAATCTTCATTAGCCTACACTTACATGATTTTCTTTTGATTAGTTTCAGATCACCATAAACCTTGCATGTTCGATACTTCGAACATTTCATGTTTCTCTTGCAATCTCGATCCTCAATTTTTGCTTTCTACTCTTGATGAAACTCACCATGCGAGTCCTAAAATCTCTGTTTTCCATGTACTTCACTACCGCGAAGGAGGGGAGGAACCATGTGCACTTCCATGTATTTCCTGCATTTGGACCATAACAATCTTATTGTTGCACTTCATGAGGTGAACATCTTCTTGGTAGTCAATTAAGGCTGCCATAAGAAATCATAGTTTGATGCCCAAAATGTATTTCCTGCATTTAGATCATAATGTTGTTGGATTCTGTGAATGCATGCAGAGTTGTGTTACAATTTCTATGGATGTTCAAGGAAGACAATTGTTTTTTGTGCAAATCTTTTGCTTTTTGTGCAGGTTTTTCTGATCAAACATCGCAATGTGATAATTAATAGTAGTATAGTAGTACGTTCCTCATAGTATAGTAGTAAAAACCAATTCCTTATTTGTTGAGTTCAATTGGGACTATAGTTGGAATGAGTCCTTCAATTTTAGCAGTTACTCTACTTGCTTGGAGCAATTCAACTGAAGATTTGATAGGCAATGTGGCTTTGGCAATTCAACGTCTTTTTTTCTTTTATTCATATATTTGACTTGATTTTAGTAGCAGCTGAATTAGCTTATCTAATGTGGATAAGGCATTATTACAATTGTGTTGAATTATTTTTTGGCTTCATGCAGAGTGGTATTATGCCTAATGCCGATGATTATCAAGGCGTGGGGACTTTGTTGGATCCAGTGTGCCTTCAACAAGGGATGAAGAAAATGTTAATGACGACATTGATGGGTGTGAAGACTAGTATGTTCTTAGTTGGTCCTACTGTAGTTGTTTAGCTCGTGAACTACTTGACTCATACAATGTATATTTAATGGAGACTTGATGTTTTTATTTGTCATTTTGACGTGATTGTTAGTTAAATGAGTTTTAGAATGAATTATGCTTATAATTTGATGATATAATTATCAGGGATAGTAGGTTAAAATGCTGGTTTTAAAATACAGATTTTTTGGTCAAATCCTGAGTACAGCTTTAGCCACCGTAAAATTTTGTCGCTAAATAGGTATAAATAGTCGCTAAATAAAACATTAAAATCACTACAAAACAATTAGCGACCACAAAATGCTGTCGCTAAATTTGGTCCACACGATTGCTAAATTTAGCAACCGCGTTGTTAATGCAGTCACTAATATTTAGCGATCTGACCTATAGCGACCGCGACCGCATTTTGCGGTCGCTAAAGCCACTGTTTCTTGTAATGTATGTTGTTCACAGGTAATGATGGGAAAATAATACGAGCCTTCAAAGAGGAAATGATGCGAAGGCACGAAATAAGTATTATTACATCATTTCATTGGCATGTAAAGTATTCAAGATGAACATGGTTGTTCATATCTCAAAAAGAAAGAAGTATGCTTTGAGCGTTCTAACAAAGTTTCGTATGTATGGCTAAAATTTTGTTGCAATACTGCTTGTTTTGAGCTAGAAGTTAAAGAAGAAGATGAAGGAAGAAAAGATCATGCAACTCTTTACCGGAGTTTGGTTGGAAATTTGATGTATCTCATGGCAACAAGGACCGACCTTCTGTTTGCAACAAGTTTACTCTTTCGGTTTATGGAAAGTCCTTGTCATTTCCACCTTGGAGGAGCAAAAAGGGTGCTAAGATACATTAAAAGGTACATTTGATTATGGAATCAAATATTCCAAAAATTGTGAGTTGAGGTTGTTTGGCTTTTATGACAGCAATTAGGGTGGCTGTGCAGATGATACGAAGAGCACCTCGGGCTATTGCTTCTCTCTTGGTTTCAGCATATTTTCTGGACCTCCAAGAAAAACAAACCATTACCCAATCCACAGTTAAAGTTCGGTATGTTTTAGCACCATTTTTAAGCCATGAACCATTCTCTCGAACTTTTCTCTACTAAGGGGGAATTGTGCAGATTTAGCAACTGCACCGATAAATAATAGAACAACATAGAGAGTAACAAATAAAAAATTGTCTACTTCGCAAGCTATTTGATTGCGAAGAATTTTAGATTATGTGGGAGAAAAGCAAGGAAATGCCACTAAAATTTATTGTGACAACGAATCAGCCATAGCAATGGCTAAGAATCTCTTCTATCACAGCAGGAGAAGACACATTGCCCTTGCACATCATTTCATTCGGGAAGCAATTGAGTAATGAGACATCCATCTTAAGTTCTGCAAGTCAAGTCGTATGATCAAATGGCTGACATCACTAAGGCACTTTTGTAAGAAAAGTTTTAGAAGTGCATAGAAGCACTTGGAGTCCAAAGGTGTCACATCAAGGTAGAGAATGTTAAGATATAATGTCTTATCCTAGTTAGTTTTTATAAATTGTGGTTATGTCTTTTGAGAGATTAGTGAGTTAACTTGTATTACACATAGGCCACGTTTTCACTTGCTTTTAGTGCAAAAAGGAATTTCTAGCATGAGTGTAGTGCTGGAATTAGTGTGTAAGAACTGGAGTACGAGCAAGTGAATGAAACCCGTCCATTTTCTCCTGTTTTCTGCCTTTTTAGTCTGCAGTTTTATGCCCTTGTAATCTCCTGAAATGCAGATCTATTTACCATCCCTAGGATCACTTCTTTGAGTGTTATCTAACCTAAAATCAGCTCAAAAACTTGCCAACACCTCCGGTAGTCAACATAACTATCAAAAGCACCAATGCACGCTGCACAACCACCGCTGCTATATCACAATTGCTAAAGCTTCATCACTGCTCAAGATCTAAATCACAACCACCATCATAAAAATCACACACCCACTTCCTTAAGCCACCACACACGGCCATTGTTGTGGCCACTGTTGTAGCTACCAAACAAATCACATTTGTCGGCTAATAGCCACAAGCATAATCACCATGGGCGGCCACCACCACCACACCTTCCGATTGCCGCTTTGGTTCGTTGTCCATCATCACCATCACTAGTCAGCATCGCCCCTAGCATCGCCTTTTACTATCACAAATCACTATCATTACTGCTTTCCAACTACGTCGCCTCATGGTTGCGCTGAAGTACTACAACCCACGCCCCATATTGAGCCCATCTTGCTGTTGATCTTTATTATGAAACCCATCTCTCTCTCTCTCTCCTCACATACACACACAATAGTCATCAAATTTTGGTCAGCTTCACATTATTTGTTTCTCATTCAATTGGTAACCCAACCAAAAATTAACAAAAAAACAAAAATATGGGCTTATTTAATTACTCATCAGAACCCAAACCCGAGTTTTCTCGTCAAGTTAGTTTGGCTAAATTGAATATGTCAAATTTCATCGGATTAACTTTGTGCACTATTTTCAAGGCATAATGTCTTCACATTTTTATATCAGTATACTTTGTATTGACACCTTTCAGTTCAATTATTGCCACGAATATGGTCACAATCTACTCTAACGTCCTACTTGACAATGTTGACTAAGAAGTGGACATGTCATTATTTGGAGGATTGTCCTTGTAACCCCAACATGAGTATCAATTACATTTGAGACATTTAGTCCACACCGCTTTCTCATTCTGCAGTTGCTGTTACAAATACCTACTGAGGGATCATCCTCCATATCTGACAACCTAGTCCGGATGCTCATACAACTTTTCTTTAATTCTAGTAATACTCATTCCCCGTCGTTGTCTGCCACCTCCGATAGCTCTTCGTGGTTCTTTATTCTGGTTGTTGCAATCATATAACGTCTCAGTTACCAAATTTTTTAATCAAAAAATTTTCTTTCTCATGCACCTGTAATTCACACCGTTGATGGTTCTCATATGCACATGAACTATGTAGGTCATGTTTCCATATCAAAATGTGACTATCCCATACAAATAACTTCTCCTACACCTCACGCTAAACCTCATTTTTGTTGGTCAGTTATGTGTGCTTGGTCTTCAACCTTCGTTGCCAAACTTTGGTTGTCGTGTACAGGATCCCTAGAAGGGACAGAATATTGGGTTTGGTGGCAAAGTTGGACGATTTTTTGAGCTCTTCACTCTTCATATTCATTCCACTCGCTTCTTTAATTAAAATCTTATCTCTGAATCTGCTTCTGCTTCGGACTCACTTTTAAAATTCTTTGGGGTTGTGGCCTCCATTCGTTAGGTCATTTCTCTTTCCCACCTACGTTCGCTAGTGTCTACTAGTAAATTAGGAACTGTGCCAAATGAACATTTTGATCCTTTTTCCATGTCACCCTGGAAAACAAATAGTCAGCCTTGCCACTTGAAAGTAGCCTTTCAACGTTCTCTACTCTATCCGATTTAGTTCAATGTTTGGGGACTTTCCCCAAACACCATTATTGGATGATCAAAACATTTTGTTATCTTTGTGGATAATTGTTCTTGTATTACATGGCTACGCATGATGCGTAATAGCGAGGAGGTTGTTGCGGCATCTGAAGTTTCGTATGGTAAATTGATTCATGACCATTCCGAGTGGACTTTGGGGTATAGAATGGACATGACCCAAGCGGCTGCCAACAGCCTTAACAAAGCATGTGACAATAAATTAAATCAAAGACAAAAAGAAAAGAATTTAGCCCACACCACTCGAGGAGCAACAAAATTTGTAGGTCTGATCAGTTGTCCCATATCTATTCCACTTTCTCAAAATGATGAATCTCAATTATCAGGTAATACCAAGATTTTTCACACTGACAATAATGAAAAATAAAGAAATAGATTTTTTGTCTTCAGATTAGAAAGATGGCACAATCATTTGCCGATCTTGTCCATGGCACATTCAGTAAAATGGTCGTGCTGAATGTAGGTATCGACATATCTTAGAAACTGTGCGTGCTTTACTCATTTCAGCGGCTTGCCAAAGAAAAATTCTAAGGGGAAGCAGTCCTCAGTTCTATGTACCATCAGTCGTGTAACTTTTTTCTGTCATCAATAATCAAACCCCGT